>JADRCH010000030.1:2571428-2670963 GCA_019843965.1 Rhynchomys soricoides
AAGAAGAAGAAGAAGAAGAAGAAGAAGAAGAAGAAGAAGAAGAAGAAAAAGAAGCAGCAGCAGCTCTGTGCCACCAAGAGTGTTGCAATGTGCTACCTCCGTACCCAAAGTATTCAGGAGAGGA
Source organism: Rhynchomys soricoides (assembly GCA_019843965.1). Classification (NCBI taxonomy): domain Eukaryota; kingdom Metazoa; phylum Chordata; class Mammalia; order Rodentia; family Muridae; genus Rhynchomys; species Rhynchomys soricoides. The sequence goes on from JADRCH010000030.1 coordinate 2,571,553, forward strand.
GGGATGATAAGTAGGCCACTCGGATGAGCAGTACTTAAAGGCTTCGTGGTGTTGTAGAAAGGCGTGATGTGCTATTTCCATTTTTTGTTTTGTTTTGTTTTTTTGGTGCTGTTTTGATAAAACCACTAACAAATATAACTTTAGGGGGAAGAATTTATTTCAGCTTGCATTTCTGGTTTCCAGTCACCATTGAAGGGAAATCAGAGATGCAAGAGTTGACATACTGGTCACATTACAACCACAGTCAAAAGCAGGAAACAGTGCCCATCCTGCCTGTTTAGTTTTTGGCCAGATTTTCCTACTATTACACTGTTCTAGGACTGGCTTTTTAAAATTGTTCCATTTACATTCTGCTACCTTCCACTTCAATTGACAATCAACAGAGATGGTCATGTCACAGACATACACATAGACCAGCCTGAGCTAGGTAATTCCTCACTGAAAGTGCCTACTCAGGAGATTCTAGGTTATGCCAGCTAATAGGTCAAAAATTAAATGAAAGAAAGCATATGTGCCAATAACTGTAGTTTATAGTTCTACACATTATCTTGCATACTTCAACTAGAGATAATCACTGGAATCATGTGCTCTTTCTTTTAAGAATCAAAACAAATATAGGTTTTATCAGTTCTTGATTGTCATTTCATTGCCAATATGTCAACTTTGACACAAACTAATGGTTTCCCTTGTAAGGAAAAATGTCCTTTTTACAAGACTAATAAGGTAAGAACATGGAGGAGGCAGTGTGTGCTGATATCATCTTCATGGCTCCCAGCACACATCTCAACATATACATCTAGGCAAAGGAAAGTTACTGAATCTTTGCACTTCAGGACATGGAGCCCACTCCTGCAAATTAAACTCCCCAAAACTTGCAGATATATTTTAGAGTTTTTGGCTGTTGAAACTTTTGCAATATCATGAGGCAGTATACACTCTCTAGACAAGAGGACTGTACCCTTGAGTTGACTTCTGTTTCCCCAGTTAATATAGTTTGTTTAGTATAAATTATCTTTTATTGTACTTTTTGATTTCTGAAAACGGAGTCATCTATACACAGGAAAGTTGAGGACCTAGAGACTTTTTGTTTAAATAAATGGCAGCTGAATATTCTGGATTATAATATGTTTATTTATTTGACAGTAAATTTTCAGTTATTTGGACTCTTCACCAATTTTATAATGAACTGGAGACTACCAGCTCAAAACCATTACATAATAGAGCTGACATTGGATTTATTTGTGATCTTTGAATACCGAAATGCTGATATGAAGCCAATCAACTGATTGAAATAACGGATATTTTTATTCTTACAGAGAATAACTGTATTAACAACAAATGAATGTAGCAGGGCACAATTACCTAAGTAAAAATATTACTCAATTAATAAAATATTTTACTTAAAATAGTTCATCTAAATTACTTTATAAATGTTCAAACATTAATTTTGTAATGATTAAATCATTTATAGTCTTACTTCACAGTCACAATTTCATAAATTTAAAACACCACTAACTTTGAGTAAAAGTTAAGGTGTTTACCTAGGAAATATGAGAACCTGAGTTCAGTTGTCAGAATTCATGTGATAAGCTGTGCATGGCAATTGTGGATATAATGAGACAGCTACATCCCTGAAATTTGTTACCATCTGGTCTAGCCTACTCAGCTGGTTGCTGGCCACTGAGGAACCCTATGTAAGACAAAAAAGGTATGAGGCAGGACACTTGAAGTTATCCCCTGGCTTCCCCACACATCTAAACATCTGTGCATGGGCTCTATACACATATATACACCTGTATACCTATGAACACCACACAATCCTGTCCACATGGCTTGCTAGGCCTGCTTTCTTATGGAATCCAGGACCACCAGCTCAGAGGTGGTACTACCCACCCCCATCAATCACTAAGAATATGCTCTACAACCTGGCCCAAAGCCAGGTTTTATGGATCCATTTTCTTAATGGAGGCTTCCTCTTCCTCCTATAGTGTGTAGCAAGTTGCAATAAATCTAGTCATCACACACACACACACACACACACACATACACACACACATACTATTAAAATATGCTTCCCTCTATAGCCTTCCTATCAGTATTATCTAAAAATAATATGAACATAGCAAAATTTCCTAGTGATCCATGAATAGAGGATCTTTTATGGATTTATTATTACTCAATGCTTAACTATTTCCCTTTCTCCTTCCATACCAACATATCCTTTATGTTTGGCAGGACGAGCAGACATTGAAACTACTCTCTCATTTGGGGGTTGAGGGGTCTGGGCCCACACAGTAGAAAACATGTATGTTGTCAAATGACTATCACTTGTAAAATTACATAAGAGATACAACAGAGTACAAAATATCTAAAATTGTGTAATTAGCTTTAGAATGGAGGTCTATGTAAGCACACCTATGCACAGTTGCACAGACATTTTTAAAAACATCTTAACCACAGGACACAATATGTCAGACATGTGATATGTTTTTTAGCCTGTCTCCTAGAGTAATACCCTTACCTGTTTCATGTCCACTTTTTCTTAAGTTTTCATGGAATATGCTTTGGCAATTTCCTTTAACAAGCTCTTCAGGTGAGTGTGCCTGTATGTATGTATTATACACTTTGAGTTGTATGTTCAGGTGACATAAAAGCTATATGTAAGAATAATACATGAAATCTTGAAAGTCTTTAAGGCAAATGCAAATGCAAAAAAACAAAACAAAACTTGCATTTAACAAGGCTCTTTGTTGCAATCACATCATAAGCGTAAAGGAAGTTTATAAATTTGGGAACTGAGGATTCACAAATAATGAGACACAGACTGGGAATAGCTAGAGAATAAGACAGATGCATATTCCTGTCTCTCCTCCCCCCTCCTACTCTCCTAGCTCTCTCTTCCTTCTCCTCCCCTCCCTTTCTCTCTCCCTCCTCTCTCTCCCTCTCTCCATCCTTCTCATCCTCCCTCCCTTCTCCCTCCCTCTTCTTCCTGTATCCACTCTACTCTTCTTTGACAATGATCCATTACCACTCTGACGAAAACAGTTCTTAGTAATTCTAAACCATTATTTTCCTTTTATTAATTAATCACATATATATTTAGTTCTACCTTCCCCATATATATGGTCCATGTTTCCTTTTGTCCTATATTATATCCTCAACATCTTTCCTTTTTTTTTCAGATGATCAACTAGTATTTATAGAAGAGCCAATGAAAACTTTACCTCCTTCAAAGATCACTTCAAAGAACACTGTTCACTTGACACCTGTGTTCCTAATGATGTATTCATAGTACCATATGTCTTAGGCTCTGCTCATATTTGTTACATTGGTATCATTAGACTCGTTTTTATTTCTCTATCTTGGCATGACATTCAATGTTACTCAAGTAGTAGACAGTTGATTGTTGGGCCTTATGTTAAAAACCTGTGATCTCAGTTACAAAATAAGCTGAAGGAGGGTGATCATAAGTTCCAGACCTCGATATCCTCCCAAAGAAGGTAAAAGTTAGATTATATAACTCAGTAATAAAACATGCCTCATTCACATGAATCAAAAATATGGGGTCTATAACTAATTGGTGCAGGGCTTGCCAGCATTCATGAAGTCCTAAATTTAGTTCCCAGAACTGAAAAAAGTAAATGGTAGGTGATGAAAAGATATATACCACTCAGTAGTCTCAATTATCATATTCATAAAACGAAAGAATCAAAAAACAATAATAGAAAACCGAAAACAAAGAAAAACTCAAAAGTAATTGTTAAAAGCATTCTGCATCATTGATATTTATTGGAAATTTGATAATAGACTCAAAGAGCTAAATACCAATAATAAGTAATGTTTCAAGTGCATTTGTTTCTTAGGGTTGTTATAATAAACATCACCTACTAAGCAGATAAAATGAAAAAAAAAAAAACATATTATTTGCAGCTCTGAAAACTATCTTGCTCAATTCTAAATTTCACAACTGTAACTTTTCTGAAAACATTCTTCTTGGCTTGCAGATTACAGAATACCTTTACAAGATCCCACAATCAAGGCCTGAATTTTTAAAGAAAGTTTACTTTTTAAAAAAGACTTTGGATTTTTAAAGAAATTGAATTATAATGTGTTAGAATTTGTAAAGGCTTTTGGAATTTTTTAAATTTATAAAATATTTTTATATTGTGGTATTATTAATATAGTGTGCTCTTGGGAATGAACAAAAGATGAGATGTTGTGGCTTAATAATGCTGTGTGTGTATGTCAAGTTGACAAGGGGTCTATTGTTCTGGGTAGTTTTATGGCCACTTGACACAAGCTAGAGTTATGTGAAAGAAGGGAATTTCAGTTGAGAAAATGTCTCCATGATATCTGAATCTAGGACATTTTTTAAATTAGTGATTGATTGAGAAGGGCCATGAGTGTGGATGGTGCCTTCTCTGGACTGTTGTGCCTGGTTTCCATAAGAAAGCAGGCTGAGCAAGCCATTGAAGCCAAGCCAGTAAGAAACACTCCTGTATGATCTTTGCATTATCTCCTGCCTCTAGCTTCCTACCATGTTTGAATTTCTGTCTGGACAGCCTTCAATGATGAGCTACAAAGTAAAAGTGTAAGCCAAATAAACCTTTCCTTACCAAGATTCTTTTGATCATGGTATTTTATCTCATCAACAGCAGCCATAACTAAGACAATCTTTAAGCAAAACCTCTGAAAGAAATGGACCCAAAGCTACACAGAATGCAGCTAGGTTAGAGGAAAGAATTAAAAGGGTATTTCAGGAGAGCACCATGATGTAACTGGTGGCATATATTCAAACAAAATAAATGGTAATAATCAAGATTACTTTGGCTAGAGTAGAAGGTCATTGGAGGTATTCTGCTACAGAAAATAATATTAAAAAGATTAAATTGGCAAGAGAGTGCTGGATAGATTACACTTTAAGATCCCAGAGACCAATTAGAATATTAATGTAATAAATTCAGACAAATTGTATGACAAGTTGTATGATGACATTGGAAGCAAATAGTGTTAGGCATGCTGAAGTTATTAAAAAAGAAGTAATGAGGAGGCATTGATTTTGAAAAATTACATTAAAGGAACTCTCAGAATATTTTAGGTTAACAGAAGCAGAGATTACCAGTTAACTAGGTAAGTTTGGAATAAGACATCATTAAAGCAGGGGAGGAATGGTTAAAATTTAGACATATGAAACCACATAGGTTATCTGCATGAAAATATCCACTATGAAGCTAGAAAAGAGAAATGAAAACTTGGAGGAAGCTCAAAGTCAAACTAGAAGATTAAGAGTTTCTCTGCTCCCCTAGAGACACCACCACTTGAAGACATACTGGGCAACTGACACCATAGTCTGAAGACCTCCCAGTGGTTCTGTGCCATGCAGAGCAACTAACAAAACAGATTGAAAGCTGCCCTAGAGGTATACTGCACACAGGGAAACAGAAACCACAGTCCGTAGACCCCCTGGAGAACAGTTTTACACAAGACCACAGCTTGACTGCTCCTCTGAAGGCTTCACAAGAGATCTACTGCAGCTAGGGCAACAGATCAGCAGTTTCTCTGTCCCTCTGAAGACCCCCCCAGGTGGAAGGCCCCACAGTAGATCTGCTACAGAAAGGGCTACAGACCTACCAGGAGACCAGAAGCAACCCAGGGACAAAAGTGGCAGACTCCAGACAGAGTCACCAGGACCAGAAACCACCAGGAATAACCAGATGGTGAAAGGCAAGCTCAAGAACATAAACAACAAAAGCCAATATATGTTGGCATCATCAGAACACAGTTCTCCCACCACAGCAAGCCCTGAATACACCAACACACCTGAAAACCAGGAAACTGACCTAAAATCCAACCTCATGGAGGTAATAGAGTCTTTTAAGGAGGATACAGATAACTCATTGAAGGAAAAACACAGGTAAACAGGTAGAAGCCTTTAAAGAGGAAACAAATAAGTTCCTTTAAAAAATACAGGAAAACAGAATCAAACAGGTGAAGGAATTGTATAATGTGGTCCAAGACCTGAAAGTGGAAGTAGATACGATAAAAGAAAACACAAATGGAAGCAAACCTGGAAATGGAAAACCTAGGAAAGGGGTCAGAAATTACAAATATAAGTGTCACCAATGGAATACAAGATACAGAAGAGAGAATCTCAGGTGTAGAAGATACCATAGAAGAGATTGACACAACTGTCAAAGAAAATTCAAAACATAAAAAACTCTTAACCCAAAATATCCAGGAAATTCAGGACACAGTGAATAGACCAAATTTAGGAATAATTAGAATAGAGGAGAATGAAGATTCCCAGCTCGAAGGGCATGAAAATGTCTTCAACAAAATCATAGAAGAAAACTTCCCCTACCTAAAGAAAGAGATGGCCATAAAAGTACAAGAAACCTACAGAATACCAACAAATGGGACAAAAAAAGAAAATCCTCTCTTGTCACATAATAATCAAAACACTAAATTCACAGAACAAAGAATATTAAAAAATGCATGGGAAAAGGATCAAGTCGCATACAATGGTAGACCTATCAGAATTACACCAGACTTCTTAACAGAGACTATGAAAGCCAGAAGAGTCTGGTCAAAAGTCATGCAGACTCTAAGAGAACACAAATACCAGCCCAGGCTACTATACCCAGTAAAACTCTCAATCAACATGGATGGAGAAACCAATATATTCCAGGACAAAGCCAAGTTAAACAGTACCTATCTACCAATCCAATGCTACAGAGGATCTTAGATGGAAAACTCCAAAACAAGGAAGGTACCTACACCAAAGAAAAGACAAAGTATTAAGGATCTCACACACACACACACACACACACACACACACACACACACACACAAGCCAAAAGGAGAGAAGGACAAGCACATACAGCAATCTACAAACACAAATATTACAGGAACCAACAGTCATCTGTCTTTAATATCTTTCTATACTAATGGACTTAACTCACCTATAAAAAAAGACATAAGCTAGCAGACTGGATATTGAAACAAGATCCAGCATTTTACTGCATATAAGAAGCACATCTCAATAACAAAGAGAGACATTATCTCAGACTAAAATGATGGAAAAAGATCTTCGAAGCAAATCATCCCAAGAAACAAGCTGGAGTTGCCATCCTAATATCCAATAAAATAGACTTTCAATGAAAAGGTATCAAGAGTGATAAGGAAAGACTCTTCATATTCATCAAAGGGAAAATCCACTAAGAGCAAGTCTCAATAATAATGAGAGACTTCAACACCCTACTCTCACCAATGGACAGATCATTGAAACAGAAACTAAACAGTGAAATAGTGAAACTAATAGAGGTTATGAACCAAATGGATTTAACAGATTTCAATAGAATATTTCACCCTAAAAAAAAGAATACACCTTCTTCTCTGCAGCTCATGGTATCTTCCCCAAAATTGACCACATAATTGGTCATAAAACAACCCTCAACCAATATAAGAAGATTGAAATAATCCCATGCATTCTATCAGGTCTCCATGACCTAAGGTTGGTCATCAATAACAGCAAAAACAATAGAAAGCCCACATACACATGTAAACTAAACCAAAAGCTGGTACTTTTAGAGAATCAACAAGATAAATAAACCCCTAGCCAAACTAACTAAAGGGCCCAGAGGCAGTATCCAAATGAATAAAATCAGATATGAAAAGGGAGATATAACAGAAACGTAGGAAATTCAAAAAATCATCAGATCCTATTACAAAAGCCTATACTCAACAAAACTGGAAAATCCAGATGCAATGGATGGTTTTCTAGACAGATACCACATACAAAAGTTAAATCAAGAGCAGTTAAACTATCTAGAGAGGCCCATATTCTATAAGGAAATAGATGAAATCATTAAAACCTCCCAATCAGAAAAAGCCCAGGGCGAAATGGATTTAGTGGAGAATTCTACCAGACCTTCAAAGAAGACCTGACACCAATATTTCTCTAACTATTCCATAAAATAGAAACAGAAGGAACACTACCTAATTCATTCTATGAGGCAACAATTACACTGATACCTAAGCCACACAAGGACCCAACCTAAAAAGAGAACTTCAGACCAATCTTGCTTATTAATATCAATGCAAAAATACTCAGTCAAATTCTTGCAAACCGAATCAAAAAACACATCAAAACCATCATTCACCAAGATCAAGTAGGCTTCATCTCAAGGATGCAAGGTACAAAAATCCATTCTTCTAAACCACTCTATAAACAAACTCAAAGAAAAAAATCACATGATCATCTTCTTAGATGCAGAAAACACATTTGAAATCTCTCCTTGTTATCTCAGTAGAGAAATGTTGGGTGATAAAAGCGAGTTCCTGTGTCATGCTGGCTTTATGTAATTCCTGATGTTCAAATTCAGGTATAGATGTTTATGGGTCAAGGGCTTTTACACAACAAACTATCTCCCCTCCCTTATTAATTTTCAATTAATGATATTTTAAGGAACTAGATTTAATCTGTCCACTATGTTAAGAGTGTGGATTTTATGTTAAGTATTCATAACATAAACAAACAAACAACTAAATTCAATTCTCAAAAATTGAAGAATCATATGTGGTTAATTTCTAACATTTTAGACAATTTAGATTTATACAAATTACTTTAGACTCCTTGGCCTCTCATTTATCTTTATCATGTGTATAATGAGATATAAAAATATTTATTTTCAATGTTAATTTAAGGATTAGCTGTTAGAATGTTAAATGTTCCCACTGCACTTAATACAATGAATACTCATACAAGTGCTGCTGATGTTTCTGACTCTGCTCATCATGAAATCTTTATTCAGTTTTAGAAGGCCTTTCTTGGAGTTTTAGATAATGCAGAATGGCATCATCTGTGGGGTCATTAACCCACACTTTATAAAATTACTCACTGCTCCATTTGGTTCAGATAATGGTTTAATCCAAGCCTTTAAAGAAAATATGCCATATTTCAAATATATATTTTACACTTGAAAAGAGTTCTTTGATAAGAGAAGGAGTAAGTTAATTATTGAAAAATTGATTGGAGTGACATTTGCCTATTATACACAATTCAAATGCAAATTTCTGGGTGCTGCTTGACAATTCATTGCACCATGGACAACCAAAAATAGTTTTCTTGGTTTACTATATGCCTACAATAGGAAACAATGTCCAGTTCCCATTCTCACAATATTTATTATAAAAATAACTCACGTTCCTTATGAAATGACTCATGTCACCTAGAAATGCAAATTTCTTCACAGAAAGAAGCGTGTACATCTCTGTCCTCCTTGAAGACTCATGGAAACTCAAATTAGTCCACAATTTATAGCAAATAACTTTCTGTGTGTACATGTATGTATTTAAAAGTGCATATTATGATATTGCCCATACATTTGATATATCAATTCCATATATTTCCATTTAATTTCTGACATATTTTAATGGAATTAAATGAAAAAAATTCTTGTTTTACCATTACAGTCACAATAAAATGCCAATAAGTGAGTTCATTTGACAGAAATATAAAGAGATTTTGTCCTAAATATATTAGTAAGTGTTGGGCCTTGAATCAATCTATTCCTCCTTTCTACTTGTCCATTTAGACACAAAAACATAAACACACCTAGTCTCTCTCTCTCTCTCTTTGTGTGTGTGTGTGTGTTTGTGTGTGTCTCTGCTTCTCTTTCTGTCATTCTTTCCCTTTCTCTCCTTCCCTTTCTCCTTCTATCTGCCCCACCACAATAAATTTATATTTAATTATAAATTAGTGTCCTGTCCACAATGTGTTCTTAATGTGAATTTGTTTAATGGTTTGAGGAATTGACCTAAACTCCTGATCACAGTTGAAAAGACCAATATACATAGATTTAACCCTTCAATTTTAAAGATTGAACTTTAACTTGACAACTTTCACTGTAGCCATCATTTGACTTCATTGCTGGGGTTGCCACTAAGTACTTGTATAATGAAAACAATTTTATCTTAGGTGCAAAAATAAAAAGGAAAAGAATAGAAAATGAAAGAATAATTCCGTGATCTATTTTTGTTACTTCACTTTGCTTTATGTTAACTCATGGGAAACCTGTTGTTGCTATTAAAAATACACTTAACAAAAACACAGTCTCTGTTTTTGACGAGACATATAGACATATTCCCTAGCATGTCATACCTCCTTTCTGTGGTAATTCACTGTTCCTCTGTGGAATTCATGTTTTCTCTCACCTTTAAAGTCTAGGCCAACTTGAAGGTCAGGGATGCATCCTGGACCAGTTTTAATCACTTGCTAAGGATAGTAAGAGCCTTTGAATTCAAAGAGGAAATTATACTTTGAACAAACTAAAGTGGTTAATGCAATTTTCAGCTGGTAAAGCAGAGACTGTTTACCAGCTCATCAAGCACCATTTCCCATCAATAAGGGCTGCATAGCTGGGCCACATTTACCTTTCTTTTTTACATGCAGATATTCATACAGGTGTAGATTCTAGCCCATGGGATGTAAGCAGAATTGTTGTGTCTTGGTTATGGGATGAATTGCTTTGGACAACTTGCCTTAGCTTGTTCCATTTGAGCTGACTGAGACACAAGCAACTGAAGCACAAGCAGACCAAAGTTGACAAAGTCACATGGTATGAACATGGATTTCTTCCATGCTGTTTGAAAATCCTCTTGTGGTCAGGGTATCTTGCTTTGAATCTTTTACTGGATAGAAATAAGTGGCTACATAATTAAGCCATTGAAACTCTGTAGTTTGTTCTTTCACTAGAATTGTGTTAAAATGTCTACGGAAGATGACAACAGACTATTCTTTCTTTGGTATGAATGTTGGCAAGGCAAAGGTAATTATGAAGGAGAAAAACCTGCTAGAAACAAGCAGATGCCTTGCTGCCTCTTAGTCTAAAGAATATAGATGTTCCGGCATAAATAGTAGAATCAGGAGACTGAGCCAATTAGAACCCACAAAGACAAAACAGGAAGCAAGAGGATGCAACTGACACTGAAAAGCTGGAGGAACACTCACTGCAGCTGTCATTGAACTGAAAGCAAAGCAATGAGATTCTGTGCAAGCAATATATAATTCTTACAGAGCAGCAATTAGAATCATGAGTCCTTGAATAAGTGAATGAAGCCTAATGGTGTTTACTATAGCTTAAATTGCTGGGGTAGCGATAGAAAAAATAAAAAGAAAGAAAGAAAAAAGCAAAAAGCCCAGCAAAGCGTTTTAGAATCCCCACTCTGCAAACATTAAAGCAGGCTAAGCCCAGAGAACTGGGTAAAACATAAGAGAAGTGAGAAAGGAAATGCTAACAGCCTGCATTTGTGGGGGTTCTCCCATGAGGCTGCCCCATTATCTGTTTCCATAGTAACTACAGCTTTACAGATGGACCCCATTTACTGTCAAAATGCTTAATGAAATAATGTAATATGTATACAGAGAGCGCACAGCTCACCAGAGTATTTCATACTAACTCAGCAGTTCTATAAGTACATGTTAACAACACTAATATGCAAAGGTAATTTACTGAGCATTTGTTACTACAAGAGAAAAACAGTTAAGAGATACATTGCAGGAGCTCCATTCTGTTGCACATCAGAATGCAAAGCTCTTCCACAAAAGATCTGACATATTTCAAGGTCATTTTGTAGAATGTATCAAATGCTTTTTTTTTTTCTTTTTTAATTCTCTCCTCGGTTTACATTGTAAACAGAGAAATGTGGTTATAGCAGACGTCATTCCTTGTGCAGCTTAATTTATTTCTTCTTTATCAGTCAATCTCTACTTTTACTTTTGCTCTCTGAAAATTATTTATAATAGCTAACATGAAATACTTACTCCTTTTACAATTATTGTGCAGCCCAGTCTCAGCAGTGCATTTGTCAACCATGCCCAGCTCATTTGATAGCATATTTTATTAAAAATTCAATAGTTACTTTGTATTATTACAATGATAGGTTTAATCATCTTAGTCCACAAATTTGAACTTAGAAAACTTCATGTGAATATTTCTAGCTTGCCGTGCAATGTACACGGGCAATTCTGAATAACTGTACTGATTAGAATTAATTTAAATTTCATCAAATGTGAGTAGATTTAGTCAGATATGTAAATCTGCTCATCTCATAGAGACAGCAGGTGGAACTAGTACACCTCAAGCTTGCAAAAATGAGCCATTCCACAGAAACACACGTCAGAGTCTTACATAATCAGCTGTCAAGCTGTGTAATTAAGTGGCTGGTTTTAATGCAGCACATGATAACTCAGGCTGTAGCTGTCATTGATGTATGAGGAGTAGACTCAAAATCATACCGGAAGCATGAGAGGATATTCTTAAGGACAACATCCAGAGTGACGAATTAAAGGCAGTGTGATGGAAGCTGGCTATTATCTCTGAAATACTTTCTGTGATAGTATCATAAATCCTGATACAGTCTTTAAAGCAGGAGGCAGCCTGGAAGGAAGGAGGTGGGCGGTGTGGAAAAGAAGGAATGATTTCAAGGATCAGGGTGGAACTCTCCTGTTGTGATTTGAAGGGACTCAGCGTCTGACTTAAATCATAATGCTCTGCATTCACTTCTCTTTGATAATCATTTCCTACTAAGTGTCTTGCCAGGCAAAGAAAGCAGAATCTATTACACTGCATGCTGGTACCAACAGATAAAGCAACTGAATTTCACTGAATAATCTAGTGAGCAACATCATGTTGTCTCAGATATGAGACATACAATAAATAATAAAAATATGATAGAAAATGTACACTCATGGTAGGGAGTTCAGCAGAAAGCAGGTCACACCACTGAAAATAGATGCCTGAGAATCTCAAGAATGCCAGAGCCTTGATCACAGTCAATAAAGCAGGGTGTGTTGACACAAGTCTATAATCACAGCACTTGAGAGGCAGGAAGATCAAAGGTCACCTTTACCTACATAGTGAGCTTGAAACTGCCTTGGTTATATGAGACCGTGTCTCAAGAAAAGTAAAAACAAACAAACAAGTAACAACAACAACAACAAAACCAAGAATGCAGCCAGAGATACCATGAAGAAGACATACTGTTTTAAAGGTAATAGCAGGAGCCCAATCAAAACCACTGATTATAATTTTTCTAGGAACTTCTACTTTGCTGTGATGAGCTTTCATCTCCATTTGAATAAATTGGCAATATCTTTCTGCCCAAAATTAACCTTCAGACTGATTAGATGACAAAAAGGGGATTCTCCTGAGTACTTGTGTTTTAAGAGGCAGGTCTCTAGAGTTAGCCACAAAAGGAAAACACATCATCTCACAAGACCAAAAGCATAAAGAGCTGAATTGGCTCTCATATGTCATGAAATGCTGATTGTGTTTTGCTTTCTGTATGTTATATTGTTTTTATATGCTTTTAGATATCGAGACAGCAAACACTGTGCTTAAATTGCCTTTGCTTGGTCACCTAAAACAGCAACCAGTTTATATTTCAAATAGCTAACTGATCATAGAGAATTTTTGGCATTTAAAACAAAAAATCATACCATGGCTTGATTGGGAAGAAGATTGGTATTTGTCCTACAAATGCAAATTTCGGACATTTTGATGAAACATTTTAATGATAAAATTAAAAAGTCCATTCCTTTGATAAGATAAGACTATGGAACTCTGTCAAGTAAGTCAGTGGTAAGATCAAAACTAAGCTGAGTGAAGATAATCAGCCCAGTACATTAGCTGAAATAAAACATGTTAGTTAAGAAGTTATAGTCTGAATCCGTGGCTCAGGTAGTAAAGGTTTGGTCGTTCAGTGTAAATTTCACAGGAAAATGAAAATATAAAACACAGAGAGACAACAGTCACATTACAGCCTGTGAATGGACTTAAAGTTGTGTGGCACACACTTTCTCAACAGTTCCAGTTCAGTGTCTCAAACAGGACACCAATATCTCACACATAAAGATTTTGTCTAGATCTAACCCTCATGGAACTACCTTGGAAATGGTTATTAGACACCTGGGAGGCCCATTAAATCTGATTAATGTGAAGAATGAGTCAACATTCACTGTTAAAATTCACTGTCAAAATGGGAGCCAGAAAGAGATGATTTTTTTCAAGCAGAAGACAGAGCAATGTCCTCGTGGAACTTAGTGAGGGTTGATTTGTGGTGCCTCAATGGTATGATAATACAAATTCTAGGTTTGAAGGATCACAGAGCATAGAAGTGCATTGAAACTAAAAAAAAGAATATGAATGGTGAAAAAAGAAACCAGATCCAAAAAGCAAAATTAAATCAGTAGAGGACCCGTGTGTTCAGCCATTAAATAGCTGTAAGAAGTAAAGAATAGGAGCAAAAACACAGAACACAGGAGCTGGAGGAGTGGCTTAGCAGTCATGAGCATGGCTGCTCTTTCTGAGGACCCAGGCTTGGTTCCCAGCACCTATATTGCAAAACACTCTAGCTCCTGCAACTCCAGACCCGGGAAGTCTGAGGCAGTCTTGTATGCTGGCACACTTGGGTATCTGTGGCTGACATTCACACAGACAAACACTCAGGTTAATAAAAAAAAAAAAAAGAAATCCAAAACTTAGCAAACAAACTCGGAAAGCAGACAATAAAAAATGTTGCCAAATGACAGATAGTGCCAGGAATACCAGATTGCAGGCAACATTAAGGAAGAAGAATTTTAATAAAGTGAATGAGAGAGCCTCACTTACCAGAAGTGTTGCCACTATAAACAAATAAATAAGATACACTTTAAGAATACTGAGATAATGATTTTTCTGTTGTTGTTGTTAAATGTTAGTTAAACATACCACTGAGAAACAGGAAACATTCTTCAAAAGAATTGGAAAAAAATTGGACGGGAGCAGAAAAAGTTGATGAAGCCAGATGTTCCAAAGGTAAGGAAAGAGAAGGGGCTTGCAGTCAAACAAAGGGATTGAGTTAAGTTAGAAGAGAAATGGTGCCCTCCATGAAAGGTATAAAAAAAATCAGAACCATACACTTGGAGACTTTATAACCAAATGCATAAAGAAAATCACATGTCCCAGATACCATTCTGACTTTTAACTGAAATATAAGATGACAGCTGCCAAAGCTGATGGCTTTACAGAAATGGAAGAAGATAGAATCTGAGCTCCCTGGCACAGTTTTCTGATTACCACAAAGAAAGCTAGGCGCAATTCTGTTAAAAAAAAAATCTATTTGCTTCTAGGTCTTTGGCACACAGAGACTTGGACAATGGGAATACATTGTAAATTCCATTTTGTTCTCTTTTTGCCTGAGAAAACACCCTTTTCTCAGCAATGAGACTGTCTTTGTTAGTCTCCAGCTACATCTCCACATAAGCATCTTCATTGCTTATATGTCTTATGTTTTAGGCAGAAAATCTCTGCGTAACAAAATAATATATGCTTCATCTTATTGCTTCTTTGGATAATATCACCGCAATAACAATTGCTAAAATGTGCTGAGAGTTTACTATGTTCCATGAATTTTTCAAAGCATTTTGACTTCTAGCCAAAATGCACACCTCAACATTCTATGAGCCTTTGCTGACTGCTGTCAGTGACATGCTGACAAACTGAAGCACAGGTTGTTTGTCTAAGACAACATAGAAATTAGTGGTGAGGCCAAGGTTTACACTTTCAAAGGAGGTCTTTGAATATTAAACATTCTCCCATCCCCTTACCCTCAGTTTTATTTATTTATTTACTTATTTTAAAAAAAGCATCTACTCTATTCTCACTGCTACAATTAATTTTCTACAAAATGCCATGTTCACTATTTTTCAATGAATGTTCCTTGGAGGTGACTCCAAACAAAGCATCTGCAATGCTTATTAAAAGTGCAGAACCAGAGCTGGATAGATGGTGCAGTGATTAAAAGCACTCTCTTCTCTCAAGAGGACCTGAACTCAGTTCTCAGCAACCACATCAAGCAGTTCACATCCACAGAATCCAAGGCCTCTCTGGGCCTCTGTGGGTATGTGCATAAATATATTCATACAGAGAGAGGGCAGGGGGAAATGAGGGAGAGAGATGGTAAAGGAGAGAGAAGCTATGACACACACATACACAGAGAAAGAGAGAGAGAGAGAAAGAGAGATAGAGACTTTTTCTGAACTTTTCTTATACAAGCACAGACTAATGGAAGTACATGTATCCAATCAACTGAGAATATTATTTAAAAAAATCCTGTGCAAGATTCTCCATTCTAGTTAAGCATTATTATTGCAGATGAATTAAAAGATCAAATAATTAGACTGTGTGATTAGACCCCAAAGCAGGCATTGGGGTTCTGGTTGGATATTGATTATACATGCATGTAGAAAACTTACTAACATTGTGATTATATTGTCTTTTTCCACCTTAATCTTGAAAAGAAAATTTATCATCTTAAACTTATAAGATCTCACTGAATCCTTATGAGTGGATCGGTAATACTAAACTCCTAGGCTGAAATCAGGAATGGATGCAGCCCAAGTTTCAGATTCTTCAATATATTATCTTGAAAAATTATCTAATTTTATTATTATTATCCTTGTTATTTCTGTAGAAAGACATCTTCTAGAAGTAGTTTTAGCCTCTTAGAATATTTACAATCTTTTCCTTCCATTACAGCTTCAATTTCTATTTTATCTCACAATTATTTGAGTTCTGATCCCTATATCTTGGTCAAAGTAGAGTGTGATTGAGTTTATGTTCCTTAGCTCTGTTTCAAATACCTGAGATGATGAATTTACAGGTAGGTATTTTGGTTTCTGGTTTCATCTATTAATCAATCAACCTTGTGACACTGGGCATCTGAGATCAGTCACTAAAAGGCAGGATTTGCATGGCAGAGAAAACCTTTCTGCCTGTGTCCAGAGGGATCAGAAGCTAAGAAATAGTAACAGGATTATGCTTCATCAAACAGTCTTCCTTGCTAACTGTTGGTCTTGCCTTAGATGCCTATGCTGACACTTGAATAATCCCAAATTGATATCTCCATTCTAAACATATGCTATCACATAAGCCCAAAAGAACTTACTTGATTACTGATGAGCTATATTGAACTACCTCAATCTCCATGCTGACTGTTCTTTGTGAACTCACACTGCTAGGTTCCACTTTAACAATAAGCAACAGTTAACTTCCCTCTCTTCCCCCGAGCATTATACACATTGGGCAAGAGCTTTCCTACCAAACATTCTTCTCAGCCCTTTATGACTGCTAACATGGGACAGGTACTCTTGTATTGGTTGGTTTAGCTCGTTAATGAATTTATAGATATGTTTCATAAAGAACAAAGATGGTAAATCATATTGAAGAATGCAAAGTCTAAAGACAATGTTTGAGTTTGTGTATACAGGTTTAGTCCTGTATCTGCTGTGCGCAAACTCACAGGTATTCATTAGTCTCTTTTTATCTCATTTTCTGCTTTTGTACAGTGGGAAATGTGGGAATTTCCTCAAAATAGTCATAGGATTACCAAACAAGCTTATATCCACACTTAGAATACGTTATCAAACATGCTTGCACAGGACATATCTCTTCAAATATGCTTGCTATTTGACCGATGGGCATAAGGCACTAGGTTATGATTAAAAAGGGAGATTATTGTTGATAACCTGGGGGAATCAAGAACATGGAAATACATAAATAACATAAAATACCAATCTGTAATGGCAGTGGAAAAAACATGGAAGTTAAAGCTGAAATGAAGACAAACATTCACTGTGATGCAAATGTCTTAAGGCAAGAAGGTTGAGGAGAATTCAGTCAGTTAAAGGAGGAAGAAACTGAGAATGTAGAGGAGCAGCCAGGAGGTTTTTCTGGATGGACTCAGGATGCTTTATCTTATTTCTTCTGTAGTTTCTGTTTCCCAGAACATCCCACTTCCCATGGAGGAGGAAATACATGAATAAATACAATATTAAAGATGTAAGTTCAATGATTATAAGTAATATGTTAACAACAATAAGCACATGTTAGAGAACAGAAAGTAATCCTTGTTGAAAACATTATTTTTATTTTCTGATCAAATAGTTATCAAAACAGCTCTGCAGCTATTTAATAAGCATGTAGATGCAGGAAAGTCCTTGAGTGGGAACAAAGGAATGCTTTCTCACAAAGGAATTGTTTTCCATGGAAAACAATTCAATTTATTGCCCATATTTATACTGCAGAGATTCTGTTTGCTGCATGACACAGAAGCATAGCATCACTCCCATTACTCATTTCAAGAGAATAGAACTTTGTGTGTCGGCAGATAAATTTCCAGGCTGGAAATTATACCAGCAACTTTTGGGAAAACTGTCTACAAAGACTAAAGTTTAAAATGAATGAACTGAGAAAACATTATAATTGTCTTCCTAATTTCTCAAGACATGAACAGACTTCTCTTCACCTGAAGCATAGAATGAATCAGGTAGCAGATTTACCACAGTACAGATTGGCAGAAATTGGCGGGGTTCAAGTTCTCTTTCTCAGAGTTATATGGGTTTATTTGAAGTCCCATCTGAAAAGGAAAAACAGTTATTGTATATGAGTAAGATTTGGAGGAAGGAAAAGGAAAAAAGAAACATTGTAATTAAATTACAATCTCAAAAGTAAGCAGACCACCACCACCACCATCACTACCACCACTAACATCACCATCACCACCACCACCACCACCAATAACAACCAGGATATTGATGTATGGCTTCTGGATTCTAAACACTTAGTACTGGGATCATCTGTCACTCACATCATTTCCTAGTGACAGAACTCATGTTTCTGATTTTCTAGAAAGCAGAAATCTCACTCTTATTCTGTAACACCCCTAGAAAATCAGGACAAAATGGTCAGATGGGCATCCATTAAAAGTGATCCTTTAAGAGTGAGGCTACTGTATTATTCAGAGCTGAGAAGGGAGGTTTTTATTCCTTTATATTATAAATATTGAAAATCAGTAGGAATAGATATGAAGTAAATATGTGGTTGTAGCTGAACCACTAAAAAACAATATTTTTTCTGGAATTCTTAAGCTCCTTGTAAAGACCCTTAATTCTGGAGTGTCAGGTTTTATTCTCTGTTAAGCAGCAAAGCTTTCATCTGTTTCATCTTGATTTAAAGGTGCAATTTACGAAATAAAACTGCAGTGTTCATTGAAATCAAAATACCTCTGCTTATTGCCCAAGTGAAATATAGATTAGAACTACAGGCTTGAAAAAAAGATTTTACACAATGCCAACACAACTTCAGTTACAAAACCTTTACATAAAACGTGCCAATCACTTACAAAACAAATACACAATCCACAACTTATCCACGGTGCTTCAGCTCAGAAAACAGCATCTAGGAATTGTTGTGAGAAGCAAGTGAACCTGCTCAGACATGTCTTCACTCAGGTATTCTCTCCCACTGGTTAGAAAACAGGCCATTGTGGCAAGTCATAATTTCTTTAGAAGTATGTATAGCATTTGGTGCAATTCAATTCTGCAGGAATATGAAACAAATAAGTTTAAAGCAGTTGCCATGGGTCCTACAATTATGTAAAATTATACTTCTAAAACTGATCCTCTGCAGCATAACTGCACCATTCTCACAATGTCTTTTAAGCACTAGTTTATATTACAATGTGCCAGACTAATGAGAAGTTTAAAAGCTTAACACAGCATGTGATATACACATATATTGTGAACATATAAATTCCTTATGTTTGTACACAGTATATATGTTTACAGTATGAGGAGATTTTATTCTTTCAAACTTTAAGAAATGTAGAAGCTGAGGAGATAACTCAGCTACTACAACCCTTGCTGTGGGAGTCTGCCTGCAATTCCAGCATTCTGACAGATGGAGACAAGAGGTCCCCAGAGCAGGCTGACACCTGCTCTAGCTTTACCTGCACATTCTGAGTTTCAAAGGTGAGACATTACCTCAGTGAGATCGAATCAAGGAAGATTCCCTACACTGATATTATTTCACAGACACCTGATCACACCTGCACCTACATATGTGCAAACATCCACATACACGCAAGTACACCATACACACATATGTTTTAAAATTGGGAAACAAACAGTTAAATATTTTAATTAAAAAAACAAATATTCATAGTTTCTGTTAAGCTTCCCTTCAAACAGTCACCATCAACTCAGTGATCTGAGGGTCAAACACCCATTTAACAGCATGGAGAACTGTAGATGCTATATAGGAGAAAACCATGATCAAACTGCTGTAAGGATAATGTTCTTGTATGATTTCCTCCTTCACAAATACTTGAATTTATTTTGAACTGTAAAATTTTTCTATGCAAAGGCCTTTTGTGATTATCTAGTCTTATTTTCTTAAAGTCCAGAGAAATAAGGTGGCTTCTACAAACATTGTTACTAAGTATCATGAGACTAGCAGTGTCCTGGCTCTTCATGTAATATGTCCTGTAAAAGTAGGCAAGCCAGTTTTAGGTCATGTTGCTAGTTCTGAATTTGTGACAAATGAAGATAGATAGATGGATAGATAGATAGATAGATAGATAGATAGATAGATACACTAAAGCAGATTTAAAATTGCAAATATTTCCACTGCTGTTAGAGCCATCCAGCTGAGTAATAGCAGTTTCCCTGGAGAGTGTATAAACACTGAGATAAATAAAAGGACTGCCTCTTGTTTTACTAGACAAATTCCTTAGGGCTAAATTTGAGCACAGGGGTCCCATTGATTTCAAAGGGGCTTTATTTCTTGGTTAGCTCTGCAGGGGCACAGAGACACAAAATTCAGAGCAACAACATTAAGATAAAATCTAGAAACAAATTTCCAAGTGACAGCTGAATGCCAGAGAAATATGCAATTTCTCTGCATAAAATTGCATTTCTTTAACAATTTTCTTTAACCTTCAGACATTTAAGCCTCATTATTCCATGATATTGTTTCTACCTCAACAATGAAATTTAGGTGATGTCATTTCAGAAAAGCAGGGTTGTAATGTGTAAAGTGGGTAATGGTGTTCCCTACATTGTTGACTTTGGCAGTTATCCTATGCAGAGTTCTACTAAAGACGGAATTTGCTTGAGCTATGCTGACTGATGTTAATCTTGTAGATACACTGCAGTAAAAAGTTTCCATTTCTCTTTAAGAAAATAAACTCCAATATTTCTCAAAAAGGTTATTAGCCACTTTTTCTTCCTCATGATTATTATTCATATGAAACAGCTTCTCATAGTGTGAAAGACTTAAAGTCCAAATAGGAAGAGTAGAGACTTCAGGGAAGTCCTCCCTCAAGTGAAGCACATCAGAGATATGACAACTACAAGACACCTGAAGGAAGGAAGGGCGCACATGCTCAAAGAGGAAGCAGAAAGGGCTTCAGGGGTTAGCCTCATTCTTACAACAATTTGCCCTCAACGAATTCAGCAGCCTCCCCGAAAGCCTCTTCAACTCCTTCTAAGTATGCTGACTCAAATAACCAAAGGACAGGGACACTGCATGGTCCGATTAGCTTTTGCATTGCTGCCCCAGACCAAATGTCCAATGTGTGAACCTTTCGGTGCACATCTAACCCATATCTAAAGCATAAGCAAACGTGAAGTGTGGTTTTATGTTTTAAAGATTCACTTTAGTTTTAATTGTCTCTATATATGAAAGGGGATGTGCATGCATGTGAGCAGGTGCCTGCCCAGCTTAGAAAATGTCTCTGGATCCCCTGGAGCTGGAGGTAAAGATGGTTGTAAACAGATTTTTGGGTCTTGGGAACTACACACAGGTCTTCTAAGACAGCAGTGAGTGCGTTTTTTGTACTGTGCCAGCTTCCAGCTCTCAAAAGTAAAGTTTGTTCAAACAAGTAATTAACTGTGGGTCACTTATCCACCTGGATATATAGCACAAGAAATTATTTATAAAAGCAGGTACTTTTTAATAAAAAAATAATGCTAGACTAAAGGTCTAATGATGACTATAAAATTTCTCCTCTCCCTTTCTGTCATGTAATCAAATTCTATCAGATAAAAAAACTAAGAAAAGTACTTGTGTATCATCCAAAACTTTGCAAAGTAAAAAATTCCCTCTATATGTTTATTGAATTCTTTTCCCTGAGTGGCCACAAAGAATCTTAAAAAAAAAAAACAACTGAGTCTAGTTGAGTCTGGAAATGAGCCTTGGAAATTCCCGTATATTACAAGTAGCTGGTCTGATATTGAGAGGTTGAACTTGGGATACTGGTGGGCCAAAATTACAGAGTTTTGTGAAAATAAGTACTGATGTTTATGAAACTACTGATATGCTGGACTTTCATTATTACAGTACATGAAACCTGAAAAGAGAAAATGTCATGGTTCTCATTTTATAGAGAGTGAAAATTGAGGCTCACAAATGAGATATTGTGCACCAAGAAAGCCAAAGTTACAAATGCATAGAGACCGAGTGCACACTGAGGTTTGTCTAACTTGTCTGTAGTGCACCCAGTAAGCCAAGTATAAATAAAATGCTTTCCTTTGCATAACCTTGTTCGAAGGTCTACAATTCATGAAGCTCAAGTTTCATCAAGAGAGAACAAATTGAGCCATTAATATTTGCAAGTAATTGTTTAACTATCATACTCTACTTCCTGAGAATATTACTTTGATAAATATATTCCAAAATATTACAAAAATAAAAATATTAAACTAATCCTTAGAAAAGATATGTGCCTTTTCCCCAGCCTTGAGTAGGCTAAACAAACCTATGATGATTTTACAACCTAGCTAGAGTCTGCTGGCCTTGCTGCATTTGCAATTTCCTACAGATGCCTTGAAGATTTGAACTGCCCGCTGAGCTTGCCTTGCAACTCAGTCCAGCCGAAACAAAGGAGGAGGTCTGTGGGCTTTCCTGTATATAAGTGCAGTGTGGAATATTAAATTTTGAGCCTTTATCAGAAACTTTGTATTTGATTCATTTTTTTTCACGCAACCCATCATTTTTATTTCCAGCCTTCCTTTCTGGTAGACCTAGTTCATCCATGGCTGCTCGACAGGAACAAAAAGAGATGAGTACAAAGGAAGGAAATGAAAAAGAAGAGGAGAGGAGAGGAGAGGAGAGGGAAGGGAAGGGGAAGGGAGGAGAGGAGAGGAGAGGAGAGGAGAGGAGAGGAGAGGAGAGGAGAGGAGAGGAGAGGAGAAAAAAAAAGAAATGAAGCCACTGTAACTCAGTGCCTCTGAGCTGAGTTCAGAAGAGTCAGCAAGTGTTGATCAGTTTATAGGCAGTGCAAGGGCAGCCAAAGAGATCTATTTAGGTAGACGGATATCTACAAAGAAAGAGCAAAAAGGGCAAAATACCCTGCAGTTTGACTTAGAACTAGCAAGAAAATAATAATCAGGTTGTAGGAAGCTATAAAGACCATATGAACAGATATCTTCATACAGGTGTGCCCAATGAAGGTTTAAGTAGGGATAAAGCAAAAGCAAGTTTATATTTTCAAAGAATGCTTTATTACCAGAATACAGAAGAGAATAAGAAGAGACAGTTTATAAAGACCCACTAGAATGCAACTGAAGCAGATTGTACCAGTGATTTTTGAGATGAAGTAATAATATCCAATTGCCTCAGTGATGAACCAGATAGCTCCACAATGCTTCCATAGCCATGTCTAATGACAACTGGAATTATCTTATAATTTACAGTTGGGAGGGATTCTTTGATATCTGTTCTATAGTGTTGGACATTTCTCATTTCTATCACTTTCTTTGTGTGTGTTTTTCATTATTAATCATTTTATTCATTTACATTTTAAATGATACCTTTCCTGGTTACTCCTCCACCAACCCCTCATCCCTTTCCCCCCAAACCCCCTCCTCTTTGCCTCTATGAGGGTGCTCCTCCACCCATTAACCCACTCCCACCTCACCCTACTATCATTTTCTATTTCAGGAAGTATAACTTGATTTTAACATTGCAATGCCAATGAGCACAAATGATCTAATATATGTAATTCAAAGACTCCAAAAAGTACATTACCATTTGCATTCTTAATACTGATGCAAGAAATTGAATCAAGAAAATATTATAAGATAGTATTGCATATGAGTTTACAATTCTGGAGGTTAGGAATCTAAAAGAGATTATGGAACTGTGATCTTCTAAGACTCAATGTAGATTTCATTCCTCCAACTTTTCTTGACTCTAGACATGCTGTTAGCATTCTGTCTAAACTCCACCCCACAGTTACCTGGCAACCAGGTAGGCCTGACCCACTACAAAAGGGACTGCTTGGCCCTTCCTCTCTCTCTTGCTGCTCTTACCTCTCTTACTTCCTCTCTTGCTCTCCTGCTCCCTTGCTCCCCTTCTCTCCCCATTCTCTTCCCCCCTCTCTCCACATGGTCATGGCTGGCCTCCTCTTCTCTACTCTCTCCCTCTCTCTGCCTTTCTCTGCCTCTACTACCCTCTTAACTCCCCTCCCCATGCCCTGAAATAACTCTATTCTATACTACACCATGGAGTGGCTGGTCCCTCAGGGGGAAGGGATGCCTCAGCATGGGCCCGCTGAGGCACCCTTTTACCCCATACCTCACCACACACACCCGTAGAACATATTCTCCTATCTCTTTATCATTTTATAAACACATCATTGGTGCTGAGACTCGGATCTAGAAATTCTACAGGTTTGTATCCCACCTCAGCCACCATGAGAGATCCATGCTTGCTAGCTCAGAAGAACCAGAAAGGCCCCATTCCCACTGGTCAGAGACCTCCATGGCCCCAGGGGAGAGTTCTTGAGCTCCGAACTACTCTTGTGCTGCCCTGACCCTCGGTTTAGGACTTATTCCCTTGTGTGAGATTTCCTCTCCTCGGAGACAGTTTCTTTCTCTCTGTTGTTGAGAAATTCCTGGGCCCAACCAGAACTGGAGTCTGGCTCTGAGTATTAGCCCCCAGGCTCCCACCTGAGAACCTGGCAGTCTAGTCTGTGGTAGAATCTCTCTTGGATTATTGATGTCCTCATGACGCTGATATGGGCAGTCAAGAATAAAATTCTCTCATCCAGGGGTCAGTCTTTTGCTGCCTTTGTCTCTATTTAATGGGATGTCTTGGTCTAAAACAATTAAACTGGCACTTTCTCACTAAGGACCCATAGTGCAGACTTAACCCTCCCCTCTCCCTCATTTGTGGACCACTCCTGCAACCACTGCTTCAGCTGGTTTGCCAGAGAAGTAGGTCTGGCCACACCCCTGCCCTGGACCCTACTTGATGCCCTTCCCCTTCTGCTCATTAGCTCTGCTCTTGGTTCTCCACCGGAACTGTGGGTTTGGCCCAGCCCCTTGCATCCTGCTGGAGGCCCCCTCCTTTAGACTTGCTTTCTGCCTCAGCTGCTGCTGGCCCATAGCACGATTCTGCCCTGACCCACTGGCCCTGCCGGCCATGCGCACCAACCAGTCCCTTGCTCTGCAGTTTAGCCATTCCCATGGCTTGCCTGCCAGTACAGTTCGATCTCAAGCCACTGCTTTGGTCTTAGACAAACTTGATTTTCTGTCAACTCAATCTTATGCCACTGATGCCAGCTTTCTTATTCTGGTCCTAGCCATACGTCTTTTTGCTAATACATTAAATTCTATTCAGTTATAACCAATTTATACAGCTCTCAATCCTGTCAGAAGTTTGTTAATTATTAAGTTTATGGCAGACAGAATTCCCGAAGTCTTTAACAGTTGGCCCAAGATGATAGATGGTCTCAGAAGATGTGGACACAGCTACTGGATACTGCCTAGATTGTGATATGACAATCATTGAAAACACAGTGGACAAAACTGGATATACTGGGTCAAATGGCTTGACTAAATAAAGGTAAAGCATTGCTCATGTCACGTGTATCCATTCCACAGAGAAAAAGCCTTGTGTCTTCTGTGCTTGAAAGCCAGACTTTACCAAAGTTGCCACAGAGACCAGAGAACAGTTGATTAGTGGACTCTGTCATTTTTTTTAAAAGAATATAACTGCTAGATTTTTATTTATTTCTCAGACTTCTGACTACATTGACAACTAAGCTTTCACAGATGTAATCTGTTCTCCTTACCTAAACTCAGTTTCCATGAATTAAATACTTTATATTTCCTCTTGCTATGCAACTATCCTAATATTATCTGAGTCCCTATAAATTTGCCTAACTCTAATAAAATATTACACTATATGATTCAACTTTTTCAACTTTGTCCTTCGTCCTTTTGCTCCACAAAGGACCATCTTCACAACTGTTCAGGTTGTTAACTCATATTGTTATCTCTTTTATAAGCTTATAAGCTACAGAAATTCCATTCAGATCCACCTCTTATGGACTAAATAGACTCCATTCAGATAGGTCCGTCTGCCCAAAGTTCCCCTTTACTACCTATTACAAAGACTGGGATTTCTCTGGTTTCAAATGGACATCTTAAGATGACGTTTTCTTTCTCCCAACATACTTAATCAATTTTTCAACCCATAATAATGTGCTTCAACATCTTGTCACATCCAGGCTCTTACTATACCCAGGACAGCTCCAGAGCAGCAACCTTCGTTCAGATGCTCCAACCTCCTCTCAGACACAGATACTTCTACTGAACCTGTTCCTTCTGACCTGTTCTCAGATGCCTCCACAGACCTTGGACAACAAGGAAACAGCCACCTCTCCTAAGACAGGACAAACATCCCCCACACCCATTCCTCTAGGTTCCCCAGAGACAAGTTGTCCCCAATGTCAGCATGAAGCAATCAGATATTGCAACAACCCTATTTCTGCTTTGCCATTGTCTCTTTCTAATTTTTTTCTTTTCAATTAAACCAAAAAGGGGGAATGTTAGCATTCTGTCTAAACTCCACTCCATAGTTCCCTGGCAACAGCCAGGTATGCTCCTCCCTACAGTTACCTGGCAATAGCCAGGTAGGCCTGATCCACTATAAAAAGGGCTGCTTGGCCCCTCCTCTCTCTCTTGCCTCTCTTACCGCTCTTCTCTCTCTTTCTTGCTCTCTTGCTCTCTTGCTCACCCTCTCTCCCCATTCCCTCCTCCTTTCTCTCCAGGTGGTCATGGCTGGCCTGTACTTCTCTACTCTCTCCCTCTCTCTCTCTATCTGCCTTTCTCTACCTCTACTACCTTCTTAACTCCCCTCCCCATGTCCCGAATAAACTCTACTCTACACTATACCATCATTGTCGTTGTGTGGTTGGTCCCTCAGGGGGAAGGGATGCCTCAGCATGGGCCAGCTGAGAACCCTCCTTCCCTCACACCTCCCCACACCCCCATAAAACCTATATCTCTTTATCTTTTTATAAACACATCGCTTCCTACGTTGCACAGCTATGGGCTCATTCCTCCTAGCACTCTCTTTCCTCCTTACATCATCATAAGCATTTCTGAAATCGGCTCCTCTCTACAGGAGCAGAAACATCCACTTACTCCAGTATATATTGAGATTTAGCTCCTTTGAAATTATAAAAATAATGGAAAATGTATTTTCTACAAGTCTTAAAATATAAAGCATGCATCCATAGCTTGAGTCTGTTATCAGGTTATATTAGCACATGTCATTGAATTAAAATTATATATGCCAAACCTCATATTTTATAAGGCTAAAATGAATTTTAAAAATGCATATACTTACTTCACAAGTGAGTTCAGTAAACAACGTGTTGACACAAGGTGATATGCAGAAGCTATAATGAGCCATGGGCACTACAGATGCTTTATTCAATATGTGAGCATTTTGGGTTTTGAATTGTGAGAAAAGTTTCTTTTCTTTCTCTTGATTTTGTTTAAAAGTAATTAAGGCAAATAATCTTTATAAATTTTA
This sequence comes from Rhynchomys soricoides, assembly GCA_019843965.1. NCBI lineage: Eukaryota > Metazoa > Chordata > Mammalia > Rodentia > Muridae > Rhynchomys > Rhynchomys soricoides. The sequence continues at coordinate 2,599,266 of JADRCH010000030.1, forward strand.
ATGTATAAAAATCATGGTCTACTTCCTATTAAATTTTTAGCCTTGGTGTGTTCAGAAATGGGTATCCACCCTGTTTAAAATAGCAGTGCCACCAGGTTTTGTGTGGCTGCTTTTACTTTGTACAAGGTTAAAAATTAGCGAACATGTGTCTTACTATAAACAACATTTTTCTTTTCTGATAATTTCACACATTATATAATAAAGTATGACTGTATGTATACAACTGCAGTACTGCTCCAACACCTTCCATGCCATGATATCACCTTCGCAACTTAAGGCTTCTAAGTCTCATACTACGTGGCTTGTAGAAAGGCAGGAACATTCTAGTGACATTGTTGCTATGAGATGGTGTCTGAAATTAATTAATATAACAACAATTTAAGAGTATCAGTGTTCCATTTTTCTAAACACAATTGCCTCTTTCATGCTTTTGTCACAAAATCCAAAATCCTCAAAAGCCAAAGTAATTTTTACTTTAAAAAGCAATCTCTTTAAATCAAATAAAGCATGCAAACAAGAAGTGAACAAATACATGGAAAGTTGTAATTAGCTATCACAGGGAAAATGCAATCATGGAAGGTCAATTATGACTGTCACCTGGACACTTCACCCATTGCTAACAAATGAGGTTTGAGTCAAAGTGCCCTCTCATTTCTGACTCTTCTATCTTTGTTGTTTCACCTACTGATTTTGGTATTGCTAGCCAATTTCCTATTATATAACCATAATTCTATGTATTTGCTTACTAAATTTTCAATTCCTCTCCCATTTTTTATTATTGCAAGTTAAGATGAAGGATCTTTTCAATGTATGAATTAAAATATCCAGGAAATAGCTAAACTTCAATCTGTTGAAGCACAGACTGCATTCAAGCTTGTTTGATATTGCCAAAGAAATTTTCACAAGGGATATTCAAATTACAGTTTACCGGTGACATTTGAGAATATCTACAACTTCATGTGTTTGTTGACAAAATTTTCAATATTTATATTCATTTGGACAGTAAATGATGCCACCACAGTTTTTATTTACATTTCTTTAAAATAATGAAAGAAATATTTTCTTATGTGTTGACTTATTACATATAATAATTCTTTCTTTACCTTTGAGAACAAGATGCCTGGAGGTCAGATGTTCTTCTTCATGGTTAAGGAAGAATTAAGCTAGATTCACAGGGTCACCCAGATGATATTGTGAAGACCTTAAACTCCATCAAGCCTTGTTTTTATATAAAGTAGCAGTTGCTAAACCAGGAAGAGAAGGCTTCTTTACATCTGTGTGAGGTGTATAAAGAAGCAACAGAGTGCTAAGAAGAGGTACATGTTCTTCTCTCACATTAGAACATTCCCTGTTCTCTTTTCTATGCACTGTGGCTGTGGGGATCACACATATTGGGGGCTCCTGCAGCAGCATATCCTTGTCACTTGGTACTGTGGGAACTCTTTGTTATTGTTTGTGTCTTTGTGACAAGGAGGGTGAATTATAATCAGGGTAGATTGCATGGTGAAAGAATCTGTATAATAAAAAGAAGAGAATGAACAAACCACAACAGAAAGGTTCCTTTGTTGTACTTGGATAGATATCTCTATTTTTATCTTCTCCCTCTGCTCTAAATATTTTATCCTGTTTTGATCATTTTTCGGTTAACAAACACAATCTTATGGTTATTTTATATGAAACTATTAGATATTTAGTTAGGCAACTTTCACTATTAGCATATTTTACTTTCATATAATATTTCAACATATTTCAGCAAGCTCTGTTGACCTCTCTAAATTAGTATGCCTCACATTGCTGAAACTGTTACAGTCTCAGGATGCTCTACTCTTCTTTAACCACCTCATTTCTCTTGAACTACTGTTTTCACAGACTTTAATTGCAGAATCATTTTAAATTAGCAACATAATGCATTTAGAATGTACAACTAAAACAATAAAGTAGGTGTTTATAATTATGACCATATACTTCTAGCTCACAGTCAGATCCCCTGCAGATGTTCTTGGTGCTATCCACGTACTCTCTAGGGGAGAACTGATATTTGCTTACCTTGTCTTCACAAGACGGAACGCGCTGATGACCTCTGACTTTTTTAATGAAAACCAATCTAAGCCATAAAGCCTTTGCTCTCATCACACGATCACCCTATCACCTCCTGCTCACTCAGGTTTGAAGACATTTTATTCAGAAATTTGAAGATTTCATGCTAATGTGTTTTCTGTCATTTCTTCAATAATCCATATAATGTTTTAAATATTTTGTGAAAGTAATATTTCACTCTTCCATTTCATCAGTCTTGAATTTTTCTCGGTCTTTGGTTTTTGGAACATTGATTTTTATGATTTCCTTCATTTTAAATCTATCAGTTCCAAAACAATGGACCATGCAGCCATTCTGGGTTTAGAAATTTTATTTATCTTTACTTTAAAAAAAAAACACAGACTTGTTTATTTTACATAGAATATTATACACATGGAGGTCAGAGGATAGCTTGTTAGAATTGATTCTCAGGTTCTCACACTTGGTGGCAAGCACCTTTGCACTTGAACTAGCTCACCTTACAAGTGACCAGCTTACTTTTAAAAAACATACGAGAGAAATTATTGTTAATGCTTTGCATTAAATACAAGTGAGTTATAGACTTAAAGGTTTTTTATCTCTTATCAAAGAGTACAATAAATCTTGCCAAAGATAATCATAAAACATAAAAATGAAATTCCTTGTTTAAATATAGAAATTTCAGCTGGGCAAGAACAATCTGAGTTGATAATTACTGTGGTATTGCTTTCTTAAAATGATATTTAATATTTTATTTCTTTACTTAGTGGTGGCAGTTGTCAACCTTTATATTTCCATTCAGGATGTGTTTCTATTTTTCAATTAATAACTACAAGCACACATTTCAATAACAAGTCTCTGAGAGCTGAGACTGTCAACCAAAACTGCATACAATGCAGTTTTGCATTTCTCCTTAGTTGTATTTTCAAAATATTTGTCTGGCAGTTAGAAACTTGTACTCTCTTTGATTAGTGTACTATATTGAAAATCAATAAACAAATAGATGGAACAATTGCACCTACCACCTATTCAGTGGGATTTCCTCTCTTAACTCTGGTAAGTGGATAATGATTTAAGGACATTTCAAAACTTTGTAGCATAGTTTCCAGAAATAGTAGAGTCTAGCTATCTGGATAATGATGGTGCCTGACATTTTTCAAACCAAAACTTCAAAAATTTTGCAGAAGTAAGAAAAATAAATTTGTAAGATCATCTTTAATGGAATTTATTTCTTTTACTTTAGAAATACTTAGAGTTATTAAATATCAAATATTGCCAATCCAGATGAATGAGTGGAGAATGTCATTGATAAACTCAAAGCAAACACAGATCTAAATAAGGAAAATCAAGTAAGCTTAACCAAGGTGATGGAATTATTCAGTAACAACAACAGAGAAGCTCCTCTTTGTTGTAGCTGCCGGTTGGTCTGCAAGTTTGGGGGAGGGGCTAGAGTAGTCACTCTGGAGCATAGAAAGCCCAGGACTGTGCTATGACAAACAGCCCAAGCAAGTCGTCCCTATAACACATTTAAAAGTAATTTTGTTTTACATTTTTAAAAAGCACCCAAAATATAATATTTCCTTGATAATAATTTCCCTAAAATGGAACTCCAGGCATAAGATAGAGTGTATAAGGCACAATTGTTGCTGTGATATGGTTGATTTATTTGTTTGTTTTAATACAATCCAAAATTGTCTTCACAAAGGTGAGCCTAATACTTCACATACCTAGTGGATTTCATACCTGCTGAGATTAGTATCTGGTGTGTTCAGACCTAGTGGACTTTGCACATTTTTGTTACACCAGAAAGAACTTTATTCTTAAAATGCTGCAGAGGAAATAATAGCCCTACCTTTTCTATATTCTTTTGTATTATAGCGAAAGGACAAACTTCAATGTATAAAAAAAAATAAAATTAGTGGTGAGTCCTGCCCTCCAGTCTCTGAATTAAATCTGACTGCACCCATAAAATCTGTATTAGAATATTATGTCCATTTAGTTTTTTCCATTGCCACATGGATGCTGGTTAGCTCTGATGGATTCCTGATCATCCTGCAGCGCTATCTTCATCTCTGAAGTGTTGGTAACTTTATTCCTATCTCACCAGTTATCTAAACGTCATGTAATACAGATGTATTTTGTCCTATGGAAAAAGTTCATAGGAAGATTGCAGGCAGCCTCTCCTTCTCAAAATGGAGTCTTTGACCAAAGCATGAGCAGACAGCTGTTGGAGATACAAATTCCATAGATCAGCCCCAGGATATCTGGGTCACATCTGAAATCCATCAATCCATGTTTGAATCTGATGCACAATCACGTTTGAAATTTACTGGTTGGTCAGATTATGAAAATAAAAGGGAAGAAAACATGGAAGTGAATTGAAACATCGCGTGGTTTGAGTGTGAAATGTCCTCACAGGCTTATGTATTTGAACATGGTCACAATGGGTGACAGTCTCTGGAGATTACGGAACCTTTACAAGGTAGAAAGGCTTTGCAGTTTTAAAGCCTGACTCCACTTTCTTTTTTCTCTCTCTCTGCCTCCTGCTTAGAGATGGAACTTAAGTTAGCTTTGGCTCTTCCCTCTAGGCCTACATCACCAGGTTGGACTGTCTGTGTTGCTCTGGAATTGTAAGTCAAAGCAAACTCCTTCTCCCTATTATCTGGTATTTTTTCCCAGAGCACAAGAAAGGAAAATTCTAGTATGCATAGAATTTTATCTATGAATAGATTATTTATATGTAATATAAATAGTACTGTCTACTTTTGTGAAAATAATTACTGCCCAGCTACCCTGAGCTGCTTGCTGGCTCTCCAGCTCTATTTTCCAGACAGTACTCTGCTGGCCTAAACCAGGCCTACTGCACAAGGAACATCAAGATTAGATACATTCCCACACATTCTCCTGCCCAGCTGCCCTGAACTGTGTGCTGTCTCCCAAGATGAATTGTCTGACTCCCACTCTACTTGTTTTCACCAGCCCTGCTACACCAAGAACATCCTGGTTAGATCCATTCCATTCCCCTGTCTCCAATCCTTTCTCTGCCATGCCCCCTGTGATAAAAATTGCTGCTCTAAGATATGGACAGCCCTCTGAAAGAAGTTGTCTAGCACAAGGCTGCCCACTTGAGGGCTGTTCGCCTAGAAAGATCAAAGGTATCCACATTCTTCCCAATAGCTGCTTTATCAAAAACTTCTAGGGACAACCATATGCCTAAAGGGCATTGTAAGAACACAATTAGCAAGAGCCAGGAAAATGTGTCACCTTCAGAGCAAAGGTATCCTAGTACAGCAAGCCCTGGATAGTTTAACAAAACCAAAGCACAGGCAATGAGATTAAATACAATCTTAGAAAGATGATAGATGCCTTTAAAGAGGACATGAATGAATTTCTTAAACAAATATGGAAAAATATAATTAAACTGGTGAAGGAAATGCATAAAATGTTATAAGACCTGAAAATGGGAATAGAAGTAATAAAGAAAACACAAACTGAGAGAATCCTAGAGATGTACAACTTAGTCAAGAGAACAAGAACAGCAGATACAAGCATCATTAACAGAATATAAAAGATGCAGGAAAGAATCTTAGGTATAGAAGATGTGATAAAAGAAATTGATATATCAATCAAAGACAATGTTACATCTAAAAACATCCTGACACAAAACATACAGGAAGTAAAGGATGCTATGAAAACATCCAACCAAGAATTATAGGAATAAAAGAATGTGAAGAGTCTTATTTCCAAATACCAGAAAACATTTTCAACAAAATCACAGAAGAAAATGTTCTTACCTAAAGAAGGAGATACCTATAAACATGAAAGAAGCCTGCAGAACACCAATTATATTAGATCAGTAAAGAAAATTCTCCTGTCACATAATAATTCAAAACACTAAATCTATGAAACAAACCTATGTGTACTCTGGTCAATAAAGTCATCAAAAACTCAACTGCTGTCTCATGTCATTTTATCGGTTAGTCAGACCCCTTTTAACATTCCTGTTCTACAGACATTGTTTCTATCGGGCTTTTTTGTTTCTTTTTTTCCTCTTCACCACTAGAGTATAGGATAGCCACTGAGTCTCTGCTCAGAGGAAACGAAACAGCCTAAGATAGGGGCCTCAACCCATGCTTCCCTGGGTGAGAAACAGCAGGGGCTGGAGCAGAGGCTAGTTCTCATAATCCTGGGCATCCAGATGCCCACTGGAAACCTCTAAGAGTTGAGATGGGTGGTGTCTGAGATGACTGTGATGTGGAGAAATTCTGGCTTAGCTCAGGATGAAAGCCAGGAGTGTGGAGAGGCTTTCTGCAGGAGACTAAGGCATGGCTCAATATGACGAAGGACTGTGGTCCTTGATGAAGGAGACAGTTCTTGCTTATCCAAACTGTTTATTCATGGTGTAAAAGGATGCATATGATTTACTCAAGGTGAACCAGAGATTAAATACCTTTTACAGGAAGGACAAACCAAGAAAGGAAGCTTATTGGCTAAACCCTTAGGGTCCATCTAGATACCCCATTAGCATGGAGAACTCTGGATTTCTATGCTACATGGCCAGTTGTCATGATCCTCTCAGTGGGAGTCATGATCACATGCTCCAGGATAGGATCCTTGTCGGGAGTAGATTGGTCCCATTGGCCCCAGGCATGCTTGTCTTCTAAGCGGCAGTTCCCAATTGGCTGGCATTGTCTTGAATAACAATGCTTAAGCTCTCAGAGGCAGTCTTCAATTAGGTCCTCAGGTAGAAGTTGCTTCCATGGCTGTATGGTCCCTGCCATTTATGTGGGAAGCAGCCACCACTTACTCAGTGTGGCCACTCCCATTTCTGCGTCTTTACCCTCAAGTCATTCTATATTCTGCTGGAATGTGACTTTACCTTTCTATTCCACTGAAATTGACATTAAAAATTCTAAGCAAATGTTTAATTTACTAAACATCCCTTTTTCTCAGTCTTTTAAGTTTTTTTTTCTTTTTTTCCAGTGCTTGAATCTAACACAAGCTATGCAAGCACCATGACACTGAGTTAAATCCAGACCTTTGCTTTAAAAAATAGAACCTTACTATTGTTGTGCATAGTGACCTGAAATATTCTGTGTGACATTAGAAGTACTTAAGCTCAAGACTTTTCTGCTTTCGTTTCTAAATTACTAAAGACAATTACCACTATGCTTACCTTATCTCCTTTGAAACATTTAAAGACCAATATTTTGTAGATGTCACACAGATATAACCTGGTTCAAGTCACCATGACATTTTCCTTAACTAATTTAGCACCTTCTGACATCTTCATGTCCAATAATTTTTTTTTTACATCAGCTTTTAACTCAACAGATTAATCTAGGGTGATATTAAAATTATAGATCACATGATTCTTATGCATAAAGTCCCTCACCTCTTTAGTTAGTGCTTCTTTATGTCTCAACAGCTTCTGTTCCAGATATTAGTTTAGCTATTCCTCTGGTATAAATGCTCACAGCTACCATCTACTGATTTCTATGACTTTATTTTCCTGGCATCTGGACGTTTGAAGTTGCTCTATTTACCAAGAATTTCACTTTATTCTTATCTTCTGTTATTTCTTATTCTTATGGTCTCAAGCAACACTAGCCACCATCTACTTTTGATTTCTGAATTTTGTCTACTTGATAATTATCTAATGTTTATGTCCTACTTGCTGCCTTTCTCTTTCTTTTGTATCTTTACAGTTTAGAATAAATATTTGTGCTGTAAGTACTGAGGACATACTTGCTGACACATTACATAAATGGATATTGCTACAGACACATACAGAATTATGATCTTTCACTTGTATCAAAGGAAATGAGTTGTAATTTATTGTCTGAGTGGTTCTTCCAAGTTCTCTGTAGTGAGAATTTTGTGTTCTTCAAAAGCTCAATTATGTTATATGAATTTGATTTTGTTTTAATCCCAGGTGTTCAATAAGAGGCTGCTTCATAGCAGGTGATTATCATTTGACTGGTGCACTAGGAGTGGCATGATTTTTTGCTAACTGTAGATAGTTTAATTCTAGGATCTCTGGAAAGAATATAAATGGGAGAGCCCTGAGAGGAGTTATGGCAGCTTCTAATCCCTCTGCTGCTGTCCTGGCTGTGGCTTGTTGGGCTTGGTTGCTCCTGATTACCCCTGGTTGCTGACATTTGTCAAGGGTTTCTGAGCAAAGAAATTAGAAGAAGAAATTAGATATTCTGATGATGAATATTGGACCTGCTCCTCAGAACTCAATGCCCCTAGTCATTAGGAAGTAGGCTAAAGAGGTCTATGTCCCATTTCTCCTCTAACCTTCTTTCTTTCCTACCTAGTGTTGGGAGGTTGGAAGGGACAGGGTTGAAACAATGGTTGAGAGGGAGGTAGAGATTTAAGAATCTGAGAGACCAAGATTTTGAGTTCAGACTCCATATTAGAGAACCTGACCAAAGTTTGAACTCCAGGCTGGTATCTACCAATAGTTCCCTTGCTACTCCCCAAGAAAATCCAAGCCTAGCTCCAGTTGGTAGGCTAACTAATCCCAACAAGGCCTGAGTCTCTAAATTAATCTCCTCCAACAAATCTAGTGTTTTCAGATTAACCCTCAACAAGCCTGCCCTCTACCTAACAACCAAACAATTAGAAAGAAATCAGAAGTTAAGTTTACAGTTTGGATCCCAACCACCATTATACTAAAGGCTATAGTAGAGCACCAATTAGATGCTTGCCAGGCTAGAAACACTAACCCCTTGCTTGCTTCTTTCTATAAAACCTTGCTTTGATGAATGTTCAGGTCATTTCCTCCACTGAAACTGTCTTGTGGAACAGTGATGAGGTAAGCCCAAGCAAGTTCAAATAAAGACCCTGGTGTGATTGCATCAGATTGGCTTCTAACTGGTCTTTCGGGGTTCACGTACACTTCCTTGGTACTACAGTTTGGTGCATTGGCTGGGACGTCCCCCATTGCTTTCAGGACTATTGATCTGAAGGGCCACAGTTCAGACAAATCCAATCTAAATATGTTTATATGTGCTTTTGTTGTACTATGGTAAACTTCCTGTTTCCTGTATGCTAAATCTGTCCAAGTTAAGAGCTTCCTGTCTATCTGCATGCTACATCTTTTTCTGTGCTTGAGCAGCTGTGCATTGGCTGGTGTGTCAACATGGCGCCTGGTCCACCTGTATAATCCTTCTGGGTCTGAGCCATGTTGTAGTGACTTTGATTTTGAACATTGGTGCAGCACTGTGGGTGGTGTGTTTCTCTCTTCACAAACTCTGAGGGATGTTTCATCCCTCTTCTATATGAGTGCCACCTCATGGTTGGTTCTTGTTTCTACCTGGTGTCTTTCTATGTTCATAAACTCTGAGTGATGCAATATCTGTCATTCTGTTATAGCAACCCCAGGGTGTCCAGCCATCTGGGGAAAAGGTCTTGAATCTGTATCTATGGCCATTATGTAGTTAGAACAGACATGTTTGGGAGCTGTGGCTACAGGAGGCCAGAAGATGTCCTGAGCCTCGATCTGGGGCAGACCTGAGCTTGGAGAGTGTGTATGTGTGAGTGCCATTTCTATCTATTAGAGAGGAAGGTGGGACTTGTGTTTTTGTGTGTTATATTTGTGTTTCCCATTATGAGGTGACTATGATGGGCATATTACCCTGGGACAGGTACCCTCAACCCCATTAGAATTGCTCCTCATTCATTTTAAGGCTGTTAAAACTATTAGGGAGAATCTCTTGGTCATTATTAATAAGATAAATTGACCACATTCTGCAGATCAGAATGGCCCACTGTCAACACCAACTGACCCCCAGAGGGATCCTGAGTCCTGATATTGATCCAAAGGACCAAGAGCATCATTTTCAAACCTAAATTTGGCCCCCTCAGATCAAATACTTTATGTCCAGTTTATGAAAGGAAGACTTGGGACTGTTCAACTTACGGTGATGAAAGGTCACTACAGTCCCTCCATAATGAAGCCTGTGAGCTTCAGGAAGTCCCATGATTGGGCCTTGTAGTTACCAAAGAAAGAGGAGAACAAGAAGTCAAATTTTGGGGTTCAAACTCTATCTTAAAGAACCTAAGTTTGAACTCAAGACCAGTATCTAGCATTAGTTTTCAAGTACCCCTCACCTCCAATTTCTAGGCTAAACCAAAGACCTGCGTCTCCAAGTTAATCTCCCCCAATGAATCTAGTGTTTTCAGGTTAACCCCCAACAAACCTGCCCGTTACTTAACAACCATCAATTAGGGAGAAATCAGAAGTTAAGTTTACAGTTTGGCTCCCAGCACAAGCCAATTTTGCTAAAGGCCACAGTATCACACCAATTAGATGCTCACCAGGCTAGAAACACTCACCCCTCACTTGCTGGTTTCTATAAAACTTTCCCTCAAAGAATGTTCAGGGAGTCCCCTCCACTAGAATTGTCCTATGGGGTAGCAGTGAGGCAAGCTGAAGCTAGCTCAAACAAAGACCCTAGTGTGATTGCATCAGATTGACTCCTGACTGTTCTTTTGGGTTCACAAACACTTCTTTGGTATTACAAACCCATGGAAATATCCTGACATATCTTTAACTTTCATTTCTGATAAAATTCATCCTTGATCATGTGTATTCTTATACAATACAGCATACAGAACACAGACCAAACTGTTCTGGTTTAAAGTCAACTATAATTATACTGAGACTGATTTAATGGAGTACTAGCTCTCTAAAATGACCTACAACACTGCACAGAAAATAAGAAGGACAAATGCAGATTAGGGAATCTTTGTGTTCATTTTAGTTACATTTGAGTCTTTATATATTAAACTGAATATTTTCTAAATGCTCATAAATAATATTTAAGTACCTGATTTAAAAATTATTAAAGCATATTGGCAAATAATTATAAGTTTGGTAAAAACAGACTATTAAAACCTTGAAAAACTATACTTCATTAAAGTAAAGTAAAATTAATTTAATTTGATGAATAATATTCACAATTTAAAATTAAAATGTTTTGTTGGAAAAAATTGTTTTAGTTTTAGAAATGACTTGTATCTTACCCAACATTCATCCCCACCCACCTCCACATCCATTTCTTTTTATGAGAAGTCAGATTCTTTTTTGTTGTTGTTGCTGTTGTTTTTTCGAGACAGGGTTTCTCTGTGTAGCCCTGGCTGTCCTGGAACTCACTCTGTAGACCAGGCTGGCCTCAAACTCAGAAATCCACCTGCTTCTGCCTCCCAAGTGCTGGGATAAAAGGAGTGCTCCACCACTGACTGGCTGAGAAGTCAGATTCTTTATTTATCTTTCTTTCACTGTGAACCTGGTTGCTTCCCAGTAGGTGGCTTGCTTGGACTCTTTGACAGTATGACTTTATATTTTAAGCCATTTCTACAAACCAGTCCTGCACCAGGTATTGAGGAAAGTATCAATGGGTAGGGATAGAGTCAGTGGTTTACAGGGGCAAAGCTTTTTTTTGTGAGGGCAAAAGTTGCCTCCTTTTAGTAATATTTACCTTTTTAAACTCTTTTCTATTCTAAGACCAAAAGCCATTGGCTTCTGGTAGTAAATTCCTACTGCTTAGCAGCAGTATGTTAGGAAGAGGAATTAGCTTATTGGTATTCTTTTTTTTTTTTAATGTATATGAGTACACTGTAGCTATCATCAGACACAATAGAAGCGACCATAGGATCTCATTACATATCCTTGTGAGCCACCATGTAGTTGCTTGCCACTGAGCTCAGGATCTCATTTATTTATTTATTTACATGCCAAATGTTGAGCCCTCCCCCTCATTCCCCCTCTAGGAATTCCTCCATCCATCCTATCTCCTTTTTGCCTCTGATAGGGCAGTTTTCTTCTCCCTGGTATCTCCTTGCACTTTTTTCTCAAGAGCCCCTCATTGATCAGCAGGAGGCTCAGAGTTTTAACTCTTTGTGATCCAGAACAAAAGGAAAGGGAAAGTCATGCAAAAAAATCTTTTACACAGACAATTCATACACACACACACACACACAGGTCTGATCTGACCACTTGTCTCAACAACTCCTCCAGTGTTCATGCATACTTCCATACAAACAGTTATACTTACATATGCATGTATGCATTCAGTAGATGGAGCTTCCACAAACAAGTTTCAATGAGCAAAGTTCAACACACGAAAAATTCACTCATTCTGGATGAAGAGAAGCTCCAACCTTTATCTCTCAGAGAAAGAAAAAGCTTCTATCTTTTTATTGCTTAAAGTAAGAAAACGGACCCCTCTTATTGTCATACTTAGTTCTTATACTTTCTCAGGAGAATTTATCACATGATCTTCTAAGCATATTTACATTCTATAAGCTCATAGCAAGTTTAGGCATTAATTGAAGTCATAACTTGATGAGGAATTACTGCAGAGATGTTTACATGTGTTTCCATCATGACTAGTACCTGACTAATCTGTTATTAGCTTCATAAGTTTAAAACAATTGTTTTATATCATAAATTAGCATTGTTTAATCAAGAGACAAATCATGTGCTTTCTGTCTCATTAGTTTTGAAGTTTTGTAACAGATAAACCAGTTAATATTCTATTTTCTGTCCTTGCAGCTACAATAACTTGTCTTTTCCCAGTTTATGACCACTAGTTAGCAGATAGTGGCTCCACAGCTAACCTAGAAAGAATGTTTTCTGTGATCATAAATTTGCTCCAAGCCTACTTTCTTATCCCTAGTACAATAGCCCATGGCACATAAAGGTTTATGGAGCCTTATTTGCAGCTTTTTAGAAAGCTGGAAATTACTTGTATAAATTTACAAGTACAAATTCTGTAAAATCATTATTAGGAATTATGAAATCATTAATTTCTCTATATAGCATTGCTACATGATTGTACATATTCATTGATGTGCAGAAAATCTGCCCAGTAAGGTGACCCAGGAATCATTGGACAAAGTAATAGTGTCACAAAAGACATACCAGTAGCTGAAGGAATCCTGGGATAAAAATCTCTGAAGGTCTTGCAACTCAGAGCTTAACCTTTGAAGCCATGCAAAGTGGTGAGCCACCTTCTCCCTGGTATCTCCTTGTTCTTTTTCCTCAAGAGCCCCTCATTGATCAACAAGAGGCTCAGAGCTTTAACTCTTTGTGATCCAGAATAAAAGGAAATGGAAAGTCATGCAAAAATCTTTTACACAGGCAACTCTCTCTCTCTCTCTCTCTCTCTCTCTCTCTCTCTCTCTTTCTCTCTCTCTCTCTCTCTTTCTCGCACACACACACACTGGTCTGATCTGACCACCTGTCTCAACAACTCCTCCAGTGTTCATGCATACTTCCATACAAACACCTATACTTACATATGCATGTATGCATTCAGTAGATGGAGCTTGACTTTGTATCTATTAGTGGATCCTATTGGTTGTTAAATATTCTCTCCTAAGTAAAAAACTCAATTAAGGAAATTCACATTTCAAATATAATTTTGTGATGTAGACTTCACGATTGAAGTTAAGAGCTTAGGTTTTAACTCCCGGGCATAGAGCAGAAGAAAATCTACAGGAGAGATAATTATTAAAAGGCCAGAATAAGTCACAAAGTTTCATCTATTTAATACATGACAGATAAATGCTCTTTAACATTTATTTGGCAGCATTCATATTTTCTTAGTCACAGTCTTCAGCCCTCAAAAAGAACTCTATGGTTAGCTCACTAGATTCTAAGAAGAACCCATTAACTGAATTTAAATGATGCAGATTATGAGTTTTGCTTCATAATCTTCATAAGCAAACTAAATTCTAGACTGTATGGAAGAAAAGAGATTTATCAGAGGAATTCATGTCCCTAACATACAGGGGATACAGTGATATTGAATATAACATGAAAACTAGGTTCTCAAAGATTAAAACTGCAAAGCACCTTACTTGAATGGCATAAATACACCAATAAAGCCACAAAGGATTCAAATTGGTTTCATATAAATCATAAAATTAATTCACTTATCAATATTGTATCACAAATTCCAACCATCTTTCACTCATAATTTTCCTATTCCATTATTATAAAGTTAGATTATACAACATGGGAATTACTAGCAGAGATAAACATTGCACACTTCTTGGGTAGTTATCAGAGCTGAGAAGACCCTGAAATTGTAATGTACCCAACTGTGTTCACATTCATAGTGTACATGAAGACACTATGAAAATAAACATTTTAAAGTCTCAATAAATTTTATGCTGACTATACATTGACTTGTGGTTTTTATATATATTTTTACCAAATGATAATTTTATCAAATTTATGATATATAAACCTGATTTAATTTATACATATATATTAAATTAAATTAAATTAAATTAAAAATTAAAGTTATTCTGTTTCTTTCTTCCACTTGGGTATGGATTCTAGAGAATTTTTTATAACATGAGAGATGGATTATTACTTCCGTGTAGGATCCTCTTTATTTTCCTTGGCTTCCTGCACAGCTGCCTTATACATATTTGTAGAAATAAGCAGATCAGTGTAAGGTGATATGGATTATATAAAATAAAATATAAACAGCATAGCAAGTGTCTGAAATTTGACTTTTTTAAGGATTTTGGTCAGTTAACACACACAGTCAGAGAGATCTTAGTGACATCATTATCTATTTATGTTGTTATACTTTGTTCTAATTCTCTTTCTCCCCATACTTTCTTCTTATGCCCAGAGGTGAAGAACTTCTGGCTGCTTCTCTTCCTCTACCTGTCTCGACCCTTCTGTTTTCATGTTCCTCTTCACACAAATCCTATGCACTCATAAAATTAAAGAAGACACTGAGGAACAAAAACCATAGCTAGTTTGGATTTCCATCCAAAAGCAAGGAAACATTTAACAAAAGACATGCAACAGACTTTCACATTTCATTTGTAGAATTATCTCAAGATTTCATGACTGAACCAGTCACTGCCAAGTGCTAGAGAACAGTCGTTGATGGCTTGTCAGGAGCCATCTAGCAATGTCTAAAAGCATACAGGTAAGTCAGCTTAGCCACTTCAGATGATTTTTCTGAAGAAATTCCTCCAGAAACTTCTCCCCATTTCAAACCAACTCTGGCTGTTTAAAGTAGGGAAAATAGAAGAACAGAGACAATTGAGATGTGTCCATTAGAGTCCAACAAAGTTAACTCTGACCTAGAAATCTGTTTTCCACTTTCAAGGTAGCTGTGACTACCTAAGCAATGAGGAAGTCACTAGAGGTGAGGCATGAGCTTATTCTGCTGTGTACTCCCCAAGTTCGTTGAGAGAAAGGAGAATGTTACGGTAACAAATGTACAGTACATGACATAGGAAAAGCCATTTTCTAAGACAAGCAACTGTCCTATACCATTAAAACGCACCATCAGAGTATCTGAGGGAAAGTCAATCTTGCTCATTACAGTAAACCTTTTATACTTACAATTATTACTAAAGTACTAAATCCAAAAGGTGATCATAGACTCCCAGGTGAGATGTTAAGTAGTTATATTCAATACATTATTAGAGAACATCAATGAATTTGGGAGTGTTTATGAGCTTCTAAAATGTATGTTTCTAGATTAATCACAGATGCCAGATAGTTCATATATTTTTTTCTGAATTTTGGAAACTTTCATGCATACTTACAGGGTATCCATGAGGTAACATGGTATCAGTTGTACCCTACCTTGTCCCAGGATTTCTTATTCTTCTCTAATATTTTTAATTTTGTACTTTATCAGAAGAAATAAGAAATAATAATAATTCACACATCCAAATTAACAAGACTCAACGACTATACAGCTCAAAGAACTTCCATATAGGTACGGTGGTCATATGAATCATCTGTGCAGCTTCACATTGGGTCTTATACTTTCACCATCAAATGTCTTGTGTTCTTATCTACCTCCCGATATGAAAATTCTGAGACAGAGTTCGAACTAGAAAAGCAATTAGCTTTATGTCCTTTTCCTAATCCACACCCACTATCTGCATTAAGTCCTTCCTTGTTCCCTTATATTTAGCCTTTCCTTTTCTCTTTTCTTCATGTTGTATGATGCCCTCCTGTACACATGTTTACACAAAAATTATTGACTAGATCCTATATATGACGAAGAACATATGTTTTTTTTTCTTTCTGAAGTTGTGTAACCTCAATTAATATTATTTAGGTTAAGTCCATCCATTTTCATGTAAATTCTGTGATTTCATAAGAGATAAATAATATTTAAGTTTGCATTATCCATTCATATGTTTATGCATAACTAGGTTGTTTCCAATTATTCTCTATAGTTAATAAAGCACCAATAAGCATGTGGTTGCAAATATAGTATTGTAGTGTGTAGAGATTGTGTGTGTGTGTTTGCATAGTAATATTCTAATATAAGGAAATCTCAACTCTAAAGGTTTGCATTGGCAGATAAAATACATTCATGCAAGATAGTAAGTATAGACACAAAGAAAAAAATGTAATTAAGAACAGAAAAAGACTGTGCTGTGGCTCAAGAAACCAAAAGCTACAGTACAATAGAAATGAGCCAAGCCTGGGAAAACTCTCTAAAAAGATGAGATAGGACCATGATCACATAGAGCATGGATTTCATGAAGTTAACATTTTCAGGACAGACATATAAGGCAGCATGCTTTATGTAAGTGTTGAGTAAGAAGCAGGTGGTTCGCTTGAGAAGCTGCACACTGGAGTTTGGATGTAGGGAAAGGAGCAGACAAGCTCGGAATATTGCATCTGCAAAGCTTGGTGTTGGCAAATTAGATAACTTTTAATGTAATGACAAATGGCTTCATGGACTTTTCACCCATATACTTTTCTGTATGTTTGTTGTATAAACCCATATGTAAAAATAAAAAAAAATCCTAGATCAGGCCAAATGAAATTATGCAGGCTGGAGAAATAGCTCAGTGAGTAAAACTGCTTTCCACATAAGCATGGATTCTAGAGTTCCATTCATAAGACCAGTATAAAATTAGTCATGCATGACCCTGCACTCTAACGATAGAACCATGAAGAACAGAAACAAGAGGATCTCTTGGCTTTACTGATTATCAATGCAACTCCAGGTTCACTGAAAGACTCCTTATTAAAGAAATAAGGCTGAGAATGATGACGCAGGATATTTTACATCCTTTTGTGACCTCTGTCTTCATATACACAGTTACATGCACACCTGTACTCATGCTTACACATATAGCATGCACAAGTGTAGGCACGCACATGTGCGAACACACACACACACACACACACACACACACACAAATGTAAGGGAGCAATATCAGACAGCGGCTTGGAACATTGATTACCACAGGCAGTGACAAATGTCAGGTTAACTTTCTGTTGTTCCTGTCTCCTTAGTCCCAAGACTTGTTACTCTAATTCATTTCATTTTTGTTTTAATTAGAGGACTTTTTTTTTTTTTACAATCAATTTAGTTACAAATGAAATCATTCATAATTTCTTCACAAGAACTATAAACTCAGCTGTGTGTGTGTGTGTGTGTGTGTGTGTGTGTGTACATGAGCATCATACTGAATGCTCATGCTTGGATTCTCAACTGACTCTGAGCATACCGACAATTATTGGGAAAAGACAGATACACCTCAGTTTGGTAGAAGTCACCTTGGTCTAAGTTAGCAAAGAAACTCCTTCCTTCTTTCTACTCATCTCCCCACCTGGTCTTTCTGCTTCCACATAAGTGGGAAGTCCATCTCGACTGAAAGAGCAGCTTTCTGTTCATGATTCAGTATGAAACAGGACCAATTTAACTATGAATGAGGTAGTCTGCACTTACCCAATTTTTATATCATCCTAAATTTCATTATTCATATTTATCTCTTTTTCCTCTTTTGTGAGCAAACCTAGCTAATGAAGGTTGCAGTCTGCCATTACCAGATAGCTCACTGTATTCAGCCCAAAATGGAGGACTCCCTTTACCAACATGGCTTCCTTTTCTCTGACCTTCCAACTTCCTACACCCTCAACCCTGACAGATCAACAACTCCCCCTCCCCCCCCAACATTCACACCAACCCTACTTAATAACCTGCCCAGCAAGTACCTGGAATTCCTGGAATGCTTCTCCATACAAATGAGGTGTTCATAGAACTCTAGCCAATGATTTTCATTTACCCTAAAAACTTTTTCCCACTCTCCAGGGGACACATATACCCTTGGTTTACCCACAATAAAGTATATGCCTACAAGTCTACCCAAATAAAGGTATGCTCACAAGCTTAGATGGGCTGAGAGCTGTTTCATTGAAGACCTCTGGAGAAGACCTTTTTCTAAGGAGCTGTAACACTAAGATCCTTGGAAAAGACCTTCTCCCCATTCTCCCCTCTTGAATTCATTCCCAGTCAGACTGGGATCTTGTAGATCCCACCTGTTCTGGACACTGCTTCATCCTTCCATGCTGCTGTGTAGGGGCATCTGGACACCCTGAGAAGGAGGAAGCAGACGATCTTGAACTACAGCTAGATCTCAAAATGGATAACACATTTTACAATTGATTATCTATTAGTGGGGTGTTAGTTACCATTTTGTATAGGTGTCAGAAGACAACTGGAATGAAGTCAGTTTCTGCTTCTATAATGTGGGCCTGAAATCAATTCAGGTTTAGCAGAAAGTGCATTTATAAGCTGAGCCATCTCTCTAGCTCCTAGAGAAGTGTCATTTAGAAGCAAATGGGTCTTTCAATATTTTATCTACATCAGGATTAGCAAGAACATAGAACAAGACTGTATCAGTCAATTAATTCAACCACACAAAATACCCACAGACTTTTCTTTAATAATAATCTCTAGTAATGTTTATCCCTAGGAAATTATGAACATTGCTACCATCAAATATAATATTACATCATGTTCATATGATTTAAATCATGTTCATATGCTCAATATGTGCCATATAATTACTTAGATAACATGAACTTTATTCTGCCTTAATTGGAGCAATCAAAGGAACTTGGTATACTTTGGGGTAGACATATGTCTTTGGGGAAAGGATGTAGATTTCTTACATCAGAATTCAAGATTTGTTATTTCCACTGTGTCTGTTTGTACAGGACAGTATTGTGTTTCTTTTATTCAAGGACTTTGTCTACAGTAATCTCATGATGGCTACCTCTTACCACCTAGGCTCATCTGACCTTGGGTACTGGAGGAGGATTGAGTCATTAGCAGTGAGGTCTATATATAAATCTACTGCAAAGTCCAGAAAAAGATTGAAATAGCCATCATACTTTTATTTTCCTTTCATTTCTTCATCACACTGCAGGCTAAAGCTGTACTGAAATATTTCGCCATCACAAAGAGACAAGATCAGAGACCTACCATGAACTTAGTCCTGCAAAGCTCAATACTTTCATCTTCATGATTGTAAAATTCTCTGTCATAGTATTGCTGCTTCAGTTACACAAAAATAAACATTCATTAAAAAAAGTATAGATACATCCCCTTAGTAACTAAGTAGTGAAAGATATCTACAATGAAAATTTATGACAGTAAAGATAAAAAAATTGAAAACAAAACTAGGAAGTGGAAAGATTGTCCATGCTTATAGGTCATCTGCATTAAAATAGTGAAATACTTGTCAAAATTCCAATCATATTCTTCATATAATTAATATAAATCCTAAAATTTATATACAAGTGAAATAGTCTTTAAGTACCCAAACTAATTCTGAGCAAAATGAACAACACTGGTATATAACCGTATCTGATTTAAAGATTAACAACATGATGCTTATACATAAACAGATTCATAAATCTATGAAATAGAAGAGAATACACAAAAATTAAATAGTGTAGTCAGATCCACATGATATTTGGCACAATACAAAAGTATACATTTGGGGGAAAGAAAACATCTTCAACAAAACATTTTAGGAGAATATACTTTATATCCACACAGCCAAATAAGCTAGATCCCAATCTCTTACATGCTATAAAAATCATCACAAAATAGACTAAGGATCTTAACCTAAGAATGGAAACTATGACACTGTTAAAAGAAAATACTTCAAGATACAGACATAGGCAAGAACATTCTGCAAAGGGTGTTAGGAATACAATATTCTAAGAAAAGATCCATTGGGTTACATAGAAAGATTATAAACAGCAAAGAAAACAATTGAGTGTGTGAAGAGACACACTACAAAATGGGAAAATTTCTTCAAAACACAAAATTGTTCTTAGAATGGCCACATATGCAGCAGAGGAGGGTCTTGTTAGACATCAGGGGGAAGAGAGGCCCTTGGGCCTGAGGGTGTTAGATCCCCCAGTGTAGGAGAATGCCAAGGAGAGAGGTGAGAGTGGATGTGTGGGTGGTTGGGGGAATACCCCCATAGTGGCAGGGGGAGGGAGAAGGAATGGGGAGCTTCCAAAGGGGAGACCTGGAAAGGGGGAAACATTTGAAATGTAAATAAAGTAGGAAAAAAATAAAATTAAAAAAAAGGAATGTGGTTTTGTGCTCCTCCACAGTGTAGCAGATAGAAGGGAATTTACCTGGTGTTATTAATATGCCTTTATGAAAAAACAAAACAAAACAAAGCATGCCTTTGCCATGTGTGGTTCGTCCTTGTGACTGAGCACCTTACTCTTGATTTTATTTTGTTTCTAGAACTTTCTTTCTTTCTCTCTCTTTTTTTTTTTAAATTGGATATTTTCTTTATTTACATTTCAAATGTTATCCCCCTTTGTGGTTTCTCCCCTCCAGGAAACTCCCTATTCTATCCCACATCCCCCACTCACTCATCCATTCCTGCCTCCCTTCCCTTGATTTCCCTACACTGGGGTATCTACATACTTTCTTCAACAAGGCCACACTTACTAAAACATGACAACATCTCCTAATCAGTATAATTTTATAAACAGCTTCACTTCCTGGTGACTAAGCACTCAAATATATGAGCAGACTGGCCCATTCTTATTCAAACCATCAGATTCCACTCCATGACTTCCATAGATCTATTATCAAAATATAATGCAAACATTCATTCAGTCCATCTTCATGGTCCATCATCATCCACATAGTTGTTCACAGTCTGCATAGTCTTTCACAGTCTCAACACCTTTTAAAAGTAAAATATTCAATTTTTTTGATATTCTAGGCAATCTCTTAAATTTAACCTCTTATTATATCAAAATAAAAAAATTAGATCACATACTTCCAACATATAATGGCACAGAATACACATTAGCATTCCAAAAGGGAGGAGAGGGAATGTAGTGAGGAAATACAGGACCAAAGCATGAACGAAAACCAGCAGGGCAAACTCAAAACTTTGCATTTCCATGTCCAATTTTAAAGCACTCTTCAGAACTTTAATTCCTTTCAGTTTTATTGACTGCAAAATTACTTGGTCTTCAGACTCCCTCAGCAGGTAACCTATGACTGCTACATCTTTAACATTGTGGGGTCTGCAAGGCAATCCAGGCTTCACTTTCACAGATTCACTCAATAGCTTCTCTGAACCTCCATGCAACAAGTTCTTTGACACATGCCTGGCCTCAGCAACTTTTCTTAGCAGCAGAGGAAAAAATCCATAACCCCTTTCTTCTATCCTTGATGCTAAAGCCAGAAACACATGGCCAAAGCTGCCAAAATCTCCTGCTTGATGGGTCTAGAACTTGCCTAATACTTAAATCATACCAGCAGTAGCTTTCTATTGATGATGATTTCCTTTTCTGTATAAGCTCTCCTATAATTTCTTTCACAAGTTGAAAGCTGAGATGGGCAGAGGCTTGCCTTGAGGCAATCACTTTCTTATTCCATTTAGCATACAGCTTTTCTTTGAATTTTCTATCTTATTATACACTAGTCTGATCTCCATGAACACTGCCTTGTACTCCTCTCTCTCAACTGTACATTTTTATTCATCTTCCTCCAGTTTTCTCCTTTTCATTGCAGATCTGCATAAGAGTGATTACTAATAGCCACATAACAAAGTCACTACTAGGCTGCCATGAAATCTCCTCGCCAATTCCATTAATTTAAAATCATTCAACTCAGCTTCAGGCAGAGTTTTAAGACAAAATCAAAAAGCAGCTACATTCTTTGCCAAAATAAGACATGCATAGTCCCTAAGCCACTTACTAATATTCTCTTCTCAAACTTCTTGAGATGAGGCCACAGAGTTCACATTGCCCTCAGCACCAATTTCATGCTTCTACTAAGACAGCCCATTAAGCCCTTCCTAAAGTGTCCAACTGATTTTTTAGTTCAAAAAGCCAAAAATCTTCCATATACTTCCAAGAAACAAAATGGCCAAGCCTGTCATAGCAACATACTGGTTGCTGATACCAATTTCTTTCTTAGTAGCTGTTCTATTGCTCTGAAGAGACATCATCACTAAGGTAACTCTTAGGAACATTAGCATTTAATTGGAGCTTGCTTACAGTTTCAGAGGTATAGTCCATTATCATCATGGCAGGGAACACAGGGATACTCATGGCACTGAAACACTAGCTAAGAGTTTTACATGCTAATCCAAAGGCAGCATGTAAGAAAAAGAGGAGATGGATAGATGATAGATAGATAGATAGATAGATAGATAGACAGACAGACAGATGGATGATAGATAGAGGGACAGAAAAAGACAGAGAGATACAGAGGCAGAAATAGAGGCTTGGGTTGACTGCATGGGTTTTAGAAATTTCAAATTTCTAAATTAGAATTTAGAATTTAGAAATTTCACCCTTAAGGGCATATTTTCTTCTACAAAGCCACACCTCCCAATCCTTCTAATACTTTCAAACAGTTTTACTCCATGGTGATCAAGCATTCAAATATGGGAGATAATTTGGAGGGGGTGTTGTGTAAAATTCAGGGTTATTTATTGAAGCAGTACATCAGAGGAGACTCTTTGTGTCAAACAAAGAACTAACTAAATGTAATAATCTTTTTGGATATTTTATTTATTTACATTTCAAATGTCATCGCCTTTCCTGGTTTTTCCTTTGGGAATTCCCTATCCCACCCACCTACCCCCTGCTTCTATGACGGTGTTCCCACATCTACCCACACAATTCCACCTCCCTGCCTTGGTATTCCCCTACACTGGGGCATCAAGCCTTCACAGGACCAAGGGCCTCTCCTCCCATTGATGCCCTACAAGGCCATCCTCTGCTACATATGCAGCTGGGGCCATGGGTCACTCCATGTATATGTACCTTTAGGTTGGTTGTTTAATTAATGGGAGCTTCAGGGGGTCTGGTTGTTTGATATTCTTGTTCATTTTATGGGGTTGCAAACCCTTTTAGCTCCTTCAGTCCTTTCTCTAACTCCTCCATTGGGGTCACCTTTCTCAGTCCAATGTTTGGCTGTGAGCATTCTATCCTAGAACCTGGGACTTCCCCAGTTCCCCAACCCCCACTGCTATACACCTCTGTTCAAATTCCTGACCCTCTTTAAATCATCTGGTCTCCTTGTATACCTGATCCTGCCCTCTTTTTCATCTCCCCCTCCTTTCTTTCTCCCAAGTCCCTCCCACTCTCTACCTCCTGTCAGTATTTTGTCCCCACTTCTAAGAAGGACTGAAGCATCCACACATTGGTTTTCCTTCTTCTTGAGCTTCATATGGGCGTGAATTGTATCTTGGGTATTCTAAGCTTTTGGGTTAATATCCACTCATCAATGAGTGTGTACCATGTGTTTTGCTTTGGCACTGGGTTACCTCACTCAGGATGATATTTTCCAGTTCCATCCATTTGCCTAAGAATTTCATGAAGTCATCATTTTTAATAGCTGAGTAGTACTCCATTGTGTAAATGTACCACCTTTTCTGAATCCATTCCTCTGTTGAAGGACATATGAGTTCTTTCCAGCTCTAGCTATTATAACACAGTGGAGCATGTATCCTCGTTATATGTTGGAGCACCTTTTGAGTGTATGCCCAGGAATGGTATAGCTGGGTCCTCATGGAGTACTATGTCCAATTTCCTGAGGATCCATCAGACTGATTTCCAGAGTGGTTGTACCATCATGCAATTCCACCAGCAATGGAGGAGTGTTCTTATTTCTCCATATATTTGCCAACATCTGCTGTCACCTGAGTTTTTGATCTGACTGGTATGAGGTGTAATCTCAGGGTTGTTTTGATTTGCATTTCCTTGATGACTAAGGATGTTGAACATTTCTCTAGGTCCTTCATGGCCATTCGAGATTCCTCAGTTGAGAATTCTTTGTTTAGCTCTGTTCCCCATTTTTTAGTAGGGTTATGTGGTTCTATGGGCTGTAACTTCTTGAGTTTTTTTAATATATTGGATATTAATCTTCTATTGGATGTAAGGTTTGTAAAGATCTTTGCCAAATCTGTTGGTTGTCATTTTATCCTATTGACAATGTCTTTTACCTTATAGAAGCTTTGCAATTTGGTAGATACTTTTGTTTAATTCACTGCACTATCCCTTTGATTCTTGTCTCTTTTTTCTTATTCCTGTAGTTAAGACTTCAAATATTACATTGAATTGAAACAGAGAGAATGGGTAGCCTTATTTTATTTCTGATTTTAATGAAATTTTCTTGATGTTTTCTACATTTACCATGATGTTTATTATTATTTTATACCATATAGTATTTACTGCGTGAATGTATATTTCCTCTACCTACTATAGTCTTGAGGGCTTTTATGTTGAAATGGTGTTGGGTTTTCCAAAATGCTTTTTAGTGCCTATTGAGACAATCATGTGGTTTGTATCTTTAAATAAGGTTGTATTATTAAATATCAATTTGCATATATTTAACAATTCTATGTTCATAGGATAAAGCCTGCTTGATCATGGCGAGTGATCTTTATGATCTGATTCAGTATTGTTCTGAAAGTATTTTGTTGAGAAGTGTGTGCAATATTATGTACAATGTATATACAGCAAATAAAAGAGTAGAAATTGTACACATTCATTGCACACACACACACACACACACACACACACACACACACAGGTTCAGGGGAAGGAGCAATGTCAAATGTCTCCTCAATTCTAAAGGAATTATAATCCATCAAAATGGCTGCTCTGGCAAGGGATCACATCCAATGACATTCTAGGTCTTTGGGATCTGTCTGGATTGACATACCTTTAATCTCCCTGGCTAGAATATAGGCACACCTTTAGTACACACCTTTAATCCCAAACAATGAAGGTAAAGTTAGTCAGTAGAAGGAAACAGCCCTGTTTGAAAGTGACATCTAATTCAAGGCCAGACAAAGTAATGAATCACAGAAAGATTTGAAAGAATGAGTCAGAGACATAATATTCCTAATGCTCAGAACAGACAGAAAAGAGAGGAGAGGGGTGACTTAAGAGGGCTGCTCAGAAAGGAGAAAGACAGAGAGACATACAGACAGAGACAGAGACACAGAGAGACAGAAAGACAAAGAAAGACAAAGACAGATAGAGATAGACAGAGGCAGAGACAGACAGAGACAGACAGAGACAGAGACAGAGAGAGGAAAGAGTAAGAATCAGAAGCAGTTTTTACTGGGGCAGTTTTACAGACAGATTGTAGAAAGTTCATGCTAGACAAAGGTGAAGACAGAGCCAGAGAATGAGAAGGAACAAAAACAATTAGAACACATGGCCAAGTTAGTATGAGGACAAGCAAAGAGTTTCACTGAGAAGCCTAGGGAAGCTGGTTTGAATCATTCAGGTTGGTGAAGAGTTTTGAGTCAGAACTGTTGAGTTGAACCAGAGTTCAGAAAGAACTAAATGAGTGAGCTTATTTAGCAGTACTTCTCAGAAGCTGAAACATTCAAGGACTAGGTTAGCAGACAGAGGCTAGAAGAATGTATGAAGGCTAGAAGCCTCCAGGCCTAGGCCTCTGAGCTCAGCACAAGCAGTATATTCATAAAGGTCTCATTTCATTTTTTTCTCTGGAGAATAAAAGTTACATTTGCACTCTCTACCTTAATGTTTTGAGACAGGATCTCTTGTCAAACCTTGATCTCTGTGACTTAGCTAGACTGCTGGCCTCCATGCTCTGGCAATCCTTTTGCACGCCTTCCACAGCACTGTGATTACAGAGACAGACTATTACACCACATGGAAACTCTGAACTAAACTAAGGTCCTCATGTTTGCATATCAAGAACTTTGTTCATTGATCCAAATCCCATGTCTTCATACATTCTTCCTATCCCTGCATTGGTGCACAAACTGTTGGAGAACTCTTTTTACATTTCACATAAAAATTAGTTTTGAAGATTGTAGCAATATACAATTTTATTTTCTCTGTAACTCTATATTTAAAAATTAAAATATTTTTCAATTGTATTTCCTCAAGAATGTGAATTTGCTAAAGTTTGGGAAACTGAATGTACCCAATTTGGAGTCTAAGCAAGTTTCACATCATGTTAAGAATAATGAAGAAACAGTAAGGAATTGTTTTCATTAAATTCTGTGGAATTTTGTTCTTTTAAAAAATATATTTATTTTATGTGTATGGGTTTCCCATTTCTATCTGTATGAACACTTTGTGCATGACTTCCAGTCTCCATGCAGTCACAAGAAGGCAATAGCTTCTTTTCACCTGGAGCTATAGGCGACTGCGGATGCCCCTTGGGTGCTGAGTCCTTAGGAAGACGAGTATGTATTTTTACCGCTGAGTCATGCATCACCAGATCCAGATACATTTCTTTTTAGTTGAAAATTTTAAACACTTAGTTTCATAATAGAAATTATGGTTAAGAAAGAATATTATATGCCTTGTAGAAATGTAAAGTGTCCAGACAATAGCACATGGCAACAACAGTGGGGAGCAAAAGAAAGGCAAATAAAAATACTTAAAATTATCTTTTACGCAACAGTAGATTGATCTTTTATCTGGCTAAACCTAAATATCAAAGAGATAATCCTTCTTAATTAGTTTTTGAATACTTTCAAAGAATTCTTCCTTACAGTATATATCAGTATGAATTTGTGTACTAGATTAATAACTGTCTACAAATCCAACTCTTCCATTTCTTCTTTTAGCCATCCTAGCAATTACAACTACCCCATGAATTGCTGTAGCCAATAAAATGTTTCTTTTCTAATAATTAAGAGAAAACAAACAATATTCAGTACCTGGTAAGTCACAATGTGTGAGAATATAATTACTATCTTATTCAAAAACTAGAATAATGAATATTTGCATGCTAACGTTATAATTGCATCTCCAACTTACATTTTCACTAGTACTGGTAGCAACAATACCTTAACCTACAGTATGAGTTGACTATATCATGGAAGGACAATGGCAGGCAAGCTTGTCACTCTGTTAGTCTTCTAGTTCATGTACCAAGGTAGAACTAAAAGACAAATCAGAAAACAAATCACAATCAATGGTTATCAGGCAAACTTGAGAAAGATCAAATATAAACAAAGAGATCGAAGAACAAAATGAGCATTCAACAGCCATTATAATGACAATTTTAATAGTTAAAACAAAATAAAACAAAACAACAAACAAACAAACAAACAAACAATATAACAACAATGTATGGTCTGTTTCATGTTTTCCTGATCACCAGTCATTTTGAAGGTAAACAAGCAATCGTGTTGTCAACAAAAGGATTAAATTATGTAAGCACTTTTTATGTGTACTGATTAGTCATATCTCTCATTAGCCATATCTGGCACTGATTAGTCATATCTCTCTTATCTCTCTGCACTCATAACTGCAATCCCAATTAGAATGCCTTCTATGTTGAGAGAGCAGATTTTCTGCCTATTTGATTATAAAAAAAAAAAGCTAAACCAAACCAAAACAAAAAAATAAAATAAACTAAGAAAACTTGTTTCAAGATAAGACCTAGGAGTACTGTTACCAGCATAATTCTAGATGATCAAGCTATGTTTAATAGTTTTGTGAAGAGGAAAATGTAATTTATTACTGAAAATTTTAAAGACTGAATTCTCTAGGGTTAAGGAAAGGTTTATCACCATAGCTGAGGTTATATTTTCTTAATAGCAATTCATAAAGAAATGCCAAATGGGCATTTCAAACTTTGATTTAATACAATTTCTAGGAATAGCAAACTTTAAAAACAAACCTTTTCCAAAAACATTAGAATATATTTAAAATTTCTGGGATTAAAGGCAAATTATTCACTGTAAGGATGGAAATAAAAAGAATTGAATATGAAGATACATAAGATCATTGATAAGTGGCAATTAGTAGGATTGTGTTTCTGTTGTTTAGTAGAGTCTCTGCTATTTGGTTTTGTTCTATTATCACAACTGAGCTGAATGCCAAATGGTGCTGAGAAAAGAAGAGGGCTATGGAAATTCAGTCAGCCATACCCTGGGCTGTGCTGTCAGCCATACCCTGGGCTGTGCAGTCAGCCATATACCATGCTGTGCTGACAGCCATAACCTGTGCTGTGCTGTCAGCTGTACCCTATGCTGTGACTATGCAGAACATTCTCAAACCAGAAAATCCTCTGTAGTTATTTGAATAGGTATGGCTACCATAAACTCATATGTTTGAATGCTAAGCCCATAGGGAATGGTGCTATTAGGAGGTGTGGCCTTGTACAAAGTGTGTCACTGTGAGGATAGGCTTTGAGGTTCTCTATGCTCAGGCTATTTCCAGTGTGTCACATGGTCTCCTTCTGGTACCTGCAGATCAAGATATGAAACTCTCAGCTCTTTTTAGGTACCATGTCTGCCTGGATCATACAATGCATCCCACCTTGGTGATAATGGACTAAATTTCTGAAATTGTAAACCAGCTCCAATGAAATATTTTCTTTTATTAGTATTGCATTGGTCACAGTGTTTCCTCACAGGAATAAAAACCTAAATAAGATATCTTTAACTGTTACGTTTTTGTTGTTGTTGTTGTTTGTTTTGTTTTTAGTGTCTTTTGCCTTTTAATATAGATACTCCAAAGTATAGGCCTTTATACAT
The DNA here is from genome assembly GCA_019843965.1 of Rhynchomys soricoides. Classification (NCBI taxonomy): domain Eukaryota; kingdom Metazoa; phylum Chordata; class Mammalia; order Rodentia; family Muridae; genus Rhynchomys; species Rhynchomys soricoides. Next base: position 2,628,171 of record JADRCH010000030.1, read on the forward strand.
AAAGACTATGAATCTGTTGTGTAGATTGCCTTCTACCAATGACCTGAGAGGAAATATGATTGAAAAGAATGAGTAGGAGGAATTCTAGGACAAACTTCCTGGAGGTGAGATAGAAGTTTAAATAAGAAAAGCAGCCAGGTAAATGCACAATCCTTGATTAGTGGGATGAGCAGTGGGATCAACTGGGATGCATAGAGAGAGGAAACATTGCCAGGAAAATTGGAAGGTACACGACTACCCATGGGGCTCCATTAAATGCCAACTACATACAGTGTCCACAATTAGCACACTAAATGAACTTTTCTCTTTTTGAAGATTAGCTACAGATGGACCTCCAGTAGCTTTCATAGCAATGGCCAAGGGAAATATGTTGCCCAAAATCTGAAAGGCAGAGATCCTTCTGGGCATGCAAGCCATCACACTTTTTGAGAAGAAGGATATTGCTTTGTTTTTCCTGTGCAGACTCCAATACAACGTTGGGTAGTGGATACAGCAAAGAGAATTGTTAAAGATAAAGATATAACCCTGATTTCAAAGGGCACAGGTACACAGGTAAGGTAACACCTTCAGAACTTGATATCCAACTTGATAACTTCAAATCCAATGTTCATCATTATTATATATAAGACAAGGATTTCAGTATCAGATGTATAAAATGGTCACAACATTGCCCAAAGGTGTGGTTGAATGAAAGGTTTTGTATTGTAAATATGAGAAAGAGTACAGCCAGAGACATCTGGAAGAATTCCAAGCAGGGAAAGAAAGTAGTATACTGTACATAGGCAGGACATCAGACTTAGGTATGAGAGGAGAGGGGGTGGAGTGCCAAAGAGGAAGACCAAGCAAGAGGGGCAAGAAGAGAGTGAACCAAAAGAGGAAAACAAAAATGAGACAGATTAAAGCCAGACTAAGGTTATAAGGGGATAACAAACTGGGAGGAGGGAAATCCCTGAGGGTGTGTCTCAAGAGATTAGTTCTAATATCAAATGAAGAAAGGTTAATCTCCTACATCTCAAGAATTTAAAACAGGGAAGCAACAACATGAATTGCAAAGGCATTGTAATGTTAGAGTATAGGATGACTGAGACCATAAAAACAAACAAACAAACAAACAAACAATTAGATTGTTTTATCTTTGAAAAAACAAATGTAGTGGCAAGAGCTAAGGATGTTAAAGTCCAAGTTAAGCTTGTCTGACAACCCAGAGAGACTCCATGTAAAAGCCAGTCTTACCTAAGCTTTGGCTTAAAATATTTTTCCTGTATAATATAACAAGAATAACAATGAAATGCATCTCCAAATATACCAGTTCAAAAGTAGACAGGCCAAACAGGTAAGTTTGTCAAATCAGCAGGACTTGAGCTAGTTTCTAAGGGAAAACTAGAGGCAAGACAGAAAGAAAGAAAAAAGTAGCCATCAGCTAAACTCTAAGAGAACAAAGTATAAACATAAGATGACCAAGAACAGATTGAATACTGAATTCCCAGAGTTAAGATGAGGTTTATAGTCTGCCTGACTAGGAAGAGAAAATGCTGAATAGGAAAATACGTGGGAAGAGACACTCTAGTGTATTACCTGATACAGTTCTTCCAATGTTATTTTCTATGTGGTCGTAAATGATCTGTGGTTAAGGATAGAGTCAAAATTTGAAATGTGTTCTTTTTCCAGACCTCTATTCTGAGTTAAGGACTACAAATTATTTAGTTACTAACAGAGATGTTATAATTTGATAATATTTTAATTCTCTTTGAAATGTTACTTTAAAATTCTGAGTTTCTGAATCTTCTTGATGCAACAAGTAAATAGCAAATATCATTCATCTTGTTTGTGAGACTAACATGGTATTATAATATCCCACACATAACTGCTGATATAAAACTAAAGAAATATACACTAGAAATAGATATATTTATTTTATTACATCAAAATTTGCTTATTCTAATTTATTAGCACTGGGTAGTAAATTCAAGTTAAATAACACCAAATTGTTCATGATTAGTAGACTTTCAACTTAGTGTTTAAAAAGAACAAAGTAGGAAGTTAATACTGATTTATAAGCAGATATAAAACAAGTTGACATACATGATCAACTTTCCACAATATCATTTCATTAAATTAACTTTATTGTAAACGTTACATGAGAACTAATTTTCAGAAACATATTAGTCTCTCTGTGGAACAATATGAATTCGTGATGCTAATAATCACAGTCATTCACTGAAATGGTGAAGGAATATGTCATCTGCAAGGTCCCTTATTATACTGTGAAGATCAACATTAATTGTTGGTGTCTTCCCCCCGCAAGAGGTATGAGTTGCCTGGATGTGAGGATATGAATGACAAACTCTATTTAATGTCAAATGTCCAGTAAGGAAAAGATAGCATTCATTCAACCAGCCTATCAGAAAAATCTTTGAGTCAATGAATTTAATTGGCTGTTTTTAATAAATTAAAAATATTTTATATATTTGTAACAAGTATTTGCTCATTTTATGAACTTTTCTTATCTGTTATTGATATGAAGTACTCTTAAACAATGAGTTCTTCTTCAGCTAAACACATTTAAACGATAATATCTACCAACAATTATTCAAAAGATAAATACAAACTGTAAAATATGTCTGTGAAAGCTTGTTAAAAATGTAAGTCAGCAATTCTGAGTTAAAATCTTCTGAAATTTTTAACACAAAATTGCTCCTGTCTGATGGAAATACAGGGACAAAGAGTGGAGCAGAGACTGAAGGAAAGGTCTTCCAGTGACTGCCTCAACTGAGGATCCATCCCATAGGCAACCACCAAACCCAAACCCTGTTGCTGATGCCAAGAAGTGTTTGCTGAAAGGAGCCTGATACAACTGTCTCCTGAGAGGCTCCCCCAGAGCCTTACCAATACAGATGTGGATTTTTGCATAGGACTGAGCAGGGGGACCCCAATGTAGGAGTCAGAGGAAGGATTGAAGGAGCTGAAGGGGTTTGCAACTCCATAGGAAGAACAACAATATCAACCAACCAGACTGCCCAGAACGTCCAGGGACTAAACCACCAACTAAAGAGTACACATAGAGGGACCCATGGCTCCAGCTGCATATGTAGCAGAGGATGGCCTTGTCTGGCGTCAAAAGGAGGGGAGGCCCTTGGTCCTGTGAGGCTCGATGCCCCAGCGTAGGGAACTGCTAGGGCAGTGGGGCAGGAGCAGGTGGGTGGTTGGGGGAGTACCCTCGTGGAGGCAGGGGGAGGGGAATGGGATAGGAGGTTTTTTCAGAGGAAATCAGAAAGGGGGATAATATTTGTAATGTAAATAAACAAAATAACCAATAATTTTTTTTAAAATGTAAATAAGTATTTTAAAATTATATATTTTTTATTCTTGAAAATTTCACTTTTGTATACAATGAAATATAGTTATATACCCCCCGATTTCATTCCAACTTTCTCCATATGTTATTCTTACAGATTTATCCTTTATCTATTCTTCCTTCTTCCTCTTCCTTTTCTTCTTATCACCCTATTCTTATTGCACTTTCTTCTCTCCCCCTTTCTGCCTCTTTCCTATAGATAACCCACAAGTTGTTATTGTGTTAAAAACAGTTCCTATTGGGATACATCACACATGTTTACCAACCCCAAATAGGGTACATGGCAAACCTAAATATGGACACCATTGAAGTCCAACTTGGTGAATTATTATGTTTTATTCAGGTTATGTAGGAGTCCAGGTTACGTGCAGGAGCACAAATGACTCAAGGACAACTGAATTATCAAGCCCCACTTCAATATCGGTGACAGCCCACAAAGTTGGGACACTGAAACACACTGAATAGCCTGCAGGCAGCTTAAAATGTTGGAGTTTGTTCTTTCCAAGTGACTCTGGTCTAAACCTCTTTAAGACAATGTGATAGGTTTCTGCTTCTTCACGCACCTGGACAGATATCAGCATCTTCTTTGTAGTTTGGTTTTAGAAGGACTGTCAGTTTTTATTGCATACTCTGGTGGTAGGGACCTAGTGGACCCTGTCAGTTTCAGGGACTTACTGAAGCTATTTTCAGTTGTTTGCCTTCCTGCATAAAGAGCTTTCCTGCAGGATGGAATGTTTGAATCTCAGGCAGAACTTTTACACAACAGTGGGTGAGTTTCTATCCAGTGCAATATAAGAAAAATTACTAATAGGAACAGTCTCAGTAAAGCATGATTCTCCCTCCTTCAGCAGGCATCAAATGTCAATCACTCCTCCCGAAAGGGCTAGAGAGCACTTCCAAAATCTATGCCAGGGTTGCTCGATGCCTTTTGAGTTGCTTTATGACCAAAAGTAAATTAGTTGTTTTTACCTTGTTTACGTAAAAACTGAAAGTTTCCTCTTAACATATTATGGTTAGTGATATTACAATATCAACCATCTGAAGATAATCATCCACATAATTCAATAAGATAGAAGGGCTTCACAGAAACGCAAAGAAGTATGTCCATCTGCTATGAAATAGCACTCCGAAATGTAGCACATTATCTCATACAAGCATTATTTTTAAATTAGGAAATTAATTAAAATTTCATAGTAAATTTCTCCTAACCTGCTCAGACACTTCATGGCTCATTGACTTAGACTGTTTGAGCATGTTAATGACAAGTGACACTCTAGACACAGTAAATGTAATTGAGTTCCTCCATTCATAGATCCCTGATCCTCTCTCAATGAAAGGCGAGAGGAGTTTCTGAAATTATTCACTCATGATTCTTTAATAAATTATTAATTTCTTCACAATTTTGGAAATTCTGATAATGGGCAGCTTTATTCTAGTCACTGCAAACTGTACACAGATAATGGCATAAGATTATTCATCAGATTGAGTTAAATTTAAACTACCTTTTAAGGATTTTATAAAGCTGTGCATCGCATTGTGTGAAAATATGTGTATAGTTCTTAGACCTTTCCTCACTGTCAGACCTTGCACCCAAAGGCATAGCTATCCGCAAGCCTCAGCTGCACTATCTTCAGGGCCTCTGTGATATCTGCCCCCTGGCCATGCTTGCCTTAGCATCTCCAGAGAAGAGCTGAACCTGATAATAGCTTTATTTCTTGGGCCGGTTCTGCATAGTTTTAGCTCATCTAGAGAAAGAATTGTGTTTACACTACATGAAGTATTTTTCAGCAACAGAATAATTAAAGCTTTCTTCTTCTCAACCACACCTCTCTTTCCTAAGTATGTGTAAGGTCAGAAGCAGTCAATACACAAGCACACAGTGGATTTCTACATGGGTGTACATAAAGGCTCACATCCACATACATAATAAAAATCTCTCTCTCACACATAAACACACACATACACACGCACACACACCTTGTCACTGTAGCTTAGTTCATGAATATGAAATAATGTTTTATTTAAATTGTATAGTGCACAATTATGTACGATTAGGTACACAAAAGCTTTAAAATCTATGTGAAAACAGTTATGTTTAATATAATTTCAATATAGTTCAGTTTTGTATTTGTGGGTTTATATTCTTCATTAGATTAAAACCTCTAGATAAATTTTAAACATTATTTTAAAGAAAAAATAAGTACTAATGATTATTAATGTGTTTTCTTAACTCTATGGTATAAAATGAATCATTCAAGATCTATAAATATGAACAATCTTCTTTCTAAGTATGCTCATCGATAATGTCAAAATTAAATAAATGGAAAGCTAGTAGATATTTCAACCAGTTCCTGGAACTCCAGTGTGAGGTCTTGATCTCAAATGAATAGCACTCACATGAAAAGTCAGGCACATTAGTAATTCTCTGTAACCCCCAAACCTAGGAAGTGGGAATGGGATGCATATCTTTTAAGCCCACTGGCCAGCCTGACTACCTAGCTGGTGAGCTTGGTCAGTGTGAGACCCTGACTCCAATTCAAACAGTAAGATGGGTATGGATAGAGAAAGACCTCAGACTGGATCACCGACCAAAGAATACACATGGAGGGACCCATGGTTCTGGCTACATATAAGGCAGAGGAGGGTCTTGCTAGCCATCAGGGGGAGGAGAGGCCCTTGGCCTGAGGGTGTTAGATCCCCCAGTATAGGAGAATGCCAAGAAGGAAAGACGAGAGTGGGTGGGTGGGTGGTTGGGGGAATATCCCCATAGTGGCAGGGAAAAGGGGGAGGGAATAGGGAGGTTCCAAAGGGGAGATCTGGAAAGGGGGAAACATTTGAAATGTAAATAATGTATGAATAAAATAAAAAGAAAACCGAGAGAGAGAGAGAGAGAGACCTCAGATTTCAACTTCTTGCTTCACACACACACACACACACACACACACACACACACAGAAAGAGAATGTGTAACTGTTATAATGCATTCATTACATATAAACTATGTCTTAGAAAGATAAAGATATTTCTACTCTCAATGCTTCTTCCAATTGGCTACAGATTATTTTATTTAATTATACCAGTCAAGAGATATTTTCCCAGTTTCTATTGATAAAGATTTGAGTAATCTCAATATTTCTTTACTAACACATGCTATGACTCACAACTCTTGGTGAATATTGATGGAAAAGAGTGATGGCAAGAGAATGAGAGAAAAGTGTGTTCACATTTTCAGTTCTAATACAAATTTGTCAATTGCATTCTGAAAATTTTACTCCACAAGCATTTAAAATTTTGTGTCCTATTCTTTTTACCTCAACATAAAGTAATGAGTGTCCTTTATTTTAAAAATTTGAAAGCAAAAAGTTTATTATTTATATAAGATTCCTTATACCCTGTTTGAAAAACTTATAATTTTCCATCAATTGGAACCAAAGCCCATTTTCTACCTGTTTTGCTTCCCATATTTATTGTATTCCTTCAAGGAAACTTTATCCGTGTATATTGATTGTGCAAATTAGGAAGCTTGTGATGTGTCTATAGATATGTAGAATAGCCTCTGTCATGTTCTCTCCTATCTCCCTTTCTCCCCAAAATCTTTACTCTTTCCCCTTTACATCCACCATTTCAGAAAAAAACTCTCTGTAGTTAACTATGTGTAGAGTATGTATAAATAACTAGAACTTTTCTCCTCAGAAATTTGAAGCTTTTAAATATACTGATGATTCTTATTTGAAAGAAGTAATCTTTCCTCCCTCTTACCAGTCATTGTAGTGTAGGGCCTTGCTTCATAAAGACTGATGAAAAATGAACACAATCATAGTCATTTTCCAAGGTTTATAATTTTGTTGCTTTAGTTTTGCATTCTTTTGCAAGTATATTTCCTATCTTAGATATTCTAGAAAATGTATTTATTATAGTTTATTTTAATCAATAAGTATATTGAAATGTGCTATAAGTTATAAACCTATTTCTCTTATTCAGTAATTTTACATTATGTTTCCACATTGGTTTAAAATAATATACTGAGAAATGTTCAGGAAATAAAGCTAACCATCATTATGGAATGACTGCTCTCATTTGCTAGTGAAGCTTTTCAGAACATAACTTTGTGGCACATATTTCATGGACAAGATGACACCAAACCCAATGAATCAGTTTCTCAAGATGGAAATCAATGATGTTATTCAAAAATATTTGAGAGTAATTATATGAACAATACTCTGTTATCACGGTTTTAAGAGGAATAGAAATGAAAATGAAGAAGTTTAGGTGCTTCTGATGGGAAACATGAGGATTAAATTAGAAGTTTTATTCACTGCCAAGCCATATTATTAAAATTGTGAAATATGAAATGAAGGGAAAACCAATCCACTTTTATAAATAGAAAGAATTTTAAACCAGGTGGTGCTGGGAAGCTCTGTGTAAGGATAAATTTCTCAATACTGATTCTTAAATCTAATGTTCATTAGATTCTATTTCCTTAGAGATATTAGATAAGTCTGATGTCATATGAAATTGAGAACTAGAAGAGAGTACAGATGAGATTAATAATACTTATGACTAACTTCGCCTATCAGCAAATATTTCCTAAGTCATCAATGATTTCTAAGTACTGTACATGCACTGACAAATAAAAGAAAATGAAAACAACGCAGGGAAACATCATTAAATTCAACATTATCTTGTTCATGGATACATTATTTTCTCATAATAAAATGGCATAATATATCTACCAAAAACAACGGCTTAGCAAGATGTTCTAATATTTTCTGAGCTCAGAACCCAAATATTCCTTTAGAAAATATTAATGATGCATTAGAAATTAATACAAGGAATTGACAAGATTCTTGAAAAATTCTATAATATTTAATGTTGGAACATATATCCAACTAATGTCATCTATTCAAATTTACCTATAATTCAATCATTACCATTCTGTCTCTATTCATTAAAAATAAATAAAATACTTTTCATTTGGTGTTTCATTTTAACCTTTTTCTTCCTCCTACTACTCTTAGTAACTCTAGATGAATTTTGGATGAAAAGAAATGGTAAATAACATGAGTTTGAGAAGTACCTACTTGCTCAGATTGTGTTTTCTTCAGCTTACTTAATCATTAAATATGATTAATTTAGTTACATTCTGATTTGAGACCAGTGAAAACATTTTATACTAATTTTGTTTCTCAGAAATACTATCATTATAACTTGTAGAATACATGGTATTATTAATAAATATGATTCAGCCAATAACTGTAGTATAAGTATCATAAATAGTATTTGATATACGGAAATATGAATTTTAGCAGGGGAAACACCTAAGAGAGAGCATGGACATTCAAATTTGCATCAGTAAATGAATTAGCCATAAACGTTGATTCTTATCCAGAGATATCACAACTATAAGAATAAAAATGTGCTTTCATTTAAAAGCTTCTTCTGACACTCAGTTGTTTTTGTTGTATTTGAAATTAACAAATATTATTCACAGTAATAAGATAGTAGATGGTAATGATAACTTGGCCTACTGCCCCAAGAATCTTAACAAATTTACCTCTAAAGTTGCTAAGTAAAAATTAATTAAACATAAATGGCTTATCATTTTGCCATTACTTCTAACAAAGACTTTACAACCATAATTAGATAGCCTGTCAATCTGTTTTAATCAGCTAAGATGTATTACCCATCCTTGTTCATTTTGTGTGAGTCAAAAAACTCAGCAATAAATCTACCAAAGCCTGTCCATTAAAACAAAATGGGCATATAATCAAGAATTGGCAAAGAAAAGGGCCTGAATAAGCAGGAACTAAGTAAAGAAAGAAATAAGTCAAAGATGCTGAATAAGAGTGTGCATTATAGAGAGTTCTCTATCTTAATTTTATCAGAAATAAAAATATATTTTGATGGTCACTGTCTTTCAATTTCATGTACATTTGTACATTGCATAAAAATCACATACACATATACATATACACACATACAGACAGAAAACTCATATGCGTAATTCAAGTTTAAAAGCATTTGTATTTTCGTAAAAGAGTATTATGGGTGGGAGAAAAACTGTAAAAATTAAATGAGGAAGTGATAAATATTGTCAACTTCTTAAGTAAATTTATCAAGGGTTATTTACTTATTAAGAAAAGTTAAGATTGAAGGTTCTAAAACTATGTATCTCTTCTTTCATATAAATAGAATTAAATTCACATTTTGCATAAAAATGGTAGTTAAGACATGATCTTCAGACATACAAAAATTAAGTGAATTGTGAACATTAATAAGTTGTCCTAATTCTGTACTTTTATTTGACACATAAAAAGACTATTTGTAAGAATACTCATGCCCACACAGTTTACCAGATTTGCATGTAACTTTTCCTATAGCTCACAGGTTACACATTATACTGCAATTGACTCAAACAGAACTTCTTTCTTTGTTTTGTTTTGAAGACAGGATTTCACTATGGCTGTCCTGGCATTCTTATGTAGACCAGACTCACATCAAATTCATAGATTTCATCTGCATCTGCCATCCTTCACCCCCCCTCCATGCTCCATCTCTTGAATGTTTGGCTTAAATGCATATGCTACCCCATCTGTCCTTTAATCCCAGCACTGGGACCAGAGGCAGGTAGAACTCAGTGAGCTTCTGGAGTCCTGATAACTGTGTCTACCATCCAGCTCAGGAGTACTAATGTTGCAGAATGCACTACCAAACTCAGCTTTAAGTGGGTTTTGTGTATTCAAACTCAGTTTCTCTCTTTTTAAAATTAGTTTTTAAATGTATGCATATGTGCTCCTGCTGGATTGTCTATATGCTCCATGAGTGCAGGTGCCCGTGGAGGACAAAAGAAGAGATCCATCTTACAAGTCAAAGGACATGGTTGTTGGGAATGGAACCCAGCACCTCTGCAATAACAGCAAATACCATGTCTCCAGCCTAATTCTATTGCTACTAAATTACCTCAACATTTAGAATTTTCTCAGGTCATTATGTTTTCCTTTTATTTGAGAGAAGATATTTTTATCTAGTCCACATATCTTAATGTAGGTCAGCCATGAACTTGCTAACTCCCCGCTTCTACCTGCTGAGTCCTGTGAAAATAGTTGTATGCTACGGTGAATGGCTTAGACTATCCACTTAAAGCCCCTTTTCATTATATATCCAGTAGCTAAACTGCTATGTATTTATAGCCATCTAGATTTAGTAACACAGTGCCATCAGCATTATATTATTTCAATTTGTATTAAATACCATTAAGAATTTCCCTCTCTATAGTACTCCAAGATTTTCCTTTTTCAATTATACAGTGTTGGGTTTCTTCAAATTTGTCTCAGCATTAATGCATGAGATACATGATAATAATTTTTAGAAACATAAAGAGTACATTTTAGGTTCTGATAACTAATATCTATCACATTTCCAGAGACATTTGTTTCTGTGGCATGAATGTAGCCATGATTTGAGTTCAACAGATTTTTCAGCATAAGGTAAGAACAAACAGCAAGGTTATTTGTGAGATACAAAAAAAAATCTCTAATCTATACAGAATACTTCTGAACATAGCTCAATTCTGATGGTCCACTTCAAAATACCTGTACTGACTGCATAAGCACAGCTGTGAATTCTCAGCTTCATTCTGCATTTGTTCAGCTGCAATCAGTACACAAGAAAATTTAATAATACAGCAGCTATACTCTACTTAATTTAGCTACCAGCTATCATTTATTCATTAAATATTTATATGTTGTTCTAGGTGCTAAGACAGGAAAAGTAGCAACAAAGAGAAATGCATGAAACCTCCCTGGCCAGCGCTTTCTCTTCAACACTTAAAACAGATTTCACCCATAGCAATAGGTTGGGATCACAGGCAGAAGAGGCTGAGGTCAAGAGTTACAGTTGTTATATTCCGGAGGGTTCAACAAAGAGACACAATCTGATAAAATGATATTGGAACACAAATCGGAAGGAAGGTAGGGAAGAAGGAAGGAAAGACGGAAGGAAGGAGAAAGGAAGGACGGAAGGACAGAGAGAAGGAGTTAAGGAGAGAGGTGAGAAAAAGGGAAGGAGCAGGTAGGCTGATGTAAAATTGTACCATATAAATCAGACACCTAAGTGGTGGATAAAAGCTAGAAGGTATTCCACAAGAAATGGCAGATATATGATTACTCCTGTTCAAGCAAGAATGACATATTTGTGAAACAGCGAGGATCCAGTTTGTCTGGAAAGCAAACAGCAATGAGAAGTGACAGAGAACAACATCTAAGAGCTAATAGCATCCAGGCTTCTAAGAATAATAGATATAAAGGTCTTAATCTTATTCTGAGTTAACAGGAGAATACACTGGATGATTTGGGGCTGAAGAAAGGGCAGGAATCCAGAGTTTACTGATCTCTAGAGAGAGTCAGTAAACATTCCTCCTGAGGCAGGCATGGAAGAAGAGAAAAGCATCTTACAAAGCTATGAGATACTCTGGTTGAAGATTCAGGTGGCTTAGATAGGGGAGATAGTAATAAAATATGTGATTAGAAAATATAATATTTTGACTATTCTCTAAGGTAATTATAACATTATTTTTATTAAAGATTTGAGTTTGGTTTCTAAGAAGAAGAATTTGAGAAAAACCTAAAGCAACACTATGAGTGAACCATATATTAATAGAGTAATATTTTCTTAATAAGAAGTTGTGATTATAAAAAGACTATATTCAGAGATAAGGTCTTGAAAGCTATGAGACTGAATATGATATATCAAGAATAAGAGTAGAGAGGGAAAAGACAAAATACCATTAGCACTGCAGAAATAAGCCCTGAGAACATACAAACAAGTAATTCAACAGGCTATATTTGGAGCTATTTGTGTAAATACAAATGCATATATTTATTCAAAAACAATTAATTAAAAAAGATTTGTTTGAAGGAGAGTTGGGTGGGGTATATAGGAGAATTTGAAGGGAGGAAATTTAATTATCTTGTAATTAAATCATACTACAATTCAATTACAGTTTCAAGAATAAACAAAAATTCACAGACTAAATAGAAAAATGCAGAACAGAAATATAAATATCAGTCAGAAATAAAGATTGAGGAATCAAGGAACCGAAATGGAAAAAAATAAGTCAATGCCTGTGATGCCTGTCAAATGCTGTATAAAAACTATGCAAAATGAGAAGCTATCAGCAACTGGATTATAGAATGTAGCAATTAGCAATGTGGAAATATGCTAAGGACATGTTTGCAATGATAGAAATAATCCTTTGTATTTGACTAAAGATTATGGGTGCATATCAAGCAATTGGTACACATAAATATTTTCCTAGTGGTTTCATAAGCAGAAAGGACAAAGCAATGGAGACCTAAAAATGCCAATGACTTAGTTATAAGTGAAATCAAAAGAATATTTTTATTTTAAATATCTATCCATATGTTTATACAACAATAAGAATTTTTATAATTCAGAGGACATAGTAGTAATGGCAAAGGATGTAGCATAATTTCTTAGTCAAAATTCTGTATTAAATAAGACTTGTGGGATTCAATGCTTCTGGAAGTTTTGATGTAGAACAAATAGTCTATCCCTCCATCACAATAGGTCGACCTTTAGGATATCACACACCTATCTCACCATCATTTAGGAAGCGAAGTCAGCTAGGTGTTCTCAGAATGCCTTGGCCTATCCTGGTTGACATTTAAAATGAGACCTCATCTGAAAAATTAAAACAGAAGACAGAATAGAAAACAAGTTTCAGATATAAGTACTATGTATGAACGAACTTAGTAATATTAGTATACTTAATTGGTCACTCTTCTACAGTTTAGACAGTTGTTATCTTGTCCAAAGCATGAAATATTACACTGTGTTGTCAGCTGAGAGTTCCATTCTGGGTTTGATAGAATAGCTGCCAAGCTATTGGGCAAGTAAATGGATCAGAGTGACACACTGAAAGAGTGAAGTAGGGGACCAGATGGTGAAAGTGAGATGCAATCTAACAATGGAGTGGAAACAAAGCTTGATTTTCTGCAGGAGTTTGGGGGATTCCAGATTTTGATAAACTGGTAGCTGCTGATAGCACTGAAATTTTTCTTCTTAGCCATGCCTTCTATTCCCTCAGAAAATTGGAAATAGGTCTACCTGAAGACCCAGCTATACCACTCTTGGGCATATAACCAAAAGATGCCTTACCATGCCACAAGGACATCTGTTCCACTATGTTCATAATGGTCTTATTTATGATAGCCAAAGCTGGAAACAACCCAGATGTCCCACAACAGAAGAATGGATACAGAAAATGTGGTTCATTTACACAATGGAATACTACTCAGCTATTAAAAACAACGACTTCATGAGATTTTCAGACAAATGGATAGAAGTAGAAAATATCATCCTGAGTGAGGTAACTCAAACCCAAAGGATATGCATGGTATATACTCACTAATTAGTGGATATTAGAAAAAAAAAGGTACAGAATACCCAAGATACAATCCATAGAACTCAAGAAAGTTAATAAACTGAAGGGACTAAGTGAGGATGCCTCAATCCTACTTGGGAGGTAGAAGAAAACAATCACAGAAGGGAGGTAGGGAGGGAGGAAACTGGGTGGGAAAGGATACATGGTGGGGCAGAGGGGAACATGATCAGGTATTGGGTGGAGGGTAACAGGACTGAAGCCCTGAGGGCCAGCAGGAAGAATGGAAACAAGCAACGTCAGGAGGTAGGAATTGGGAGAACCCTCTAGGATGTACCAGAGAACTGTGAGGTGAGAGACTCTCAAGACTCAAATGGAGACACCTTAGATGAAATGCCCTACAGTGGGGAGAGGGAATTTGTAGAGTCGACCTCCAGTAGAAAGACAGGGCATCAGGTGTAGGGATGGGATTACTATGCCACAGTCCAAAACTTTGACCCAGAATTGTTCCTGTCTGAAAGAACTGCAGGGACAAAAGTGGAGAAGAGCCTGAGGAAAAGGAGGTTTAATGACAGGCCCAAATTGGGATTCAGCTCAAGGAGAGGCTCCAAGGATTGACATTATTACTGATGCTATGGTGTGCTTACAAACTGGGGCCTATTATGACTGCCCTCTGAAAGGCTCAACAAGCAGCTGAAAGAGTCAGATGCAGATATTTACACCCAACTAATGGACAGAAGCCGGCAATCCCTGTGGTTGAATTAGTGAAAAGCTGGAAGAGGCTGAGGAGGAGGGTGACCTTATCAGAAGATCAGCAGTCTCAATTAACCTGGATTCCCTGAGATCTCTCTGACACTGAGCCATCAACCAGGCAGCATACACCAGCTGATATGAGGCACTCAAATACATATGCAGCAGAGGACTGCTGGATCTAACTCAATCAGAGAAGACAAACCTAACTCTCAAGAAACTTGAAGCCCCAGGAAGTGGGGAGGTCTGGTGAGGTGGGGGTGAGGGAATGGGGGCCTCCTCTTGGAGAAGGGGGGAGCAGGTATGGGATGTTGAACAGTCAGAGAGTGGACCGAGAAGAGGATTAAGTCAGGACTGTAAAAAATAGATTAATGAATAAATAAATAAAAAGAAATTCCCAAATCTGTTTTCTTCTAAGCTACATGGAAATTCTTTTTTTTTTCCATGTCAATAGGATTTATTATTATGGGTAACAATCTCATTATGATACCTTCTTCCCATAGCCGGGGTTCATTCACATAGAGCAATGCATACAGCAAATGATCAGTTGTCATGAGCCAGAAGAAGAGCCTTACATGAGGTGAAAAGAACACTTTTCATGGGAGATATGAAAGCTCTAGGAGTCCTGAGATGCCTTCAGTCTATTTCCATATATTGAATCTCCAACCCCACCCGTGTTCTGGAGAAGAGTTCCATTGAAGAGACTTGAAACAAGAATGCTATGATCTATGTGTCTATATCCCCAATAACAGTTTTCAGTCACTATGAAGGAATGCTTGTGATAATTACAAAGAAAGAAAGATTTCATTTGGTTCACAGTTTTAGAAGTTCCTATCATTGGTCAACTTCCATACTGCTTTTGAA
The DNA here is from genome assembly GCA_019843965.1 of Rhynchomys soricoides. NCBI lineage: Eukaryota > Metazoa > Chordata > Mammalia > Rodentia > Muridae > Rhynchomys > Rhynchomys soricoides. The sequence goes on from JADRCH010000030.1 coordinate 2,643,542, forward strand.
CACTGGACAAGGCACACATTGGTGAAATTTTGTAGTAGAACAAGGTTTCTCCCATCAAAAGTCAGAGAACAAACAGAAAGGAAAAGCCCTAGACCCCATACTCTGCTTCAGGGATATGTTCCAATGATCCAGAGTTCTTGCCACAAGGCACCACTCCCTAAATAGTGTTACCCTGCTAAGCATGGACCCTTGGGGCACATTAACATTCAAACTATAGCATCACTAAAATTCACATTCTGAAATTCTAATGCTTAAAAGAATGATATCCAGAGGTAGGGACTTTGGAGGTAATTAGATTACAGGGACAGAGCCCTTAAACTTCAGTAACCTGACGAAAGAGACTCCACAGAGATCTTTCATCCCTTCTACCATGTGATAACACAGCTCGAAGGTGCCACATTTGAGGAAGCAAGCCTGATAGACAGAGCATGGCCACTTTGAGCTTCGGGTTTCTAGACTCTAGAAATGGGATAAATAAATTTTGGCCATTAATAAAGGCCATCTCATTATGGCATCCTACTTTAGCAGCCCAAATAGCCTAATACACAGGATAATGTGTATGTGTTCCTCTGTGAGGTTATGTGTACCACAGCTACATGGAAATTCTATGATCTGCCCAATACTCTTGTGCTATGTATCTCTTCCTTTTTACATTGACTAGAATTTATTGCTCTCAGTTACATCTAATGACACTGTATAAAATATCAAGCATCCATAGAAATTACTTAGCAATGCCGGCAAATGTGTGGAGCTCTAAAAGAAATCCCAGCTAGTCTTTTCCACCCTTTCGATACTTTCTCAAACCATCTGTAGATACCCAAAGCTGTAGGTATTACAAGGATATCATATGTTATGTTTAGCAATTCAACTATCACTGTCAGAGATAGAATGCTATTTTAATCAAATCTTACCAGAAAATCTTGCAGCTGGCTCAGGAAAGAAAGAAATTCCCCTATCATGAGCTATATTATATAAACACTCTCAGAATATGAAGAAAAATGCATCTGTAGGGAAAGTATTACATATTATTACATATGTACATACTCACGGAGGGACTAGAAAATAACGCGTCATTTGTAACTAAACTCAGAAAAATGAGGAAGCTTATTAACAGTGAGGAATATTATTAAGGCACAGAATTACAACATATTCCGGAACATTTTGATTATATTTTCATTTATTTATTGTACATATAGTGTGTGTTGGTGTGCACATACAAACACATATTTGGTACATACTTGCATGTCAGAAGATAACTTTCTGGAGTCAGGATTTTTCCTCTAGCATGAGGATCCAGAGATGAAATTCAACTTGTCAGGCCTGGAGGCAAGTATGATTATCCACTAAGCCATCTCACATGCCCATGGAACAGATTTAAACGGTTTGATTTACCTGTTAAAATCCATTTTGATTGGAAAGCCTTAGAGTGTGCATTGTATTGTCTTAGACAATCCAGATTTCTTCATTCATTATTTAGTTTTCTTTGCTAATGTGATTTTAAAAACTGACCAAAGTCAACCTAGTGAAGAAAAGATTTATTTAGGCTTATTCTTCTGGGTTACAAATCATCATTAAGGAAAGCCCAGGGCAGGAATTCAAGCACTAATCTTGGAAGGATGCTGCTTACTGCCTTGCCCACTGGCTCAGGCCAAGCTTTCATTCTTATATAGCCCAAGGCCATCTACCTAGAGACATCAATCATCAGTCAGGTTAATCTCTCACAGACATGATCACAAGAGAGTCTGCTCTGGGAATTTCTCAAAGGAGTTTTCTTCTTTCCAGGTGACTCTGGGTTGAGAGTCACTGACAATAAAAACTAATCACCATAGCAGTATTCTAGTCACTCAAAAGCAAACAGAGTACCCGATAAACAGGTTTATCATTCCAACCTTAAGCTTTGGCTTCTATAAAAGCCTCAGGAACATAGAAAAATAAAATTTTAGTTATATACTTTCTTTGATTTGTAATGCTTATGTGTATGATGAATGTGCATGTGTATGAGAGTGTGTTTGCATGTGTGTGTGTGTGTTGTGTGTGTGTGTGTGTGAGAGAGAGAGAGAGAGAGAGAGAGAGAGAGAGAGAGAGAGAGAATGTGTGTTCATGTATATGAGTATAGGTATATGTTTATTGTAAGTCATGTCTGAAAATCAAGGGAACACAGATGTCAGTCTCCACTTTTCTTCTTATTTTTGATGGGGTCTATTATTTGCTGCTATCTGTGACAGGCCTGCTCCCCCATGAAAGGACATGAATTTTCTAGGGTTTACCTCCAATTTTGATAAAGGAACACTGATATTAAAGATTCATGCTATGATGTAAAGCTTTTCATGGATCCTGAGGATCTAATCTTGGGTCCTCTCATATATGATGTGTTTTACCCATTGAGCCAATAAACTTCCTGTTATATTGTTATAGCTGGTTTTCAGGCTTGAAAAAACATGTTATAGTATTTTTCCATGAAGGTGTCTTTCATTTGAAATCATATAGGCTAACATAATATTTCATGGCCTGGTGGCTGTTTGGCAGCTCTGACAGCCATTCTCAACATAGGCAATCGTGGCTTTAATCTCAGTCCCTTTTGAAGCAGTGGGGATGAGGACAGGATTTCAGTCTTCTTCAGCCTTTCTGTTTCATTATTTTCACTGCCCTCCAAATTATTTCTGTTTTGCTAATTATAAAAAAGCATATAATGACACAAGTGATACTTTTCACTGAAATACATTGAATAGAAGACTAATTTGATATGAACAATATTCTGTCATATAATGTAAGCAATAATCCTGAGTGGCAGGTGAAGTAAAATGTCCTGCCACTCTAATATGGTCATCACGCTACTCATGCCTCTCCCCTTGCAAGTACTTTAGGGAGAAGCATCACTGTGTAAAAAGTAAGCTTGCCTTTGTGAGTAGATACTATACATCAATATTAAGAGTTTCCTCACAGCACTATGAGCATTATTTCCAGAAAATATTTGCAACTTTTCTAAAGGGTCATGAAGATGGATCAGGGCTCTGCAGCAGTTAAGAGACCTTGTTGCTCTTAAAAAAGTCGGAGTTCCCTTCCCTGAACCTATCTGGGGCACCCACCAGTGGAGACTCAAACTTCCTGTGACTCCAGGAGATCTGACACCCTCTAATGTACTCAGTGGACAAATGCAAACACACACACACACACACACACACACACACACACACACACACACTTCAAAATTAAAATAATTTAATATTTGTAGCTGCCATAGCTACTAAACACTTTTCCTGAGCAAGCAACTTTTCCATTCACTTTTTTCTTCCCACTATTTCTTCTTCTTTATTTAAATGTTTTATAAATAACTGAGGTTACTACAAAAAATATGTTCATTTCATCTGTTTTTGGTGGTTAAATTTCAAAAGCAGAATTCTAAAGTGACTTAACTAAGTCAAGATGGCTATGTATTAAAAAAGATGAATTGGACATTTCTCAGAATTAGTCCTAGAAAAAAAAGTTGGGTTTTATTTTCAAAGTTCACTCTTCTCTCATTAAACACCTGATTTTTTTCCAAATTAAATCTGTCATATTCAGACTCAACTGCCCTGTCACTGTCAGTAGAGTTTATGCCAATTATAAAAAAACAAACAAACAAAAACAAACAAACAAAAACAAAAACAAACAAACAAACACAAAAACCTGTCTTCAAAAGAAACATGGGGTTCCTACAAGCAATTGTGTTTAAACAAGGTCACCTTTCTTTAATTTTAAGATAATTTTAAGAAAACTATATTTGGCCAGGTTGACTCAAATGGCAGACAAGAAAGGAAGCTATTACTGCTTTTGAGAGAGATGCCAATGCTGATTGTGGTTCTGGGCAAAAGCTTCCTGCTCGCTTGAATTCAGCACAATGAAAACCATTAGAGAACCTAATGTTAGCAGGGGGTGGACTTGCTAACACTTGAACATTTGAACTTCTCTGCAGTAACTGAAGCTAAATTTTACTGTTTTATTCTTAGACTAAAACCTGTATCACCAAAATGCTTTCTGTATTTCTAATACATTTTTGATTCTGCACAGAGGTAATCTGATTTAGCTATCTCTACAGTGCAGTCTGAGCTCAATTAAAAATATGGAAAATAAATTGATTTATTAATTACTTTAAAGATATAGCTTTCAGTACAAACTGAAGAGTGAGTTATTTCACAGAGAGGATGGGCAAACACAGATCATTTAAAAATCAAATTCTATCCATGTTCAGCCAGAGCATGCTCTCATTTTCTATTCTGATCTTCTAATTGGTGTTTTATAGAAAATAATACAAATACTCTGGTTAATTTATCTCCCCTTGAGATGTAATTTTGAAATAAGGAATTATGTGCTTGGATAGAAAACCAATGACCACACTTAATATGTCTTTGTGACAACAAAATATTCAAGTAATACTAACCTGGGCATTTTGTCATGTGGACTCTAGGAGCCTGAACATTATTTTTCATGTATAAGTAAGAACCTAAGAGAACACTACATATTCTTCCTTAAACATCATGTTTTGTTCTTAAAGGAATTACAACATAGTAGACACATACATTGATGTATCTCAAAGGACCAGGATGTATGAGTAATCAGGAATATCTTATGTATATCCATCCTTACATACAGCCATCAAAAAGAGCTACACTGGGTGCATTTTTCTGTTGGACATGTCTGTCACAGTGTAAAAATTTGTATGCTGTGATTTATCTAAATATGTGTGTTTACAGAATCACCCCATGAAACTTTTTATTTCTTTATTTACCTTATGTTGAAAATAGCTTTTTCTCTCACATAATGTATCCAGATTACAGTTTCATTCCCCTCTCCTCTTTGCAGATCCTCAACACCTTTCCTCTGGACATCATGTCTACCCTCATTTGTCTCTTACTAGTAAATAAACAGTACTTTATGAAAAATAATAAAGTAAAATAAAATAAGATTAAGAAACTTAATACATGTGAATAGGAAAAATCAACAACAGCAGCAGCAACAGAGAAGAAAAGGAAGAAGGAGGAGGAGGAACAAGAGGAGGAGGAGGAGGAGGAGGAGGAGGAGGAGGAGGAGGAGGAGGAGGAGGAGGAAAAGGAGTCGTCCAAGAAAAGATACATGAAACAGATATCTATACAGAGACTGACTCTTTTTCACCTAGAATCCCACAAAAACAAACAAACAAAAACCAAGCTGGAAAATACATCATCATCATCATCATCATCATCATCATCATCATCATCATAATAATAATAACAACAACAACAATAACAATAAACTATTATAATTTTTTTAAATGACATTATAAGACAATAACCTCCAAAGATGTCTTTGATTTAGCTTTCTGCTGTACATCTACTGCCAGGCATGCAGCTTAGCCTTAAAATTAGTCTGCTTTCTCAGTGAAAAATTACATTTTTGTTTGAAAATGGTTATTAATTGGAGATAGTTTCAAGTTAGGGAAGGGGGCCTGTGTCCACTTCTTTCACCTCTAGGAACCTATTTGTTGCAGACCAGTGCATCTCCTGTTCATGCTGCTTTGGTCTCTGTGAGTTCATATGCTGCTTAATCCTATTGAATTAAAGGCCTTATTTTTTTTTTTTTTTTTGGTGACCCCCATCTCCTCTACCTCTTAACCTCTCTATTTCCTCTTCCACAGATACTCCTGAGCTTGGAGAAATATTTGATGTAGACATGCAGTTTAGGACTGGGTGTTTCAAAGACAGTCTTTACAGAATATCTGGCTTTTGGTCTCTGTATTGTTCCCATCTGCTGCAACAGGAAGCTTCTCTGATAGCTGAGCAAGGCCCAGATCTATGAGTATAGCAGAATGTCATTAGGAGTCATTTTCCATTTGCTTGTTTGTTTGGTTGATTGATTTTATTCTATTTTGTTTTTGGTTTTGGTTTGGTTTTAATAATAGTATTTTATTGAGCCCTAGGTCCGTAGTTTATCTAGTTTCAGGTTTGTCAGCATCTAAGCTGTGTCAGTCATGGGTTTCTCCTCACTAAGTGGGCCTTAAGTCAAATAATTTTGGTTGGTTACTCCTACAGGCTGTATGCCACCATTGCACTAGTGTGAAGCCAAATTTAGATGCTTTCTATTTATATATTTCCAAATGGATGTGTATTTTAATTCTGATCTATGCAATAATTCCATAAAAAGAAATAGAGGGAGAAACTTTATCTTAGTTGTGTGGTCTGAAGGCTTTGAAGCACAGTATGATTGGATTTAGAATTGGGTGGAGAAAGAAACTGATTCTTCAGTGGACATACACACTGAATGTGAGACCTCCCCTCATGAAATATTTCTACATACAACATAATAGCGTATGAGATAGATATAACTGCACTTAATACAATAGACTGTTATCATTTGTAGATTACCTAATATCATAATTCTCTCTCAGTATGTCCATTTTCTTTTTCACACACTATTTATCAACTGCTGCTCAGAAATTTATTCCATTTTATGTTGAAATTAAATACAAATTAATGTAGTTTATTATTCTAGTTTTAATAAAAGACTTTATTTTTGTAAGTGATACATATGTGTAGTAATTCAGCCACATTAAAATATAAACTATTTTGAGGAATGAGTAGGTCTATATATAATCAAGCTTAAAAGGGCTGTGGCTTCCATCCTGTCTGTGTACTAGATGCTCTTTCAGACATTATTCCAATGGCATTGGATTCATCCTAGATAAATCTCAGAACCTTTTGCATGAAACCCTGGAATTGCTATTTTGAAATTGCTCCTTAGGAAACAATAATAGGCCGACAGTATTACCACTAAAATGGAGACATCAGGGACTCTCAGCTAACCAAGTTGATTATAAGAGAAATCAAAGCAAAATTCTCATATCTGCATTTATGTGTATTTCACATTGCACTTGTATTTAGAAATCAGGATAAAATGTTAAGAGGCCAGAGATATGAAGTCTTACATAGCTAGCTATCTTTACCAACAATAAGTGGGCTCCCAGATAAAAAATTCTTTCATGACAGGATAAGGAATGTGTTCATGACAGTCTTAATTCCTTCTCTGTGTTATAATGTAAACAACCTATGTAAGTATATCTGGAGAATTAAATGCATATCTAGTTTTAAAAATATTCATATGTCCTCCTAAAATTTAAATGATTTTAGCAAATGAAAAGCATGAACTTTCCTTAGGAAAATCTTGTCTGAAATAACAATTCTTCAGTGAAGAATGGAACTGGAAATTGGAATTTTTACATTGATTTCTAGATAGTGCTTATTTGGGTTATAAATAAAAATATATTTTATTAACTAGAACACATTGTCAAGCATTTGAAATATGCCTAACTATTCAAAATCATTATCTGCCTCCTTTTCTTTAGTTCCATTCATTAATTCTGAGCCAGAGTATATTATACACAATATCATTTATACACAATATCATACCTCCTTTACAACATTATTATTTCTAAGTTCAAAATACATGGCTTAGAATGATTTAAAAAATAGCTGTCTATAAGGCAAAGGGAGTCAAGAAAAGCTTTGAATTTTTTCATTTTATATGTGCCTGTGAGAAATCTGCTGTAACTCACTGATGCTGATCCTGTTTGAAGTAGAAGGCACATTCTCCCAACACGAGAGAAGCAAAGGATCCAGTCTCTAATTTTGTCCTATTACCCAGTTCCAGGTAAAACTAGCATTTCCACAGTAACCTTTTGCCAGGACAAAATCTCTATCTTACTTTCTCTGAAAGACGCTCTCATGGTAGACAGGTCACACTCCAAATATACACAGATATACACATATAGATGCAACACATACAAATGCAAACACACATGCACATAAACTTCCCCCACACAAACACACACTCATAAACACTCATACTCTGAAACACAAATGTACATGTATACAAACACACTCATACACACACACAAGCACAAATACATACATACACTCAAAAACACTCACATACCTGCAAACACACGCACATATATACACTAACACATGCACACTTACCACACATACAGATGCACCCACACTAGCATACACATGCACACATGCATATACTTACCCCCATCATGCATGCATTTGCAATCTCTGTAGTTCTTAATGGTTCTTGATAGTTCTTAATTGGGACCATATTTTAATATGGCCTAATTAAATTATTTGTTGAAGATTAGTCAAAAAGAAAATTTAGAGATTTCAGTTAAAACCTGATCTTAAGATACAATGCATCAGTTTATGGAAATTTCCTTCTCTTTCCATTGTCAGAAGTCTAATGAAATGTAACAATGAATATTCTTGTATTTATGTTGCTAATATTTCACACCCTTTAAAAGTGCATCAGACTATTCTGAATTTGAGAGGCACATTAATTAAACTAGTAAAGTACATTTTCTGTATGCTAATATGTTAAACAGTTTCACATTATGAAGTGTGTGTTATTAGTTTTCTAATGGGAAGAACCAAAATGACATTAAAAAAATATTTTCTGGACCAAGAAGTGCCATTTAGATTTCTTGTAAATGAAAATGATGATAAAATTCATGTTAAACGTTAAAGATGATTAATTTCAAAAGAATATATGTCTTATAACATTCATAATGTTTTTATTTGGATTTTTATGCCATAATGTTGAAGTTAGAGCTGAGTTTAGTGAATTATTATATGCAGATAGCATCTGTATTAGTTATATTCTTATATACACAGGAGTATGTTTAGATGTTGTAGCATAGATACTCAAGAAAGTTTTAAGGAAATTTTCCTAATGCATACATTTATTCCCCATAGCTTTAGAGGCTGATAAACCATGACAAAGGAATCATTGGATTCAGTGTTTAAATCTGGCTACTTTCCTTCTGTGCGATCTTGCTAGATAATACTTTCTCTGTATGTCTTTCTATGGATGGAAGGCTAAGAAACTCTTAGCACCCTGGGCACTGATGTGATCATTGAGGATAAAGCTGTCATGATTTATGATTTTCACCTATACCATCCCTCTGGTTGATCAGATATCTATGCATATTGTGCATTCCATGAGCACAGAAAAATCAGTGAGTAATCTTTAAAAGAATCAGAGGCTGCTGTAAAACCTTGGAACAGTGAGAAGGAATTGAAGTTGTGTGGATTAAGTTTATCCATACTTCATAATGAAATTGTGGTATTATGAGACACTCTTTTCTACTATATCTTTCACATTTCCTAAAAGAACACTTGATAGTCTGGGTATTTTGAGAATCTTTTATAATATTCATTGCCTGAAAGAGTTGGTTATTGACATGGAGGGTTTGGGTTATGATGAGAAATGTTTATGTTCCATGGTTTGAGAGAAAAAGAGAAGCTTACTATATAGTGTGAAAATTCATGTGGAATTACTGCTGATGTATAGTAAGTAATAAGCTCTGGTGAACAGCATCACCTCACTCTGTTTCTCAGGTGAGCTATAATTCAAAAGTATCTATGTGCAGCCTGAATGTCAAGATGTACAGGGATGCAATGAAAGGACAAAAGATTAAACATTTGTAGACAGTGCTGGATATATTTGAGTCTTTAACACAGGTTCTTAACTGACATTTATTTCATAGTAAACAAAAGAAGGGCAATACATGGAAGAACACATGGAAGAAAACTTTCTATCCAGAGAAATGCTTAAATTCTAATTACAGTGAAAACTCAGAAAGCCACAAGATTGTACAACAGTCTATTTGTCACCCCAGACACTTGTGACTTTCCTAATTTGAAATACAAGGCAACTGTTTCAAAGGATTTTTATTTGGCATAAAAACTTGTGATTATCTACTTATTTTTCTAAAAATATAGTAATTGATATCATTTTAAAATTAGTTTTATGCCTTTTCAGTTTTATGTAGGGAAGTTTTAGTCTTGCTCAGTCTGTATTCCTGTCCCTTATGCCCTAAACACTTACTTTTGGAATTCTTCTCAACAAGATGCCTCCTAATTCAATGTATTCCTCTTGTGTGTGACCTGCAGATTTCAATTTTTTTTTCCTAAGCATAGACTGAGCATTATTTACTAGAGCAAGGCCAACTCTACTGGCTAGTTTCATGTGTCAACTTGACACAAGCTGGAGTTATCACAGAGAAAGGAGCTTCAGATGAGAAGATGCCTCCATGAGATCCAGCTTTAGGGTATTTTCTCACTTAGTGATCAAGGGGGAGTGCCCATTTTGGGTTGTGCCATTTCTGGACTGGTAGTCTTGGGTTCTATAAGAGAGCAAGCTGAGCAAATCAAGAGAAGCAAGCCAGTCAGTTACATCTCTCCATGGCCTCTGCATCAGCTCCTGCTTCCTGACCTGCTTAGTTCCAGTCCTGAATTCCTTTGGTGATGAACAGCAATGTGGAAATGTAAGCTGAATAAACCTTTTCCTCCCCAAATTGCTTCTTGGTCATATTGACAATGTGTGTGCAGGAATAGAAACCCTGACTAAGGCATCAACTTATCGGTGGCTACCTTCCCAAAGAAAATGATACCTCCCTCTTCAACAACTGTTAATTGCCAGTCATTCCCATGGGCAGGGTGAGCACTCTCAGCCCCTCTCTAACTCATGGTAGTGAACTGTCTATTGTCCCAGTGTTGTGCATGTAACCACAGCTGCCCTAAGTTTAGCAGTGCAGCAGTAATGACATTTTCAGAAGATATATTTTGCTATCTACCTCGCTAACACTGGCTCTTACTAAAGTTTTATTTGTTAAAATTCAATAATCTATATTTCTTCTGAGAAAGGAAAGATAACAAATAGGTTTTAAAAATAGCTACAGCTGCACGAGAGAGACTCACTTTCCCACATGACACAATAGACTTGGTCAATTTCATTTAATCTTCTACCTTCCGACTTAGCAGGTTAATGGTGAGAAATACAAAAATGTGGTTCTTTATTTAAATCCCAATCAATTTGACATGAAATATATTTAGATTTTGCATTAGCAGATATTCTTTCTTTCTTAGAGATCCATAAATGTTGTGGAAACATTCAGTGGTTATTCCTCTCAAATTGGATAATAATAACCCAAGTTAACATTTTTCATGATTTATGAATATAATGAAGTGACATAAAAGGATGAAGAAAAGAGTGGTGATTTGCAAATATCAGTATTCATGCTTTTCCTGTGAAATATTCTCTCTTGGGATTTCTTTTTTTTTTTTTCTTTTGGTTTTTTGAGACAGGGTTTCTCTCTGTAGCTCTGGCTATCCTGGAACTCACTCTGTAGACCAGGCTGGCCTCAAACTCAGAAATCCACCTGCCTCTGCCTCCCTTAGTGCTGGGATTAAAGCATGCGCCACCACTGCCAGGCTTTTCTTGAGATTTCTGTTGAACAGACTGCAAAGCAGCCCCTCATATTAAAGCATTAAGTCAGAGTCAGAGTGCTGTGATATTTTAAAAGGAAATCTTTACTTTACTTTAATGTTAAAATAGATATATAAAATATTCTTTTGAAATGATTTTCATGGTCTTTATATTTTATGATAATTTTGTTCCTATCATCTTTGTTTGCTAATTAATTATTTCAATTTCTTTATGGTGCTAACAACCCATTTTAAAGTTTTTGGCTACCTGACATGATTTTGAAAATATATTTCCCTAACTAGTAAGAAATATACTGAAGAAGAACATAGATCACATCATTATGGCATTATAAAAAGTGGAAATTAAATGGCCTCATATGTTTGATTTTCCCCCTGATTGGAATGACAAAGCTCCTTTTCAAGATATCTTAATATCTATTATAACAGGAAGTCTAAATGTTTCATGATGGTCTGAAAACATACAGAGTTGTGGAAGAGGATAATTCAAAATGTTTTGTTACACAAATTCATATACAAAATTTACATAACATAAATAATATTCATTATCAATTATTGTTAATTTAATCTCATTGTAAAATTTTTTAAAGAATTATTTATTTTATGTATATGAATACACTGTAACAGTCTTCAGACATACCAGAAGAAGGCATCGGATACCATTACAGATGGTTGTGAGCCACCATGTGGTTACTGGGAATTGAACTCAGGACCTCTGGAAGAGCAACCATTACTCTTAACCTCTGAGCCACCTCTCCAGCCCTCATTGTAAAATTTTTAATGAAGCTTAACATATAGGCAATGATGAAGAAAGAATATGTAGCATTTTAGAAGACAGAGTGAACATTCTAGGAAGCTTGCAAGCTTCCTCTCTGCCCCTTGGGTCTTAGGAACTTGCTTCATCTTCTTTTCAGCTTCATTCTATTCTTTTTCTCATCTCTTAGGGTTCATTGTCTCACTGTCTATACTCTAGTCAGTAAATTGTTATATTTTATCTCTCTTTCTATTGTACCAAATGGGAGCACAAACTGAGTTCTCATTATTAAATTTTAAATAGACCCAGAATTTCCCATTAGGAAATTTAGCTACACTTATTCTTGCAAGAAAATTGTTCAACACTTCTTTAATATGTTGGGTTCTCTATCCTCCAAACTATCTATGCTTCTTTTGTGTGTATGGATATAAAAAATACAACAAAGCAACATATCTTGCCTGAAAAGGCTCCATGCTCACTCATTGTACACAACAGACACACTAATACCTCTTGACTATATTCTGTGGTGAGTGCTCTAAAACAAGCTAGCATAAGACACTGTGGAAGCATTGTGAATGTTGCTGTTACTAAGTAAGGTAAAATGGTTTGGGGCTTCTGTATTTTTACATCAGGCTTCTAAAAGTATCAGTTAAACATAAAATAAATACTTAGGCATTTATGACTTGGAGTTTCCCTTTTCAATAAATCTTTGAATGTACATAATACATAACAAAGTACTGATTTGGGTAAATTGAATGTATATATTTATATCAATCAACATTTTAAAGTATACATAACACCAACCTTTTGTTGAGGTAATGAGTTTTATAAGAAAATATTTTATGCCCTAAGCCTTTGTACTTCTTTGAAATATGTTGAAAGATCTTGAAAGATTTATGAACTGTGTTTTTCTGTTTGACAGAGGGATAGAGTGAGTTAGTTGTATTGTGGTGCTGTGGCAAATGCATTTTTTACTAGTGTTCTTTAGAAGCAGAAAGGTCACTCTGATATATATTTTTAAAATTCTCACTCACATCAGTAGTCCTTGGAGGAATATCACTTTCATAACTAGGAAGAGAAAATATTTATAAATATCAAGAGTCAAGCACTCTTACTATAACAAATCTTGAGAAAATCTCTTTCTCTCTCTTTGCTCTTCCTTTATTTCTCCCCTATGGTTTATTTTTTGTGTGGTGCTCCACTTTATGAGACAGACCAGGTTTGAAGAGTTCAGGAACTAAAGATGAGGCTGTTGGAAGTGTGTGGTTTCCAAATTACAAGATTCTAGGTTTAATTCCAAGGATTGCATAAACTTGACACAGTGGTTTTGCATGTAATTTTATGCTCAGCCCACCTTTGCTCCAGGGAGTGACCTTACTACCAGCCTTGAGTTTCCTTTAAATCCCAGGATAAAAGACACAGAAACACAGTTGTTCAAATTTCAACTTGCCTTCTTGACACAATTGCTGGGCGCTACTGTCCCCTACCTGGAAAATCATGCCCTTATCAATTTCTTATCTTTGTCTCCTCTACCTGCCCCAAACTTCAGTTGCTAAACTCTCCTGACCACCAGCCTGTAGGAGCATCTTCTCTAGCCACTCCATTTTGAGATTTCACATGGTTGCCCGATTCTCTCTCTAAAGCATTGAGAACTCTGTTCTCCTCCCTTAAGTCTCCTTTTCCTCCAAGGACCCGGAAGTCCCTCTCCCCACCCCCCCACCCCCGTACCTTGTGCCTAGGGGTTGTCCCATGGCTTTCTTTACTGACAGATCAAGAACCAATTGGAGAACAGGGACCTTTACGTTAGAACCACCCCCTACACACTGGATCCCAGCACTTGGGAAGATGGAGGGAGGAGGATCAAAAGTCAATGTCATGCTTGGTCTATATATTGAGCTCATGTGCTACCTAGAATATTTCTGGAATTTTTTGGTTAAGGAAGGAGGAAATTCTAGACATCAAAGTCACTCTAATGTAACAGACATGTGATCTTGTCATGTCCCATTAATAAGGTGACTATTATTTTATTTAATCGAGTTAATTTTCATCATAGAAAAACTAAATAATTCTTATGGTGATCTAAATGAATTAAACCTTGCTGAAAATGAAATACAAAATAAACTTGGATTCAAACTCTGTACCTGCTTTCAGTGTCAGTGTACAAGTTCTACTCTGTGCTGCTCTTCAGATCATAGCATCTGCATCACAGCACTGAGAAAGAAACCCAGTGTTTATGGAAAAAACTCTTTGAAAACAGAAGAAAACTATCGACCACCCTGCCCATGTCTTTACAGTCTATGTCTGGGTAATGTCTTAGAAAATACAGGCAATACATTTGATGATGCTTTCTTACTCCTTACCTTTCCTACTCACTCAAGCTTTGAAAAATATTTTTATTACATTTATTTATAAGATGTGCATGTTTACCTGTGCTTGTGCCTGTGCATGTATGTTACTGATTAGTGTGTGTGTGTGTGGGGGGGGAGGCACATCTGTTTGTTTACTTGCATGCCAGAGCACATGTTTGGATGTCAGAGGAAAACCTGAAGAAGTCATGTACCAGATGAGTCCTGGGGAACAAATTCTGGTTGTCAGGTTTGGCAGGAAATGCCTTTACCCTCTGAGGCATCTTGCTGGTCCCATTCAAATTATTTGCTTTATTAGGTTCGTAAGGTCTTTATCAAGACAGATACATTGATAAGTACCATGATTACAAAAAGAGAGAGTTCCTATAGGCTTATTTAGGCTAATATAATTCAATATTCCTTGTTATTATGGTCATATTCTAAGACTTATGACTTCCTCTGGATATGCAGTGTTTTCAGTAAACAAGGTTACATCTATATCATCAATATGAGAGAAGCATACTTATAAGCTAAACCCTTAATTCGGAGAACTATCATACAAAAAAGAAAATAATTTTCATAGATTAATAGCAATAATTTTGTTGGCACCTCCATTCCCAGGTGAAAATTATTTCCAGACTGGCATTACTGAAGAAAGTAAGTAGGGAACTATGATTTTGTACAGAACCTTAGCCATGCTTGTGTATACAGAAAAACCAAAAGTTTTCTAATTAAACATGGCATTTATGATATCCCAGTGCTCCTTTCCATTTCCCATATGTGCTTTGATTTTGATAGCAGGAGGATGGGTGTCTATGATATATTTCCAGAAAATATTTTATTTGGCTGCAAATGATGAAGGAATTACCAGACTGATTAGAACATCCTAAATGTGCAAATCAAGATGGAATGAAAAGGAGGAAGACGAGGAGGAAGAGGAGGAAGAGGATGAGAACGAGGAGGAGGAGGAGAATGTGGAGGGGAAAATGTGAAATTTCTTAGGTCACACAAAATTTTCTAAGATTTTACAAGTATCACATTTGTTTTAATGGTATTGGAATTTTTTTCTCTTTATGATTTTTTAATTCAGCAGAGGAGCTGAGCTGACCAGAAGAATCACATGTATTCGGAAGTCTCCAGGTCAATATAAACCCAGGAGGGTAGTTGGTGACAACACAGAAACAGTATAAATGAGGGGAAAGAAAGAATAAAGTTAATCCCAATTGTATAGAAGCAGCAAGGATAATATAGGAGTCACAAACATGAAAGGACTTTGAGGTGGAGATGTCAGATCTCTGCATTTTCAGAACTGTCAGCTGAAATGAATCCTTTCCATCCTGACGTGAATGTGGGGACAGAAATAATAGGACAAGCTAAATGCTTGAACCTAACTTAGTTCTACTAGGTGGCAAATCAAAATATACTAACCTTATGGAAACAGATAAAGAAAGGGAAAAAGAAACCCCAGGAAAATTTTAACTAGTCTTTTAAGGGTGATTAATGTAAAACTTTTTTTGGTGTTTCTTTTCTTTCTCTGTTTTTTCAAATTTGCAGACTTTGTAAAGTTGAAAATTGCAGTTTTTGTCTTATACTTAGAATTGTAAATTATAGAAATAACTTGTAATATAAATAGATGGAATGCATGTCAAAATATGTGGAAGACAATATCAAATAAAATGAAAAAAGAAAAAAGAAAAATTTCCCTCCCATTATACATCGTATTAGCATGAAAAATAACACTTAAGCAAGGGAGATGTCTGGAAGGGAAGATGACACCAGGAACTCTCTGTGGGGACCAATGCATCCTCAAAACTCTGACCTGTGAAATTTCTAATCTAAAAGTATCACACTCCATATTAGTGGGAAGATATAAAAACATGCTGTGTGTATGACACCATGCCAAACATCAGCCTCATTCGTGTCACTCTTTATCCTGGCTCAAGGTGGGGATTGCTATCCTCACTTAAAATATAAACTACTAGACTCTACAAGATTAAATCATTTGCCTCAGGCAATGCAGGCAGTGAGAATGAGCTGTGTTGTCAAGGTTTATGTCCATGCTTGTCTGACGCGAGCCCTCATCTTCTGAAGGGATAGTCATGTTTTATCAGATAGGACTTCACAAGGAAAAACAGCAATGCTCAAACTCTACTAATTTTTTGGTTCTGTTGCTTTATGTATAAATTCTAAATACTGGTTTTTTTGTTTTTTTTTTTGCTTTTGTTTTTTGTTTTTGTTACAATGAAAGAGGAATTTGTATGAATAGCAGATTAGGGGCTCCAAGCAATTTTTTCTGGTTTATATACTGTAGTGTTTTTATGTTTCTTATGTGTATTTAATTTCAAATGCCTCCAAAACAGATTATTGTAGTCTAATAAAAATCTTGCTGCTTTCTCTTAAAGTCTTTTGTAACATCTTTGTGATTTTACATATTTCCTAAGTTTTGATATTTTCTAAGATGTCAAAGTTCTGGGTTTTTTAAGTACTCCTTTGTCAGTGTATTTTTCTCAGTCATTTAAATTTGTTCTTGTATAGTATCTGTATAGTCGATACGAATCATGACTAAGAGGTCAGTTATTTCCCAAACTCAGTAGCAGTCTGAATACAGTCATTTTCACTAGCCTTGCCAAAATGAGAGTTTGATATAATCACTTTACAGAGTACAGTTGTATTTTCTGTAAGAAACATGAGTTTCAATGTCAGACTGTCATGGCTTCAAAACTGTTTTGTATGTTATAATCAAAAAAGATCCAAACACATTCCCTTATGTGTAGATGATGTGAAAACTACATATTAAAATACCCATAAAATTAATCTTTATGAAGAGGTTCACATACTGGTGACACCACCTCTGTAGACAGCCACTAACATTTTGTTTTCTTAGTATTAACAATTTTGTCAATTCTGATACATTGTTATTATATATCATTTCTGAAAGTACATCAAAAAGTTCAACTGTTTGACCTTCTCACTATGACATAGTATTCTCACTTGCAACAACTGAATTCAGTGCACCTCTGCTTTTATGTGGCTATACTATCACCTATGTTAGAGAGACTGAATCTTCTTGTACTGAGAAAATTATTTTCCTGGACAAAGAGGATCAGGAAACAGTGATCCCAGCTCATTTAACTGGAGGACAGATACTGTCCATCTCCAAATTTTCAAAAGGCCAAGGAAGGACTGTTGGGTACAAAAGACCAAACAGCAAATACCAGGGTGTCAATAGATCTCTACTGGGGAAGGGAGAGTCTGTTTTCTTCAGAGATGTATCTCTTGAGAGGTTGCCCAAACTCTAGGAAATGGTCCTAGACCCATGAACATATAGGAGGCACTACCTGAACTTACTGGGTTAAAAACAAACTAAATCAACCTTTCCCAACACAAACAAAAAAACAAAATAAAAAACTATGAACTTGGGAGGGAAAAAGTGGTAGAGAAATAAAAAAGGGACTGGGTAGAGTGGAGGGACTGGGTGGTACATTTGATGGCAATATAATATATGGATGTATGAATTATCAATCAGTAAAATATTAGAACATAAATGTCACACAAGGGATGACATTAGATGGTACACACATGACTATTATAGTAATAAGGATAGAGGAATCACAAAAGAGACAGAGCCCGCCATTTTGTCTTAGTACTAGAACAATCGAGACATTACACAGGAAGACAGAAAAAGACATTATGTACCAGGAGATGACTTTGACTTTTTTTGATCCCTTTTGCTTGGACCACGAATGTACAACATTGCTGTTTCTGTAGTGCAGGGGAGAGAACACAGAACTCTTTGCATGCTAGTAGGCAACTACTCTAGCAATTGATCTATATCTCCAGTCCTCTCTAATTAATATTTGTTTCAATGAAGCCTAGTGTGGCTGATGGAATTCTCATAAATATTTCTCATTCTCTTTAAGAAGAAATCTTAATTTTGTAATGCAGCTATTTTTATTTACCTCATTTTATTTCTTAAAATTAGACTAGAGGAGTAAATTACATTTTGAACTATATGTGTATATCCAGACAGCAGGAGAGGGTTTGTACTATGCTTACAGAAATAAAAAATGTCTAATAAAATTAAACTAATTAGAACTGTCAAAATTATCTGGGAAAATGAGTTATTGAATGTGTTGTGTTTTATTACGGACTGAAAGATGACAACCAACTAACGTATTTCTGATTTTACCATGTTTTTAGAAAATCAACATTTTTCCATTCTCATATAAATCTTCATTATTGTCTTAATTTTAGATTTTCCTGGTGTAATTATCAAGACATTATTTCATATATACATTTAAAAGTGGGCATCTAAGCCAAGAGGTAAATCAGCCCAGGAGATAGCTCAGCGGTAATGAAGTTTACTGTCAAGTTTGAGAGTCTGGGTTTAATCTAGGTGGACTGACATGGTAGAAGCAAACAACTTTAGCATGTTGTCCTCTGACTTCTACACATACACCCTTACACATACCCACATACACATACAAATAGATATATGTACAAACTATTTTTTTAAGTCCAGAAGGTATCAAAGAAAAAGTAGATATATTCAAGGAAACAGTCATTTTGACCTTACAAGGTGAAATGAAATTCCGAATGTGCACTTGTGGGACGGGAGGTATAATTCATTGACAGAACATATGCCTTGCATTCATTAGGTTTTGGGCTTATGCTCTTGAACAATAAAAATAAACAAAGAAATTATTCTTTGATGGACAGATGATTGCTGTGTCAATTCAAGAATATAGGGTCATATTAATTTTGTCATAATCCATTTTACAATTGTTTGGGAATATAAAAAGTTTAAAGCATTTTATGATAGGAAATGACATTTTAGTTTAAAAAGCTATATGCAAGATATTTTTATTAAAATATCTCTAAGCTACCTACGTGTGGAAGAACATAATAACCCTAGTTTGCTCACAGTTGTTTTTATCACATTAGGATAGCAAATGCAAAGGCATTCAGATATTCATCAAGATGACACAGGACTGGGACATGGAACACTGTCCATAGTCCCAGGAGTATGAAACCTGGCAGATGTGCTAAACTCAGTCCACACAGAACAGACTAGAAATCAACCAAATAAATAAATAAATAAATAAATAAATAAATAAATAAATAAATGTTTTATGTTGACAGTAATGTTTGTTAAAATCTTCTTTTGTCTTTAGTTATATTTATATGTGTGTCTTGCTATATATATAAATTTGTATATATGAGTGAAGTGCCATTATGAAGTGGAAATTTCTCATTCTTTGGAGACTCAGTTGTGTCAGGTGATTTTTTTCTGTAAACTTTTTTGAGAGCATGGTTTTGGTGAAACAAACATATGGGAGGATGTTTCATTGAGAACAGACACATGGTGTTTTTCTAGAAGCAGCCTGGAAACAAACAAACAAACTAAAAAACATGTGATGTTTTGCTAGAGTAGATGCTTGAGAATACATAGGATGTTTGCAAAGGGTATAAATATAACGCAACAAACAATGGATGCTGCTGTGTGATATTGGTATACCTTACCATTGTTGGGCTTTGCTGATGTTGGTCTTACCTATCAACACTGTATGGTATTGGTTTGCCTTGCCATTCTTTACTGGTCATTATTTGTCATGACTTCATAGAGAGAAACACACCAAAGACTTCTAGTGGTGTTCTGGTAGCTTTGTGCTTCTTGCGTAGACTCAAGCTGATTGGCAGAGGTTTCTTCTGCATTGACTTGCCATTGCTGATTCATGAATCTGAGAGGACAAAGGTATTATGTTCACTGAAGCTGGAGTTACAGAAGACTGAGAATCACTCAACTTACTGTAGGCCAACAGCATTTGGGTCCCCTGGAAGAGCAGTACAAACTATTACTCAATGAGTGACCTCTGCAACTTCAGTCAATAATTTGTATCACACATGGCCATTTAACCAGAAGCACATGACTCAGGACAAATGAACATAGCCATTTAACCAGAGGACTGGACTCAGGACAGAACAAACATGGCTCATGGCTGTTTAGGCAGACTTCAGGACTCAAGATAGATCATACATGGCCATTTAACTAGAGCACAAGACTCAGGACACAAGACTCATGACCATTTTAGCAGAGCACAGGAATCAGGACAGACTGACTACTCATAGTCATTTAATCAGAGACAGGACTAAGAACAGATCACACATTGCCACATAACCAGAAGCATAGGACTAAGGACAGAATAGGTGGTGACTTTTGCTGTTACAGCAAAATGTAAAGCCTATATATTTGTTCCATTTCCTTACTTAATGTAACACTGTTTGTGAGAATATGTAATGCCTGCCTGTACAAAAGTAATATGATTATATAATTTCATTTATCACTCAAACCCATGGTTTAATTGCAGCTAGTATGTGAAATGGGGCAACCTATGTATTAAAAGACAAAAAAAAGTTGGGAAACAAAGAAATCTTTTAATCAACCCATGATTTAAAAATAAAAATTACAAAAGGGTAATATGAAGAAAGATAGTTGAAATAAAGTTAAAAAGATAGGATTCCTTTCAGCTGGACCCATTATAAGTGCATTAAAAATGGGAACAGAGTTGAGGATGTAGCTCTGGTAATGTGGCACTTGCCTAACATGTATAAGGTCCCTTCTCTGACACATCAGTCACTGCAGGACTAGGCACATAGAGGTATTGTAGTGAGGCCAGATAAGGTGTCCTAGTTAGAGGAATGAGATCTGCCGGCAGGCAGCAAATTCATGGATGGTCCCCACTCCAGTTGTTGGGGGAATCACATGAAGACCAACCTGAGAAAGCATATTGTAAACACGTAGATATGTTTAACACATATGTGCACACTCTATGTGTTTGGGGGGTAGGGAGGGAGAGAAAAGAGAGAGGTGCTATTTTGTAGAATGAAGCACAGGAAATCTGATGTTTCCAAAGTAATCCAGGTTTTCACTCTTAAGAGTGACTACTTTAGTAGTGCATATCAGATGTTTACATTTTGGGCCTGTTCTATGCCTCTTCCGAAGCTGCTCAGAGTCTTCTCACTGCTCCCCTTCAGTTGCCCAGCCCAGGCCTCCTGCCACAGCCATCTCCATGGTGATGGCTCGCTGTGCTTCATCTGGGGGCAGTGGGCTGAAGCCACCTGTCCACAGGCTGCACAAGAGCTGGCACTGGGAAGAAAGAGCTCCAGCTTCCAGTCTGCAGGGCATGCTGAAGGTTGCAGGACTTGCCTCCCTGAGTGGCTTTGGTGGCAGCAGCTCGATTCCTAGCTTATTTGCCTGCCCATCCTCCTGTACTGGGCACCATGTTGCCGAGACAAGCTGAGGCTGCAGCAACTCTGGATAGGGGCTCAGAACCAGACCTAGATGGTGCAGCACTGGGGGTGTTCTCCTCTTCTCACTGTCCCAAGGGCAAGAAGGTGGGGTCCTAGGCAGTGGTAGTGTTTGAGTCCCATTTTGACCCTGGTTTGGGCCTTGAGGACACATCTGAGCCTGACTTGAGTTCTGAGACCTGTCTCAGTCACTTCCATATAGGAGTGACTCAGCAAGACCTGTTTGGCCCTCCCTCTACCCTGCCATTGCTGATGTGGAGCTTTGCTATTGGCCCTGTCAGTCACACCTTCCCCTTCCCTGCCTTCTACATCATCTCTTCTCATAACTAAGTGCCCACCCCCTTTGCCTTCTCTATATAAGTGAGGGGCTGATACAATAAATTTGAGTTCCTTCCTTGACAAGACTCCCAGCCTGGTATGCTTCTTTTGGGCCATCTGTCAACACTCATCATTCAGCTCAGCCTCAGACAGACTCAACTGGAAGGGGTTCTCTCCTCTTGCCTGGACCTGCTGGCAAGGAGCTGACACTTGTATACCTAGAAAGAAAACAACAGCATTTCAGACTGTTGTACCTTTTCAGCCTATTGTACCTTTTATAGTTCTTCTCCTGGGAATGATATATTTTTTAAAACTGAGTCTCAGGCCTGTAAAGCAATTGTAATTCAGCACAAAAGATACATACTCTTTCATTTAGAATGGCATTTAATTCACACTATTGTTTCCAATATACAAGGAACATATAAGGGACACCAGCTGTCCTTGACTGTGGACATATGTCTTTCTAGTCTTGACTCCTTACTACATGCCAATTCCGGAAATTTCATCAGGGAAAGCTGGTCTACAGAGATTTCCCTGAAGAAAGAAGAGTTTTTGAAAACTGTTTCTAAAATCCTAGACAAACCCATCTTCTTTTAACATACAACATTTACTGTTTCTGTGAATTTGGGGTATAAAAAGAATTTCTAAACATTCTTATGAAAATATGGTCTATCTGTATGCATTTCAGTTTTTACCAAGCCAATAATATGCTAAGAGATTTTCTCTATTCTTCAACATCCCAATTTAACCAAATTGTGGGTTTTAGCTTACACACACACACACACACACACACACACACACACACATCTAAATAAATGCTGAATGATAAAAAAACTTATAAAATAATAATATTTATTTGCTGGAAATATTTTAAGAGATATTAAAATGTTAAAATCAATCTATATTTAAAGTAGGACAATCTTTTTCATTATTTATTTATTTATTTATTTATTTATTTATTTATTTTAAACTCCAGATTTTATTCCCCTCCCAGACCACCCTCTGACTGTTCCACATCCCCCCCATGTCCTCCTATCTCCACTAGAATATCCCCACTGACATGCCACAAGACCTCTTAACTCCTTGGGGTCTACAGTCTTTAGTATTAGTAGTAGGTGCATCTTTTCTGACTAAACTCTGACCCAGCAGTCCTTTGTTGTATATGTGTTGGCGGACTCATATCAGCTGGTGTATGCTTCCTGGTTGATTGTCCAGTGTCTGAGAGCTCTTGGGGGTGCAGGTTAATTGAGAATGCTGATGCTCCTACAGGGTTGCTCTCCTCCTCAGCTTCTTCCAACTTTTCCCCAAATTCCAACAACAGGGGTCAGCAGCTTCTGTCCACTGGTTGCGTGCAAATATCTACATCTGACTCAGCTGCTTGTTGAGTCTTTAGTAGGGCAGTCATGATAGGTCCCTTTTTGTGAACACTCCATAGCCTCAGTAATAGTGTCAGGCCTTGGGGCCTCCCATTGAGCTGGATACCCCTTTGGGCCTGTTGCTGGACCTTCATTTCCTTGGGCTCCTCTCTACTTACATCTCGGTAGTTCTTTCAGACAGGAACACTTACGCATAAGAGTTTTGACTGTGGTATGGCAACCCCATCCCTCATTTGTTGATACCCTGTATTCATTCTGGAAGTGAGTTCTACAAATTCCCTCTCCCTAATGTAGGCTCTTTCATCCAAGGTCCCTCCCTTTGAGTCCTGAGAGTCTCTTACCTCTCAGGTCTCTGGTACATTCTGGAGGGTCCTCTCACCTTTTACATCCTAAGGTTGCCTGTTTCCATTCTTTCTGCTGGTCCTTCATTCCTTTTCCTCCACCCAATACCAGATCATGTTCTCCTTTTCCCCTATCCCCTTTCCGTACTAGGTACCTCCCTCCTTGTCATTGCTTTCTTCTCCCTTCCATGTGGGACTAAGGCATCCTCACTTGGGCCCTTCAGCTTGTTGACTTTTTGAGTTCTATGAATTGTATCTTGGATATTCTGTTCTATTTTTGATTAATATCCACAAATTATTGAGTATATACCATGCCTGACATTTTGGGTTTGAGTTACCTCACTCAGGATGATATTTCATAGTTCCATCTATGTGCCTGTAAAATGCAGAATGTCCTTGTTTTTAATAGCTGAGTGATATTCCATTGTGTAAATTAACTACACTTTCTGTATTAATTCATCTGTAGTGGGACACCTGGGTTGTTTCCAGCTTCTGGCTATCACAAACAAAGCCACTATGAACATGGTAGAACATGTGCTCCTGTAGCATGGTGAGACATTTTGGGGTACATTCCCAAGAGTAGTATTGCTGGTTCTTCAGGTAGATCTATTTCCAATTTTCTAAGGAACCTCCAGATTGATTTCCAGAATGGTTGTACCAGTTTGCAATCCCACCAGCAATGGAGGACTGTTTCTCTTTCTCCCCAACCTCACCACCATATGTTGTCACTTGAGGTTTTGTTCTTAGCCATTCTGACTGGTACAAGGGGGAATCTCAGTGTTGTTTTGATTTGTATTTCTGTGATCACCAAGGACTTTGAAGATTTCTTTAGGTGTTTCCCAGCCATTCAAGATTCCTCTGTTGTGAATTCTTGATTTAGTTCTATATACCATTTTTTGATTGGGTTGTTTGGTTTCTTGGTGGTTAGATTTTTGAGTTCTTTATATATTTTGGATATTAGTCCTCTTTTTAAAAAAAATGGAAGAAAAATTGTAGTATAGACTAGGGAGAGGGAGACTTGAGAATATTAATTAAAGGTGCTAAGCAAGGGAGGGTGAAATTAACTCACAAGAGTAGGAGTAGAAGGTCATGAGAGTTATTACTCCCCTTTCTCAGTATGTACTTAGCAGAAAGATAGCTATATGTTCAATTATAGATACTGTCACATGCAAGATTTGCAAATCTTCCTTTATTGCTATGAAATCTTACCTTCATCGAAGAGAATTCTCAAATATTTTACATGTCATTCCTTAACAAATTTGCTCAAAATTTCTCTTATACTATGGATATGAATCGAGTTTGAGTTTTCTACCACTGATTTGACAAACTCAAGCATAAGGAAACCAAACATCTCTCCCCAGCAGTGGAGAGTGGGCTTTCTCATACCATTGTCTCAAATACATACTGAAGTAACCTCATCAGCTATGTCCTTTCTGGGCTATTTTGATATGCAATGCCTATGTTATCTACTGTGCTTTTCATTTCTAAAATCTAGTAATGTTGGACAAGCCTTGGGAAAAGTATCACCAGAATTTGTTGTTATTGTTGTTCTTGATTCTGTATTCCCTTTTCTCCTTTAAAGTACAGCTCTCCCAAATGAGATATTAAAATCTTCATTCAGAATATAGGATTCACAATGCCTTGAAGTCTTTACTGTGGAACTGTAAAGTGAGCTTTCATCTCAAGCATTTACTTATACCCATACTCTAGCATGTTCTACTTGCTTAATCTTCTGTGGTTCAAGAGAAAATATTATGGCAGTTTCCAAACCAGACAAAACTTTTTTTTGGATTAGGACATGAGTCTTTAAAAACTATCTGTGAAAGAGTGCTTTGAGCAGATCAACATGCTGGCTTTGAGCACAGGCATTAACTACTTCTGGATTTTTTTCAGCTTAAAGTTTTTAGGAGACTTACTATTACAGACACCATGTATAAGTGAATTTCTTAGATCACTGAGACACATAGCTAGAGTATGAGTTGTGGAGACTAAATTCTTATGTTCTACTTCAAACATTGATGTCTTGAATAATTTTTTATGTGTGTGTTTGGCCTTCACCTAAGCCTCCTTCATCTTTAATATTATAGAGCACTAAAATATGTAAAGCATTTTCCTACTGCTCATACCCCACTGTCTCTCTGGCAGATAGTTGAGTTTAGTTGGTAATGATGAAATAGCAGAGATTTCCTTCTCTATTAGGTATTCCAGAAAATTTTTCTTGAAAATGTATGTCAATAATACTCTCATGTGTGAGACAGCCTAAAGATAGTTATTCACTTAAAAAGAAATCAGTGCCTAAAACCTTACTTAATATTCAGATGGAAGTTAAAATACAAATATAAAACAGACCCAAGGTGGGCAAAGGATTAGGGCATTAGAGAGTATTTACATTCTTCAGCAATCACAGTGATAGGGAGAGATTCAGACACTATTAGGAGATGTCAGAGCAAGCCTCATTTCATGGTCCAAGAAAAGGTACAGGAAGTTACAACTAAAAGAGTATATCATCTAAAGTGTATGTTCAGCAGAAAGAACAGAATAACCATCAACACTGACAAAGTAAAAAAACTCCAGGATGACTAGATACAGTATCACTGGAGACATACAGTGTGAGGCAGCACAGAAAGTGATCAGAAAACCTTAAGCCTTGAAAAACTTCAACTGGACTTCTGGTAAAGTAGGAAAAAAAAGAAGATAAAATCATAGTGACATTGCTTGATAGAGTTTCTTAAAGCAAGAGTTATCAGTGATCTAAAGCCCCCACAAGCACCTTCTGATGACTATTACTATTGTTGAAACAACAGTGAAGACACAATATTAAATCCCAACTTTGCATAATTTGTTCCTGTTGGTTTAGTTCACAGCATAATGCATGATCATCTATCAGTAATTGATTATAACATGTCACAAAGTCTTATGCCAAAGTTAAGTTCTATAAGTTCTTCATGTAGTCCATTTCAGTCAAGAACACATGAGAAATGACAGCATCCTCAAAGTCAGTCTGACAATATGCTTCTCATTCTCAGAAAAGCTCTTCCAACCCACTGAGGTATGAGTATCCTAAAGTCCCTGGGCAGTCATTTAGGGACTGCTGACTGCTCATCTGTGCTCTGAAAATGCAAACTCAGGCAGATATCTGACCAAACACATGTAAAACCTTATGAAAAACTTAAAAGAGTAGCATGCAGGAGTAGAAAGACCTTAGTGCTGAGTCAGTACAATGCTGTGATCTGAAATAGCAATACTGCAATGAACCAAAATGAATGAGGCATGGCTGAAAAGGGTCTGCAGTCAGCCATGACTCTGCATTGGCCTCACAGCCTGCATTTTCTAACACAGTGAGCACTGCTAAAGCAAGATTCCTACATTAACCCTTTCTTCTCTGATTTTATTTTAGATTAAAGTAAAATTAATTGTGGGTCGTATATGGGTATTGTGTAGGAATATATGCTTCTGTGAGTGAAGTTTTCGTGGAGTCCAGAAGAGGGTATCAGATCCCCTTTAGCTAGGGTGTGAGTGCTAAAGACTAAATTCAGACACTGCAAGAGTAGCAAGTGCTCTTAACTACTGAGAGATCTCCCCAGTCAGTCATTCACATAAAATACTATCGTAGAATTTGGGACCTTGATTGATGTTTTTATGCACTAGAAGTCACTATTTGCCAATGGGATACTTTCTCTGGATTA
>JADRCH010000030.1:2670973-2927672 GCA_019843965.1 Rhynchomys soricoides
ACAGAATGCATATACACATATCCACACACACACTCATGGACACATGAACACTCATATATACACATGCACACACACATACATACTCACATACATGAATACTCATGTAAAAAAACAGACACTTTCACATATACATGTGAACAGAAACACACAAATACACACACACACACACACACACACACACACACACCATGGAAGGTTTCATATAAATTACTTGATTAACTCAAATATTGTAAACACATAAATATGAAAGCTTTAAATAAAGTTTCCTTTTCTGAATGTTTATAAAGTTGTTTTGTGTTATAGAAAAATCACACGAAATTATGTCCTATCTCTATTCTCATTTTTTGTGTTTTTCTGGAAAGTGTTAAACTGAACCACTGTTTTTCCATTTGATAATGAAACAATTGGATAACTGAGTGTTACCCACTCTTAGACTTAGAGCATGGAGAATATTAAACCTATGATAAGTACATGGCAATGTACCAAAATCTTGTATTCAATTGGTTAATAACATTTTCAGAGTGTAACTATTCTGTTAGATGCTGTACTGGATACTAGCAATGCTAAATTATATGGTCATCATCCACCTGACTACAACAATATGGCTCAGCTCTACAGGCTCATTTAAATACAGGTATACTCAGTATATAAGTGATAAAAGGTAGGAGGTATGGGAGGCAGAAAGGAGGAAAGTTGGAAGAGAGGATGGATGATATGGAGAAAAATGTGCTGCATGAAGTATTTTAATTACAACATTCTTGATTCTGATTCATTATTATTATTATTATTATTATTATTATTATTATTAATACTACAATCAAAGAGAGAAAATGTCAGAAGATAATATTGTTTGCCTTTTTGATTAAAATCATTCGAGTGATAAATTGCTTATTATTATTTCTTACAAATTGCCAGCTATTAGAAATTACAAGTCCACATGAATATCCTCTATATCTCTGCTGATCTTGTTTCACCCTTTTTTGTTGGCTACTAGGAATAACATCAAAGAATCTACTTCTCAGCAGACCATGAAATTAAAGCTCAGCAAACTGAAACAGCTAGTTGTTCTCATTCTTGGTAAGGCCCAGTCTGTAAATTTAGCAAAGAATGAAATGTAGAAACCCATGGCTCTTGGAAAATGTTTAAGCTGTGATATCAGAACTGAATGCAAGGAGAAGCTAATTATAAAGCCTGCAGATTTTCAGGAAGGTATGATGACACAACTCAGTGAAAAGAATATCAGGAATTATGTCTTTAATTATATAATGTATAAGCAACAGAACCAGACATCTGCCATCAAGTGGGAAAGGAGACAGAGTGAAAAGTCTTAAATATGGATGCTCTGCCTCTTCTAGCTATAGATAAAGCCCTTCTCCCAAGTCAATTCCTGACTGCTGGGAGTTGAAAAAACTAGATTTTTGTGCACATAAAAGACATTGCTTGCTATTTTCCTTACCTGATCAATTTATTCTTCAAACATTCCACTGCTAACACCTGGTATTTATTTATCACCAGCTAAGTAATTAATATGGATCTACTGATTTTTAAAAATATGTACCTTCCTTATTATTCAATTTTATTATAACAAGGAATATGAGTGAGGTGATTAAATAATTAAGCTAGAGTCACATACCTGATAATCAACAAAGTCAGGTCAAGACAGTTTGATTTCAGTTTGATTTCAGTTTTCAATCTTAATCATGACATGGCATTTACCAGGTACCCAGTGTACAGCAAGTTGTGCCGATGTTGAAGATTCATACATGAATAAATATGACATTTGTCATTTTGGATAAATAGTGTTACACAAGGAGAGAAAGCTGATATTTAAATTAAAATAAAATATTGCAAAATGCTGTAACAATGGTATGTGCTACATTAAATGAGCTACAAAAAGAATCTGGTTAGTAGTACCTATAGAACCTGAGATGGCCCAGTAGTCTTAAGGAATAAACTGCTGGTTTTTTTTTTTTTTTTTTTTTTTTTTGAGACAGGGTTTCTCTGTGTAGCCCTGGCTGTCCTGGAACTCACTCTGTAGACCAGGCTGGCCTTGAACTCAGAAATCCGCTTGCCTCTGCCTCCTGAGTGCTAGGATTAAAGGCGTGTGCCACCACTGCCCGGCTAAACTGCTGTTTTTAAGGATAATACACTGTCTTGTTAATATCTGCATTGATATAATACTCATTAATAGTCGCTTTAGACTACATATTATCCTAAGAAATTCATACTGATTATCTCATTCATTAGCCTCAGTAAAACATAAATTAAGAAGTTTCTTCATTATATCTGTGAAAAGTTTAAGGTACTCAACACAAGAAAAACTTGAGGAAAGTCCTAGAGGGTGGAACACAGATTAAAGCCCAAGATGTTTGCAGAATCTGATCCCTTTACTACCATCTTTTCTCTCTACATTTAAAGGTATTTTTCAAGAGATAATGAATGCGAAGGAAAATAGGGACAGGTGTATAAAGGGTTTGGGGAGAGGAAAGGGAAAGGAAGAAATGTCATAATTACAATCCCAGAAATTAAAAAATACAGATATCAAAGTGTAACCTGTCAATAGGAATCCAGTTAGATAGAATGATGGTGGACAATGGAAATGCTTGCCTCATCATTTCTGAGTGCTCTATCTTAATGGTTTCACAAGATACTTGCTGAAAAATATTAATTCACGATCATCTCTGCAATATCACAAAACAATTGACAAGGTATTCACCATTAACTCTAACACTGTAAGAAAAGGACAGAAATTTAATGAAGATCATGTTTCTTAATCACCTAAAATTATTTCAATACCATAAATTTTAGATAATCTTCCTCAACTCTTAAAAATATTCATTTTAAAACTGTTTATGTCAAGTTTCAAAAGTGGAGCTCAAATATCTTCCACAGTATGGTTCTGCTAATGGATCTGGACTTCAAATTCATGAGTAAAGTTCATCTGACCAAAACTTAGAAACAAAGCCTTGATTCTTGTCTGCACGTCCAAGCAAGGAAAGCACCTAAACAACTTTAAGAGTGCTTCCCAGTGCTTTCTGTCTTGGTCTTATCTAAAATCATTGTAGGCTGGAATAGTATATGCTGTGCTGTGGAGCATGTGCTACAGACCTAACAAGCCTAATGCAAATAGTCTGGGTCATTGTCTCATATTAATGGCACACTCGAAGGTCATTGTGGATATATTACTAACCAGTCACAAGAGCTCTGGACGTAAGGTCTGTATGTACTTTAGCTGAAAAAAGCATCTCTGTGTTTTTCTGGTTTTGGAATCATTATGTGAGAACTCTAGTTGCAATGTTCATTTCAACCAATGCAGACACAACATGAAGCTGAAAAAAAAAAAAAAAAACAACATTCTCTGAAAAAGAAAAAGGGCAATGAGTCAGAAAAAAAGATATGAACATGATCCAGAAATGGGAAACAAAAGCAGAATTACAAAAT
Organism: Rhynchomys soricoides; assembly: GCA_019843965.1. Classification (NCBI taxonomy): domain Eukaryota; kingdom Metazoa; phylum Chordata; class Mammalia; order Rodentia; family Muridae; genus Rhynchomys; species Rhynchomys soricoides. The sequence continues at coordinate 2,674,415 of JADRCH010000030.1, forward strand.
TCTTCGTGTGTGTGTGTGTCCATGCTCAATAAACAACAAGATAAACATTGGATAAAATGCCACAGGAAGAAATAGACTAACTGTACCACACTCAGATATCATCACTGTCAATTCTAGAAGCATCCAAACAAAACAAAAATTACAAGCATTTTCATAAATAGCTTCTATTTTGTAGCAACAAACCAAGACAGAAAACTGGAAATATCAATCAAGCAAGCAAGCAATGAATTCTAAAAAATGAGAAATTTAAAAGGAAAAGAGATTAACTACAAAAAATATGATAAACTGGATTTTTGATTCCCAGGCCATGTCCAGTGATACTGTGAAAAGTGATATATACTTCAATACACTGTTTTTTTTTAATTTTTGAGATTATAATTATGACATGTCTCCCTTCCCATTCCTCTTCCCAATCCCTTTATACAAGGTCTCTGATGAAACAAACAAACAAACAAACAAAAAACAGATTCTCTGTGTTCTTCATGAATCTAGAATACTCTCTCCCTACTCACATAACTCACTGTGCTGAAACATCATAAAAACAACATCAAGTCCAGATTCTACCTCAAAGATTAAATAACACGGAAAGGTTTTCAGGAACAATTTGCTTATCAGAGAAAATAGAGTTCTAAGCTATGAAGCAAGACTAAAAACAGTAAAGGTGACCACAAATGGCATGTCAATCATACATAGGAGAAAGCAGCAGCAAACACTAAGCCATAAGAAAATAAAGAAGACATCAAACAAATGAAGGCTCAATATCTAAGATAATATAAATTAGAGAAGTGGGATGTTTAGAGTTGGTTCCCTTTGGTTAATCATATATAATCGAAAAAGGTTATCAAGGATGAAAATAAAAAGGAAAGTGAGCTTGACTAAATAAATAGTCTCTCTCTCTCTCTCTCTCTCTCTCTCTCTCTCTCTCTCTCTCTGTCTCCCTCCCTCTCCCTCTCTCCTCCTTCACACCCCCCTTTCTCTCATAGTCGCTTGAACTAGCTGGGTTGAATCCTGTTTCCACTGCTTATCTCTTGACTTAGAGGAAGGTGCTAAAATTCTCTGTATTTCAGTTTCTTCACTTGTAAAAAGTGTAACGTGAGGGCCAGAGAGATGGCTCAGTGGTTGAGAGCATTGAATGTTCTCCCAAAGATTGGAGTTCACTCTTAACACCCACATGGCAGCTCATGACTGTCTACAACTCCAGGATCCAGCACCCTCACACATACATATAGGCAAACTAAACATCAATGTACAAAAAATTATAAAAACAAAAACAAAAACAAAACCTTCAACATGAGGGCTGGATAAATGGCTCAGCAGCTAAGAGCATACAATGAACTGGCGGAGTGGCAGAGAACCTGAGTTTAGTCCTAAGCACCTGCAAATGGAGATTCACAAATGCCTGTAAACTCCAGAGCCAGGGAATCTGATCTTCCTTTTTAACATCCTTTGACATGTATCTTCACCTGCATGAATCCAAGCACACACACACACACACACACCCACACACACACACACACACACACACACACACACATACACAAAATCAGACACATAGGCACATGGAAAGTTAATTCAAAATAAATCATTTAGAGGGTCTAATAACACATGTTATGTAATGCTATGGGTAATGCTGTTTGGAATAGAAAAAGGCACACTACCAGGTTCCTTCTCGGTTTCCTGACTTCTCTCAGTGTTGGATTGTGATCTGGATTTATATTTAGATGAACTATCCAAGTTACTTTTATTCAGGATTTGTGTCACAGCAATAGAAATGCGACTAGAGCAGGGAGGAGAAGGCTGAATCGCTGATCTATTTGAACATAGGAATTCGGTCTTCTGAACGTATATGAAAAAGACAGATAGTTGTGTATAATTGTAATGGTATGCTGTACAGACAGAATGATCCACAGCTTCTTTGACAGATCAAGCTCTAAGCCAGGTAGAATCTCTGTTTCAAAAAGATATACATTCTGGGAAACAACTGCCAAAGTTATCTCCTAGCTTCCACATGGGCCTACGCAAGTGTGCTCATATGGGCATGCACACACAGAGGTGCATACACACATACATACACACAGTAAATAAGATAATAAAATATCACTAATGAGTTAACATGTGAAATAAAGAAAATGTTTTTGGAAAAAGCCAATATTGAAAGAAAAATAAGTTAAGGAATAACAAAGAAAATGAAACTTTTAACATTCAAACCAATGATCTGGAAAGTAGGTTAACTTCAAATTACTGAAAAAAAAATCAAAACAAGTGAAATGTCTGCTAAGGCAAGAAGACAGAGAGTGACTGATGAGAAGACAATTAGTGTGCATTAAATCAAAATTCAGTTTCACACCTGCCAGGAAAATGATCAAGATGCCCATCAAAGCACTTTGGACTAAGTTGCAAAATTGTTGACAAAAGGATGTACTGAAGATATATGAGTCCATCATGTCAAGATTTTTCCCAGGTAGGTTTGTAAAATGTCAGAATGAAGATGGAGACAGAGTTGAGCAAAGCAGTGTATACCATGCTCACAGAAGATTGAAGTTCAACTCCCTGCATCCACATCTGTTTGCTCCCAGCTGCCTGTAAATCCAGTTTCATGGGTATCCAATATTTCTGGTTGATACACACACACACACACACACACACACTCTTGCAAGCACAACCACACAAACCACTTAAAGATATTAATTATAAATCTTAAAAATAAAATTAAATGAAATACGACATATTGGTGAGTTACACATAGAAAGATATAGTGATTATAGAATGCCATTGATCTCTTATACCAAAAAGATTACAAAATTATGAAAAATAAAGATTCTAGAATTTTAATAATTATTTTATTTTCCTAAACACAAGGATGTTTTCTATACAGTATTCATTTGTAGTAAGAAAAATTTTATATAGTTTTAAAAAGTACTGTAATTACATTATATTCCACTTATAAATGTCTTTCCTTTTTCTTTTAGCTCATTTATTTATTTGTTTATTTTTATTTTATTCTTTTTTTAAATATTAAATCTCAACCACAGTTTTCCCTTTCTCTTGTTTCCCAGTCTCCTCCCATGCCCTCCCATTTGCTCCATTTACATGTGCCCCTCTGTGTCTCCTAAGGTAAGAGAGGGCCTCCCAGGGACATCAGTCAAACACTGAATTATAAGCGAAAATAAGACCAGGCCCATCAAGGCTAGACAAGATAACCTTGTAGAAATTAAAGGGTGCCACAAGTGGGCTAATCCATTTTAGTATTCCAACAAGAACACAAGGCTACTCAGCCATAACATATTTGCAGAGGAGCTATGTCAGACCCCTGCAGGCTCCCTGATCTCTGTGAGCTCAAATGAGTCACAGGGCAGTTAAATCTATGGATTGTGTTCACTGACATGTTCTTGTGGTGTCCATAACCTCTACAATTTCTCCAATCCTTCCTCCCCCTCCTACACAAGACCTGCCTAATAAATAGCTGTAGAGCACTGAATCTGCTCTCATCAGTTGATGGATGAAATCCGTCTGGTCTCTTGATGACAATTTTGCTAGTCTCTGGTCCCAGATCACATTGCAGGCAAGACCAACCATATGTTGAAGGACTTGTATCTAGGTTACAGTCCCAATTCCTCCACCTGAGTCTTGCCTAGTTATGGAAGAAGGTCAACTTGGCCTTCTTTCCTACCAATTGCTGGGACTCTTTTCTAGGGTGACTCCCGTAGATTCCTTAGAGTCTCCATTGTACCAAGTTTCCACTTTGAACGTAAAATGCTTCCCAATTCCGCTCATTTCTTCCAGTATTTCCTCCCCCTAAACCTGGTTCCTTCTGTTCACAACCTCATGCACTCAAAGTCTACCACAGAACGTTATTTTAGTTCCCCTTCCAAGGAGATCCTTTCATCTTGTTTCAGCTCTCCTTTTTTTATAATTTCTCTGGGCTTGTTGGTCTTAACATGATTGTCCCTTACTTTATGACTAATATCCACTTGTAAGTGGATACACACCATGTTTGTCTTTCTAGGTCTTAGTTTTCTCACACAGCTCATCTATTTGCCTGCAAATTTCATGACATCATTGTTTGAAATAGATGAGTGCATTTCCATTAAAGAAAGTAAAACATTTTCTGTATCCGTTCTTCAGTTGAGGGACATCTAGGTTGTTTCCAGTTCCTGGTTCTTATGAATAAAGCTGCTGTGACCATAATTGAGCAAGTATCTTTGTGATAGGATGGAATGTTCCTTGTGCATATGCCCAGGAGTGGTATAGATGGGTATGATATGAGAGTGAGTAAGAGAGAAAAAGAAACTAATGATAAAGGAGAAATTAAAATTTGGATCCATGTATTTATATTTTATAAAATCTAGATTGATTTAGATTTTAAGAAAAATTGGATTTTATGAAAATTCACTATGATAGTTTAAACTTAAATTTGCCACAACCTAGAGCAGTGTGGAAGAAAGCCTCAGATGAGGAATTATCTTAATCAAGTTGACCTTTGAGCATATTATAAGGACTTGTATAGATAGTTATTTAACTGATGTAGCCCTCAGTACATAATACCATACCCTGGCCTACACAGTATGAGTGGAGAAAACTGTTCAAGCACAAAGCACAAGAGTTGCATTTAGTCTCTTGGCTCTTGAAATTGGACAGGATATGACTATCTGCTAGAGACTCTACTGAGTTCTGTGAAATGGTAGATTGTGATTTGGAAATGTAAATGAAGTAAACTCTTTCTGCCCAAAATTGCTTTCAGTGATGGTGCTTTATCACAGCAAACTAATTGGATTATTTGGTTTGTTGATGTATAGTTTCTTGAGTTCTTTCCTTAGTTTGGAAATTAGCCCTCTGTCACATATAGAGTTGGTGAAAAGCTTTACCCATTCTGTTGGTTACAATTTTGTTCTATTGAAAGTATATTTTACCTTACAGAATCTTTTCAGCTTCCTGATTTCCAGTTTATTTATTGTTGATATGAGAGGCTGTGCCACTGATACTCTGTTCAGTAATTTGTCCCATGTACCAATGAATTCAAGGTTATTTCCCACTTTCTGTTCTATTAGACTTAATTTTTCTAGTTTTATACTGAGGTCTTTGATCTACTTAGACCTGAGATTTGTGCACGGCAATAAATATCGATCTATTTGTATTCTTCTACATGCTGACACCCAGTTAGACCAGTACCATTTGTTGAAGATGCTTTCTTTTTTCCATTGTATGGTTTTGGCTTATTTGTCAAAAGTCAGTTGTCCATAGGTGTGTGAATTTACATCTAGGTTTTCAATTCTATTTCATTGATCAACCTATCTATATTTACACCAGTGTCATGCAGTTTTTATTATTACTGCTATGTGTTACAGCTTCAGATCAGAGATAGCTATTCTGGGATTTTATTTCCCATATGAAGTTGAGAATCAACCTTTTAGGACCTATAAAGAATTTTGTTTGAACTCTAATGTGGGTTGCATTGACTCTGTAGATAGATTTGGCAGGATGGTCATTTTTACTATGTTAATCTTACCAATCCATGAGCATGGGATCGTTCAGCCTTCTGATATCTTCTTTTATTTCCTTCTTCAAAGACTTGAAATTTTTATTATACAGGTATTTCACTTGCTTAGAGTTACCCCAAGATATTTTATATTACTTGTCACTATTGTGAAGGGAGTTCTTTCCCTGATTAATTTCTCATATCATTTTTCATTTTTATATAGGAAGTCAACTAATATTTTTCTTTTAGTTATTCTTGCATTCATTGTTGTGGATAGCCCTGGGGCTTTTTGTATTCTGCTAATTCTGCCCTCCTAGGAGGGGATTCAGAGAAGGAGTGAATTATACCTGTGATTTCTTGTGAACCAATGCCCTAATGAAGCCAATTACTGGGCACAGAGGGAGACTTCTGGGTGGGAGAGGAGAAGAGAGAAGGAAGAGAGAGAGAGGTACCTTTTGGAATGGGGGTAAGATGTAGTTTGTGGAGTCTCCTGGTACCATGGAGGATCCAAAAGGATTCACCACCAGAGGAATCAGACTTTGATAAAGTTTATGAGATTAGGGTTTAATTGATAAGCCCAGAGATTGAGTTACTGTTGTTTCTGAACTAAGTTTCTGTTGCATTTTCTTTCACATGGAAGCTCATCTGGGTTCAAGAGAGAAAGGTACAGCAGCAAAGTATGTGTTTACCTTTTGTTCACCACAGAGGCCATGGGGGTATTGAAGCATGGGGCTGATGTGATAGTGACCTGCCAATGGGAACCTAGCATGCAGGATAGAGAGATCATGGAGCTCTGAGTCAAAGCTCTATAAGATGAAAGCAAGTTGACCATTGCCTGCCAATGTATTGCTGGCTAGCCCACTGGGGATGAGAGAACCAGGGTATAGCTCAGGAACATGCCATACAGTCCATCTTTTTAAATATTTCCTGTAACATTCAATCACTTCCCCTAATGTGTTTATCAGCTGTAGGTTTTCCATGATAGAAGTTTGGGTGTCGCTTATACTATCTTATCATCTGAAAATAGCAATAATTTAACTTCTTCCTTCCCAATTTGTATAGTAGTTGTCATATTGTTCTAGTGAAAACATCATGTATTATGTTGAATAGATATGGAGAGAGCCTTGTTATGTTCTTCAGTTTTGTGGAATTGCTTTGACTTTCTCTTCATTTAAATGGAGTTGGTTATCAGTTTGCTGTATATTGCTTTTATTAAGTTTAGGTATGCCCCTTATTATCCCTAATCTTTCTAAGACTTTTATCATGCAGGGGTGTTGGATTTTGTTAAGGGCTTTTCCAGAATCTACTGAGATGACTATGTAGGTTTTTTCTTTCAGTTTATTTATATGATAAATTACATTACAGACTTTCATATTTTGCATTATACCCACATCTCTGGGATGAATGCTACTTGATCATGGTAGTTGATCTTTTGGCTCTGTTCTTGGAATCAGTTTGTTAGTAGTTTAATGAGTATTTTCTCATTAGTGCTTATGAGTGAAATTGGTCTGCAATTTTCTTTTTCTGTTGAATCTTTGTGTGATTTAAGTATAAAATGACTGTGGATATATAAATGAATTTAGCTGTGCTCTTCTGATCCTCTTTTCTGGAATAATTTGAGGAGTATTAGCATGAAGTCTTCCTTGAAAGTCTGGAAGAATTCTGTTCTAAAACCACCTGGCCTGGGGCTTTTTTTCTTTTTGGTTAGAAGACTTTTAATGACTGCTTCTATTTCCTTATGGGTTGTCTTAGTTAAGAATTCTAATCCTGCACAAACATCATGACCAAGAAGCAAGTTGGGAAGTAAAGGGTTGATTGAGCTTACATTTCCACATTGCTGTTCAACACTAAAGGAAGTCAGGACTGGAACTCAAGCAGGTCAGAAATCAGGAGCTGAAGCAGAGGCCATGGAGGAATATTATTTACTGGCTTGCTTCCTCTGGCTTGCTCAGCTTGCTTTCTTATAGAACCCAAGACTACCAGCCCAGGGATGGTACCACCTACAAGGGGCCCTCCCCCATTTGATCACTAATTGAGAAAATGCCTTACAGCTGGTTTCATGGAGGCATTTTCTCAACTGAAGCTCCTTTCTCTGTGATAATTACAGCTTGTGTCTAGTAGATACACAAAACCAGCCAGTATAGGGGCAGTTGCCCAATTTAAATGTTTATCTGATCTTGATTTAATTTTGGTAAGTGTTATCTATCAAGAAAATTTTCCATTTCTTTTAGATTTTCCAATTTTATGTAGTACAAGTTTTTGAAGTGTAACCTACCTATTCTCTCTGTATATTTTAGTTACTTTGGATAAGAAATTGGATAAGAACTGATTCTTCTCTTTGTTTCTATTTTATTGAATTCAGCCCTGAGTTTAAGTATTTCCTAACTTCTACTCCTCTTGGGTATGATTGCTTCATTTTTGTTCTGGACTTTCACGTGTGATTTTAAGTTACTAGAATGAGATCTCTCCAATGTCTTTATGAAGACACTTAGCACTATAAACTTTCTTCCTTGAACCACTTCTATTTTTGTGTAAGATAGAGGATGCTGTGCATTAATTCTCATTGAATTTTAGGAAGTCATTCATGTCTTTATTTTTGACTTGACCCTGAAGTCAATCAGTAGAGAGTTGATCCATTTCCATGAGGTTATAGGCATTCTGTTTCTGTTGTTGTTGTTGCTGTGGTCTAATGGGATACAGGAGGGTATTATAATTTTCTTCTCTCTGTTGAGAATTGCTTTGCACCTGAGTATGTTGTTCAAGTTTTGAGAATTTTCATTTTATGGGGTGCTGAGCATAAGGTATATTTTCTGTGTTTGAGTGCAATGTTCTGTAGATATGTGTTAGGTCCATTTGAATCATAACATCTGTTAACTGTTTTTTCTCTGTTTAGTTTTTGTCTGGATAATCTGTCCATTGGTGAGAGTGGGGTATTGAAGTCTGCCACTATTAATGTGTTAGCTTTGGTATGTGACTTATGCTGTAGTAAAGTTTCTTTTACAAATGTGGGTTGCCTTGAATTTCTAGCATAGATGTTAAGAATTGAAATGTCATCTTGGTGGATTATTCCTTTGATAAGTATAAAATGGCCTTCTCTGTCTCTTTTGAATAATTTTGGTCTGATGTCTCTTTGTTAGATGTCGGCTCCTTGCCAGAGGGTCCAGGTGAGAGGAGAGAACCCAGTCCAGTCAAGTCTGTCCTGAACTGAGTGGGATGGCAAGTGTTGACAGCCCCAAAGAAACACATCAGGCCAGGGAGTCTTGTCAAAGCAGAAACTCAACTTTATTGTATCAGTCCCTCACTTATATAGAGAAGGCAAAGGGGGTAGGCAATTAGTTATGGGAAGAGATTATGTAGGAGGTGGAGAAAGAAAAGGGATAACTGACAGGGCCAATAGCAGAGCTCCACATCAGCAATGGCAGGGTAGAGGGAGGGCCAAACAGGTCTTGCTGAGTCATCACTATATGGAAGTGAATGAGACAGGTCTCAGAACTCCAGCCAAGCTCAGGTTTGTCTTCAAAGCCCAAGCCAGGGTCAAAATGGGGCCCAACACTACCACTGCCCAGGATCCTACCCTCTCACCTTTGGGACAGCAGGAGGGGGAGAACACCCCCAGCACCATGCCATCAGGATCCAGTACAGGCTGCCCCTGAGGGTCCAACCCTGGCCCAGAGCTGCAGCAGCTCCAGTGCAGGAGGGTAGATGAGCATATCAGTGAGGAATCAGGGCCACTGCTGCCAAAGCCACTTTTGCTGCCATGGTCTGACCTGGGAAGCTGGAGCCCCTGCTCCCTGCCACTATGACGGGGTAGGCCCAGGCAGGGCACAGTGCTCCTTGTTCCTGTGCTAACACCAGCGCCATGCATGTAACCTGAAACTGTGATCAGGAGCAGAGGTGTTGCTGAGGTCCAGGCACTGATGCTCCCTGGGCCTTGTAGGCTGCCTGCCAATCACTGCCAGCAGAGGAAGCACAGGACAGGCCCAACATCTTCCTCTTTTGTTTTCATAATTAGGAGGTTCTCCCCCTTTTGATTTGTAATGAGCAGGTTACATGGCTCTTATCTCAGGTTGTCCCCCACATGGGGATCTTATCCATCTCTGGATATCATGTCTCACTCTGGCTCAAGGAGGTTGGGAGGTGCTCCATGATCTGTCTTACGTTGTCTCAGTCCATCTGATATCTTACCTGTCATTGGTCAGGTAGAGACCTGAGGAAGGGTGCTCATAGGAAGACAGATATATAGAGCCTGGCTTGGAAGAGACAAGTTTTGGTAATGGACCACAACGTGGTGAAGCCAGAGCACCTCTAGCCTCTGATGGGTAAACTGAGTGAGCTTATTGAGCATACATGGTCTGACAGTCATGATAAGGAGAAGGAGAAGAAAGGGGCCAACGAGGGGGAAGAAATAAGGCAATAGGCCATGAAATCAAGTCTATAACAAGTTGTCCTAGAACTCTCTTCTTTACAATCGTAGGGATTACCCCACTGTTTATTGTGGATCTCTTGTACTCCTTGGGGGTCAATGAATCTTCTCTCAGTCAAGATGGGGAGGACCATCAGTGTCAGCAGCAGGGTCATTTTCTTTCTTTCTTTCTTTCTTTCTTTCTTTCTTTTATTAATATTGTAGTATATTACTTTTTTTCCTACTTTATTTACATTTCAAATGTTTCCCCCTTTCCAGATCTCCCCTTTTGAACCTCCCCATTTCCTTCCCCCTTCCCCTGCCACTATGGGGGTATTCTCCCACCCACACTTGTCTTCACTCCTTGGCATTCTCCTCTACTGGGGGATCTAACACTTTCAGACCCAAGGGCCTTTCCTCCCACTGATGGCCAACAAGACCCTCCTCTGCTGCACATATGGCCAGCACCATGGGTCCCTCCATGTGTATTCCTTGGTTGGTGGATCAGTCTCCAGGAGTATCTGGGGGTCAGGCCAGTTGTCAATGTTTCTGCCTCCCTGGGGACGCAAACTCAATCAGCTACTTCAGTCCCTTCTCCATCTGGGAACTCACACTCAGCCCAAAGGTTGCTGGGAAGTGACTCTTGGGTATTTCAAACTTTTGGGCTAATAACCACTTAACAGTGAGTACATACCATGTTCATTCTTTTGTGACTGCTTTACCTCACTCAGGATGATATTTTCAAGTTTCATCCATTTGTCTGTGAATTTCATGAAATCATTGTTTTTAATAGCTGAGTAGTATTCCATTGCGTAAATGGACCACATTCTCTGTATTCATTCCTCTGTGGAGGGACATATGGGTTGTTTCCAGTTTCTGGCTATTATAGATATGGCTGCTATGAACATAGTGGAAAATGTGTCTTTATACATATTAAAGCATCTTCTGGGTATATGCCCAGGAGTGAAATAACTGTGTCCTCAGGTAGTATTATGTTCATTTTTCTGAGGGTTCGCCAAAATGATTTCCAGAGAGGTTGTATCAACTTGCATTTCCACCAGCAATGGAGGAGTGTTCCTCTTTCTCCACATCCTCACCAACATCTGCTGTCACCTGAGTTTTTTATCTTTGCCATTCTGACTGGTGTGAGGTGAAATATCAGGGTTGTTTTGACTTGCATTTCCCTGATGACTAAGGATGTTGAACATTTCTTTAGGTGCATCTCGGACATTCGAGTTTTCTCAGTTGAAAATTCTCTGTTTAGCTCTCTTCCCCATTTTTTGATAGAGTTATTTGGATCTCTGGAGTCTAGCTTCCTGAGTTCTTTGTATACCTTGTATATTAGCTCTCTATTGGATGTAGGATTGGTAAAGATGTTTTCCCAATCTGTAGGTTGCTGTTTTGTCCTATTTACAGTGTCCTTTGCCTTACAGAATATTTGTAATTTTATGAGGTCCCACCTGTCTATTCTTGATCTTAGAGCACAAGCCATTGGTGTTCTCTTCAGGAACTTTCCCCTGTGCCCATGTATTCGAGACTTTTCCTCAATTTCTCTTCTATTAGTTTCAGTGTATCTGGATTTATGTGGAGGTCCATGATCCACTTGAACTTGAGCTTTGTACAGGGAGATAGGAATGGATCAATTCGCAATCTCTACATGTAGACCACCAGTTGAACCAGCACCATTTGTTGAAGATGCTGTCTTTTTTACACTGGATGGTTTTAGCACCTTTGTCAAAGATCAAGTGACCAAAAGTGTGTGTGTTCATATTTGGGTCTTCTATTCTATTCCATTGATCTACCTGCCTGTCACTGTACCAATAACATGAAGTTTTTCACTACTGTTCTGCAGTACAGCTTGAAATCAGGGAAGCTGATTCCTCCAGAATACCTTTTATTGTTGAGAATAGTTTTTGCTATCCTGGGCTTGTTGTTATTCCATATGAATTTGAGAATTGCTCTTTCTAGGTGCATGAAGAATTGAGTTGGGATTTTGATGGGGATTGCATTGAATCTGTAAATTGCTTTCTGCAGGATGGCCATTTTAACTATATTAATCCTGTCAATCCAAGAGCATGGGAGATCTTTCCAACTTCTGAGGTCTTCTTCGATTTCTTTCTTCAGAGACTTGAAGACCTTGTCATACAGATCTTTCACTTGTTTGGTTAGAGTCACACCAAGATATTTTATATTGTTTGTGATAATTGTGAAGGGTGTTAGTTCCCTAATATCTTTCTCAGCCTGTTTATCCTTCGAGTATAGGAAGGCTACTGATTTGCTTGAGTTAATTTTGTATCCGGCCACTTTGCTGAAGTTGTTAATCAGCTGTAGCAGATCTCTGGTGGATTTTTTTGGGGTCACTTACCTATACCATCATATGATCTGCAAATAGTGATATTTTGATTTCTTCCTTTCCAATTTGTATCCCTTTGATTTCCTTTTGTTGCCTGATTGCTCTAGCTAGAACTTCAAGTACTATGTTGAATAGATAGGGAGAGAGAGGACAGCCTTGTCTAGTCCCTGATTTTAGTGGGATTGCTTCGAGTTTCCATTTAGTTTGATGTTGGCTACTGGTCTGCTGTATATTGCTGTTACTATATTTAGGTATGCTCATTAAATATCTGATCTTTCCAAGACTTTTATGGTGAACAGATGTTGAACTTTGTCAACTGCTTTTTCAGCACCTAACAAAATGACCATGTGGTTTTTTTCTTTGAGTTTGTTTGCATAGTGGTTTACATTGATGGATTTCTAGGTATTGAACCATCCTTGCATCCCTGGAATGAAGCCTATTTGATCATGGTGAGTTATCTTTGTGATGTGTTCTTGGATTCTGTTTGCAAGAATTTTATTGAGTATTTTTGCATCGATATTCATAAGGGAAATTGGTCTAAAGTTTTCTTTTATTGTTGGGTCTTTGTGGGTCTTTGGTATTGGTGCAACTGAGGCCTCATAGAATGAATTGGGTAGTGTTCTTTCCATTTCTATCTTGTGGAATAGCTTGACGAATATTGGTATTAGGTCTTCTTTGAAGGTCTGATAGAATTCGGCACTGAACCCATAGGGTCCTGGGCTTTTTTTGATTGGGAGACTTTTAATGACTGCTTCTATTTCTTTAGGGGTTATGGCACTGTTTACATGGTTTATCTGATCCTGATTTAACTTTGGTAATTGGTATCTGTCTAGAAACTTGTCCATTTCATCCAGATTTTCCAATTTTGTTGCGTATAAGCTTTTGTAGTAAGATCTGATGATATTAGAAATATTCAGATCCTGCCATTGTGGCTCTGGTGGTCCCACATTGTTGTGGCAGTTGTTGATTGAACTCTTACAGTGCCATTTAGGTATAAAGGTTTGGGATGACTGTAATACTAGGTGCTGTTTCTGAGTTTGTCTTGGATGGGTGTTTTGTTTCTTCCTTGTTTCTGTTCTCTCTCTCTCTCTCTCTCTCTCTCTCTCTCTCTCTCTCTCTGTCTTTCTCTCGTAGTCTGTATTTCTAGCAGCTGGTGAGAAGTCTGATCTAGTAAGGAGTCTCAGCCCAGGTCGGGTGCTGGACTTTTAGTGTGTAATTTAGCCTTTTCTGTAGTAGGGGGTCTCTGTTCTTTTGACTGGCGTGGCCTCCACCTGTTTTCCTGACTGGTGTGGCCAGCAACTGAGCAGAGAAGTCTACTGAAGTTTTGGACAAGGATAAGACAGTGGAGCAGGCAATGACATGAGAGGGTAGTGGTTGGATAACAGTGGAATGGGTCTTAGAAAACCAGGTCAGTTCAGCAGGCAGACAGGTCACTTACCTGTTCTTCTGACTGGTGGTCCAGCACCTGAACCAGGAAAGTCTGCAAGGGCTTGGCCATATACATTTTGACTAAAACCAAATGTAACATTTCCTACAAATTATTCTTTTTAGTGACTGATTCATAATTTGTTTACATAAAAAGCAATGACTATAAAATAGTACTAAGAAATGCCAGCACAGATTATTTCACAGAGAGATGAATTTTTCCCTTTTCACTCTTCCTCACATTATCAATATCATGAATATTTTTTACTAAAAATTTATTCACTTCTTACTTTAAGAAAAATGTTCTTATAATGATTGTTGCATGTCTTTGATAATTTTGGGTTCTTAACAGACATTAGCTAAATATAGCTAAATTATAACATTATACAATAAATTTTATTTTATCCATTTCTTTTACAAATGAAGAAGTGAAAGCATTAAAAAGTTTAGTATCTAATCAAGGCCAAAAGATATAACAGCAGACTCAATGACCAAAACTAGGAAAGCTGCTCCAGAGGCTACATTTTTTTTATCTATAAATATAGTGTTGACCATAATTAATCACTTAAGAAAATCATTAATTTAAAAGTGATATAAAACGCTATAATGTAGAAATTTATCACTTTAGAACTCACATATGATATTCTAGTGCAAATGTCATCTTTAATACACTGAATACTTTGAAATGTTTCCTTCCATCAAAAATTAATAGATAAGTGTCATTTAAAACTGCTCGGAATAATCATTTTGAATAAATTCTGATAAAATTGGAGGGCTGTCTTTGCATGGGTAGATTTTGTCCATTAATATTTAATACAACATTTAAACTAATTCAATATAAATAATAATGAATATAACTTATACACATAAAAAATCAACTTTTACATTTTGTCCATCAAATAATATTTATGGGGCTTTCAATAGGTATATTATCACCTGCTATACTAATTTCACACAAGGTGTTTCTAAAATCAGAATAAGCTACTAACTATGAATGAGGAAACTTTACTGAGGGTTTCTCTTTTCTAGAGAATAATTCATATTATTTTACATATAAAAAGGGGTTTTGTCTGCATGTATGTATGTGCATCATGTGTGTGATTTTAAGAGGTCAAGTGAGGGTTCAGGTTCTTTAGAATTGCAATTATGGGTATGTGTGAACCACCATGTCAGTAGTGAGAACCAGAGACAGGTTTTCTGCAAAACTAACAAGTGTTATTGACCAATGATCCATCTCTTCAGCCATCAATGAATTGAGATTTATTTTTACTAGTTTTGGAGAACTACTATCTGTTGGGGTTTGGCCTTTTGCTTATATTTTAATGCTAAATACTGGCTCCAAGGTCTGGTTGACCACAGGGATGAGAAAATCTACATGAACACTAATGATGCTATGTAACATTGCTTTCCAAGTCACCTCTTATTGGTTAAATAAATGCCTACAGCCAGTCACTGGGCAGCAGAGGCATAGGCTAGGTTTGGGATTCCCAGGCTTGGGGTCTAAGGAGAAACATGACACAGACAAAGACACACACACACAAACACACACACAGACACACACACACAAACACACACACACACACACGGGGGGGGAAGAAGTGTGGGAACAGAAGATACTGTGGGATACATGACTGGTACATTTACACAATGGACTACTACTCAGCTATTAAAAACAATGCCTTCATGAAATTCACAGGCAAATGGATGGAACTTGAAAATATCTTCCTGAGTGAGGTAACCCATATACACACAGTATGTACTCACTGATAAGTAAGTATTTGCCCCAAAATTCAGAATACCCAAGATACAATTCACAGAGCATATGAAGTTCAAGAAGAAGGAAGACCAAAGTGTGGATGCTTCAGTACTTCTTAGAAGGGAGAACAAAATACTCACAGGAGGAAATATGGAGACAGAGTGTGTAGCAGAGACTGGAAGAAAGGCCATCCAGAGACTGTACCACCTGGGGATACATTCCATATATAGTCACTAAACCTGGATACTATTGCTGATGCCGAGAATTGCTTGTTGACAGGAGCCTGATATAGCTGTCTCCTGAGAGGTTCTGCCGGAGCCTGACAAGTATAGAGGTGGATGCTTACAAGCCACCCATTGGACTGAGCACAGGGTCCCTGATGGAGGAGTTGGAGAAGGGACTGAAGCAGCTGAGGGAGTTTGTATCCTCATGGGAGGATCATCATTTTTAACTGGCCAGACACAATGGAGCTCCCAGGACTGGACCACCAACCAAAGAATACACATGGAGGGTCCCAGGGCTCTGGCCGTGTATGTGGCAGAGGATAGCCTTGTTGGACATCAGTGGGAGGAGAGGCCCTTGGGCCCGGAGGTATTCAGGTATTATTCAGGTATTTAGGGGAATTCCAGGGTGAGAAGTGGAAGGTGAATGGGGGAGCACCTTCATAGAGGCAGGTGAAGGGGGGATAGATAGGGAGATTTATGGAGGGGAGTCCTGGAAAGGGGATAATACTTGAAATGTAAATAAAGAAAATATCCAATAAAAATAATGATGACTGTGAGGGTTGACCAACTGGAATTTAGAGCTGCCCAGATGGAACATGGCTGGTCACACTTCAGGGTGATTGATAAGGAAGTACATTCTAATAGCTTAGAGAGTAAATATCTGCCTAGCTCTAGCGCAGATTAAGACTTATTATAAATATAAAAGTTGTGTGCTTTTTTTATCTGGGATTAAATGTTCAAAGGTAGGGTAGGGACCCAGATTTAAGATTAAATACCTATTACAACAATTATCTTGTAAAGCATTTAAATAGTTTGGAAGGTCTTTGTTTAGTACACACTTGAGGATGATGGCCAGAAGTCATATTTTTTGACTCATGTCATTATTTTCTTACCTAGCTATAAGTTTCTTAATCAATAAATCAGAGGCAGAGATGCACGGTCCAGACCTTCAGGTTTGAGGTGGCCCTTCTTTAGACCCTTACTGCAAACTCCATGCAGTTTTCAATCTTAGGTGTTACTTGATGCTTGTGACCAAGAGTACTGTCATTGTATTATACTCAACTATCTTAGTATTGTCAATTACCTTATGTCCTAGGTATCGATAATATTGGGTCATTCAGAAAAAAAAATACTAAACAGTAAATGATAGATAAATATTGAATAATTTATGGTGAAATTTTATCAATCATTACATTAGGAAAGAAACCATTTATCTCTAAAGTCTTCTATTTCTTTTGATAATAGACTGCTTCTCAGCTACTGGGCAATGCCAGAAATATGAAGTGAAAGTATACACACACACACCCACACACACACACACACGTTCATATACATGCATGCACTCATACAAATGTGCATACAGGCCCAGTTTAAGACCCTGTCATTTGACATTCATGGAGCTATAGTCTTTTTTTTATTTCCTTAAAAAAATTTAGTTTTGAGTGGAAGGCAGGCTCCAGACACAGGGACTGAGGAAAAGCTGGGAGTTAAGAGCCTGCCTGCATCCACCTGTGGCCAGAAGCCCGACCTGGGCCAACAGGCCTCTCCATATACAAGTAGTTCAGGAAGAAAGCTACCCGCCTGCTTGTGCTGAGGAGCCAGCAACAGGAGGACTCCAGACGCAGGGTCTGAAGAACAACTGGAAGAGAGAACTGGTCTCCCAGGAATATTGACATCTGAGCTTGAAGAAAAGACAAGCCACAGTCAGAGAGAGAAAGACCAGCTAACTCCAGAGATAACCAGATGGCGAAAGGCAAGGGCAAGAACACAAGAAACAGAAATCAAGACTACTTGGCTTCGGCTGAACCCAGCTCTCCCACCACAGTCAGCCCTGGATACCACAACACACCAGAAAAGGAAGACTCAGACTTAAAATCACTTATCAAGAGGATGATAGAAGATTTTAAGAAGGAAATAAATAACTCCCTTAAAGAAATACAAGAGAACACAGGTAAACAACTGGAAGCCCTTAAAGAAGACTCATAAAAATCCCTTGAAGAATTACAGGAAAACACAATCAAACAGGCAGAAATGCAGGAAAACACAATCAAACAAATGAACAAAACCATTCAGGAATTAAAAACAGAAATAGAAACAATAAAGAAATCACAAAGGGAGACAACCCTGGAGTGAGAGAACATAGGAAAGAAATCCGGAGTCATGGATGCAAATATCACCAACAGATTATAAGAGATGGAAGAGAGAATCTCATTTGTGGAAGATACCATAGAAAACATGGACACAACAGTCAAAGAAAACACAAAATGCAAAAAGCTCCTAAACCAAAATATCCAAGATTTCCAGGATGCAATGAGAAGACAGAACCTGAGGATAATAGGCATAGAAGAGAGTGAAGAGGCCCAACTTAAATGAGCAGTAAACATCTTCAACAAAATTATAGAAGAAAACTTCCCTAACCTAAAGAAAGAGATGAACATAAATATACAAGAAGCCTACAGAACTCCAAATAGATTGGACCAGAAAAGAAATTCCTCCCGTCACATTATAGTCAAAACACCAAATACACAAAACAAGGAAAGAATATTAAAAGCAGTAAGGGAAAAGGGGCAAGTAACACATAAAGGCAGACCTATCAGAATTACACCAGACTTCTCACCAGAGACTATGAAAGCTAGAAGATCCTGGGCAGATCTCATACAGACTCTAAAAGAACACAAATGCCAGCCCAGGTAAACTCTCAAAACTCAGCAAAACTCTCAATAATCATAGAGGGTGAAACCAAAATATTCAAGGAAAAATCCAAATTTCCACAGTATGTTTCCACAAATCCAGCCCTTCGAAGAATAATATATGGGAAATGCCATCGCAAAGAGGGAAACTACACTCAAGAAAGAGAAAAAAGTAATCTTTCAACAAACTCAAAAGAAGATAGCCACACAAACAATATAAACATCAAAAATAACAGGAAAAAACAATCACTATTCTTTAATATCTCTTAACATCAATGGTCTCAACTCCCCAATAAAAAGACATAGACTGACAGACTGGATCCATAAACAGGACCCAGCATTTTGCTGCATCCAGGAAACGCACCTCCGTATTAAAGACAAACAGTACCTCAGAGTAAAGGGCTGGAAAACAATTTTCCAAGCAAATGGCCCCAAGAAGCAGGATGGAATAGCCATTCTAATATTGGACAAAATTGACTTTCAACCAAAATTCATCAAAAAAGATTAGGAAGGACACTTCTTACTCATCAAAGGAAAAATCTACCTAGAAGAACTCTCAATTCTGAACATCTATGCCCCGAATACAAGAGCTCCCACTTTCATAATAAACACTGTACTAAAACTCAAAGCACACATTGCACCTCACACAATAAAAGTGGGAGACTTCAACATCCCATGATCAACAATGGATAGAACTTGGAAACATAAACTAAACAGAGACACAGTGAAACTAACAGATGCTATGAACCAAATGGGTTTAACAGATATCTATAGAACATTTCATCCTGCATCAAAAGAATATACCTTTTTCTCAGCACCTCATGGTACCTTCTCCAAAATTGATCATATAATTGGTCACAAAACAAACCTCAACAGATATAAGAAGATTGAAATAATCCCATGCCTCCTATCAGATCACTACGGTTTATGGTTGGTCTTCAATGGCAACAACAACAACTCAAAGCTCACATACATATGGAAGCTGAACAATGCACTGCTTAATGATAAGTTGGTCAAGGAAGCAATACAGAAGGAAATTAAAGACTTCCTAGAATTTAATGAAAATGAAAGTTTAACTTACCCAAACCTAAGGAACACAATAGAAGCAGTGTTAAGAGGAAAACTCATAGCTCTGAATGCCTCCAAAAAGAAACAGGAGAGAACATACACTAATAGCTTAATAGCACATCTGAAAGTTCTAGAAGAAAAAGAAGCTAATACACCCAAGAGGAGTAGAAGGGAAGAAATAATCAAATTAAGGGCTGAAATCAATCAAGTGGAAACTAAAAGAACTGTACAAAGAATCAACAAAACCAAGAGCTGGTTCTTTGAGAAAATCAACAAGATAGATAAACCCTTAGCCAGAGTAACCAGAGGACACAGAGACAGTATCCGAATTAACAAAATTAGAAATGAAAATGGAGATATAACAACAGACTCTGAGGAAATTAAAAAAATCATCAGATCCTGCTACAAAAGCCTATATGCAGCAAGATTGGAAAATCTGGATGAAATCGACAAGTTTCTAGACAGATACCAATTACCAAAGTTAAATCAGGATCAGATAAACCATCTAAACAGTCCCATAACCCCTAAAAAATAGAAGCAGTCATTAAAAGTCTCCCAACCAAAAAAAGCCCAGGACCAGATGGGTTCAGTGCAGAATTCTAACAGACCTTCAAAGAAGGCCTAATCCCAATACTCTTCAAGCTATTCCATAAAATAGAAACAGAAGGAACACTACTCAATTCATTCTATGAGGCTACAGTCACACTGATACCAAAGCTCCACAAAGACCCAACAATAAAAGAAAACTTCAGAACAATTTCCCTTATGAATATCGATGCAAAAATACTCAATAAAATTCATGCAAACCGAATCCAAGAACACATCAAGACGATCATTCACCATGATCAAGTAGGCTTCATCCCAGGGATGCAGGGATGGTTCAATACCCGGAAATCCATGAATGTAATCCACTACATATACAAACTGAAAGAAAAAAAACACATGGTCATCTCCTTAGATGCTGAGAAAGCATTTGACCATATTCTACATCCCTTCATGATAAAAGTCTTGGAAAGATCAGGAATTCAAGGAGCATACCTATACTTAGTAAAAGCAATATACAGCAAACCAGGGGCCAACATCAAACTAAATGGAGAGAAACTCGAAGCAATCCCACTAAAATCAGGGACTAGACAAGGCTGCCCTCTCTCTCCCTATCTATTCAACATAGTACTTAAAGTTCTAGCTAGAACAATCAGGCAACAAAAGGAAATCAAAGGGATACAAATTGGAATGGAAGAAATCAAAATATCACTATTTGCAGATGATATGATGGTATACTTAAGTGACCCGAAAAACTCCACCAGAGATCTGCTACAGCTGATAAACAACTTCAGCAAAGTGCCTGGATACAAAATTAACTCAAGCAAATCAGTAGCCTTCCTATACTCGAAGGATAAACAGGCTGAGAAAGAAATTAGGGAAATGACACCCTTCACAATTGTCACAAACAATATAAAATATCTTGGTGTGACTCTAACCAAAAAAGTGAAAGATCTGTATGACAAGAATCAAAGAAGACCTCAGAAGATGGAAAGATCTGCCATGCTCATGGATCGGCAAGATTAACATAGTTAAAATGGCCATCCTGCGGAAAGCAATGTACAGATTCAATGCTATCCCATCAAAATCCCAACTCAATTCTTCGTAGACCTAGAAAGAACAATTCTCAAATTCATATGGAAGAACAAAAAACCCAAGATAGAAAAAACCATCCTCAACAATAAAAGGTCTTCTGGGGGAATCAGCCTCCCTGACCTCAAGCTGTACTACAGAACAGTAGTGATAAAAACAGCATGGTATTGGTACAGTGACAGGTAGGTAGATCAATGGAATAGAATCGAAGACCCAGAAATGAATCCACACACATATGTTCAGTTGATCTTCGACAAAGGAGCTAAAACCATCCAGTGGAAAAAAGACAGCATCTTCAACAAATGGTGTTGTATCAACTGGCAGTCTACATGTAGAAGATTGCGAATTGATACATTCCTATCTCCCTTCACAAAGCTCAAGTCCAAGTGGATCAAGGACCTTCACATAAAACCAGATACACTGAATCTAATAGAAGAGAAAGTGGGGAAGAATCTCGAACACTTGGGCACAGGGAAAATGTTCTTGAACAGAACACCAATGGCTTGTGCTCTAAGGTCAAGAATTGACAGATGGGACCTCATAAATTTACAAAGGTTCTGTAAGCCAAAGGACACTGTAATTAGGGCAAAACGGCAACCTATAGATTGGGAAAAGATCTTTACCAATCCTACATCTGATGGAGGGCTGATATCCAATGTATACAAAGAACTCAAGAAGCTAGACTCCAGAGATCCAAATAGCCCTATCAGAAAATGGGGAAGTGAGCTAAACAGAGAATTCTCAACTGAGGAAACTTGAAAGTCCGAGAAGCACCTAAAGAAATGTTCAACATCCTTAGTCATCAGGAAATGCAAATCAACACAACCCTTAGATTCCACCTCACACCAGTCAGAATGGCTAAGATCAAAAACTCAGGTGACAACAGATGTTGGTGAGGATGTGGAAAAAGAGGAACACTCCTCCATTGCTGATGGGAATGCAAGTTGATACAACCTCTCTGGAAATCAGTTTGGCGAACCCTCAGAAAATTGGACATAATACTACCTGAGGACCCAGCTATTCCACTCCTGGTCATATACCCAGAAGATGCTCCAACATGTAATAAAAACACACATTCCACTATGTTCATAGCAGCCATATTTATAATAGCTCTAAGCTGGAAACAACCCAGATGTTCCTCCACAGAGGAATGGATACAGAAAATGTGGTACATTTAAACAATGGAATACTACTCAGCTATTAAAAACAATGACTTCATGAAATTCATAGACAAACGGATGGATCTTGAAAACATCATTCTGAGCCAGGTAACGCAGTCACAAAAGAATGATCATGTTATGTACTCACTCTTAAGGGGTTATTAGCCTAAAAGTTTGAAATACCCAAGAGTCACTTCACAGGAACAGTAGTACTGAGTGAGAGGTCCCAGATGGAGGGCTTGGAGAAAGGACTGAAGGAGCTGAGGGAGTGTGCAGCCCCAGGGAGCTAGCAACACTGGCAACTGGCCTGACCCACCATATTTCTGGAGACTGATTCACCAACTAAAGAATACACATGGAGGGACCCATAGTGCTGGCCACAAAGACTGCAGAGGAGGGTCATGTTACCCGTCAGGGGGAGGAGAGGCCCTTGGGCCTGAGGGTGTTATATACCCCAGTATAGGAGAATGTCAAGGAGGGAAGACGAGAGTGGGTGGTGGGGTTGGGGGTGTGGGTTGGAGAATATCCCCATAGTGGCAGAGGGAGGGCAGAGGGAATGGGGAGGTTCCAAAGGGGAGATCTGGAAAGGGGGAAACATTTGAAATTTAAATAAAATATGAAAATAAAAAAATTAAAAAAAAAAAAGATGGAAGAATTGGAGAAGGGACTGAAGGAGCTAAGGGTGTTTGAAGCCCCACGGGGAGGGAGCAACAGTGTCAACTGGTCAGGCTCTCCGGTGCTCCCAGAGACTGGACCACCAACCAAAAATGCATATGGAGGGGCCCATGGTGCTGACCACATATGCAGCAGGGGAGGGTCTTGTTAGCCATCAGGGGGCAGAAAGGTCCTTGGGCCTGAGGGTGTTAAATGCCCCAGTATAGGGGAATGCCAAGGAGAGAAGACAGGAATGGGTGAGTGGGTGGGGGGATACTCTCATAGAGGCCGGGTGAGGGGGTATGAGATAGGCAGTTTCCAAAGAGATGACCTGGAAAAGGGGAAATATTTGAAATGTAAATAAAATATCAAAAAATTCAAAAAGAAAAAAAATTAGTTTTGTTTTATTTATTGTGATATATATATATATATCTTTGTGTATGTATTTGTGTGTGTGTGTGTGTGTGTGTGTGTGTGTGTGTGTATGTGTGTGTGCATACACCCTCAGAGGCTGGAATCTACAAGCATCAAACAACCTTACTTGATGATCCACCTCACCAGCTCCCAGGTACACTGTATTGTGAAGTTTAAATTTCTGTCTTCTAAATTTTCAGAATCTTTCTAAATTCAATTTCTAAAATGAGGTTACATCATTTACCTATCAAAAAACAAATAAAAAACAAACAACAACAAAACCTACATCATTTTACTATTTACAAATAAGAATGTCCTGTGGGAAGCTTTATCTGTGGGAATGGGAAGAAATGTCTGCATGTCATTGATTTAATATCTAACAGTTTACAAATGCCAAAAGAATGTTTCTAATTGGCAACATTGTGTTCAGAGGGCTCAAGCTTTGTGTGTGTGTGTGTGTGTGTGTGTGTATGTGTTTTACCTTAAGGCAGTTAGATTTTTATTCCCCTTTTTTTTCTATATAAAAAAGGTATAATGTAAGCAATCCTTAAGTTTTCAGAGAAACTATTAGGCCTGGATAGAAATATTAATGTACATATGATATCACTGTACATATGAGACATTATCAAATATCACTTTCTAAGCACAGATTTCCTGTAAGGTGATTAAAAGTCATTGATAAAATAAAATTCTGTGTGTGCCTTTTTTTATGCCACTCTAAACTCTATATAACAAAAACACTGCCCTTTAGATCTCTCTCTAGCTTTAGATTTCCAGAACTCAGCAGTTAGGAAGAAAATAGTCAGATGTTGTACCTTACAAGCCATTCTCCCAGGAATGATAAGTAGAAATGGCTCCTTGTTTTAGCTACATTTACAGTTTCATCTGCAGGAACTCCTAAAAGTTGGTTCATTACTGTCCTTTGTCTGCTTTCAGGCACATTTGTCATCTCTCAAAATTCCTTTGCTCTTGTAGAAGGATCCACCAAAAAGCAACAAGTCAAACAAGCAAATGTGAAGACTGAAAACATAGGGAAAATCATAACTGGAAACAAAATTCACCTACCAAATCATAAAAGCAACATCAAGGAAGATTTTCAGAAATCCAACTTTTATACCATCTACATGATACAGTGGGTCTCAGAGATTACAACAAGGAGAAACTGTAGAACTGCAGCAATGTTTTTAATTCAGGGTTAAAAATTCACCAGTATTCCACAACAGTATTAGGAAATGTAGCTTAAGATGAACTTGGCATTAAATAGTGAGACACACACCCTTCACAGCTATACTACTGAGTGCTCAGAGAAAAGTACCATTGTAATTATTTACAGATGAGGAAGTAATTTTAGAGAGACAAATTACCTAAAAAATGCCAAGTCAATACAATCTGTTCTTATTGCTTACATGCACATGAATACACAATAATGATTCAGTGATGCAGATTTCTCCTGAGCACTGTGTCATCCTTAATTTCATAATTAGGTAAACATCACAAAATGCACATACACAAGCTAAACTGGCAGTGATAACCTTTCTTTTTGTTTAATATTTATTTATTTTATATATATGAGTACACTGTTGCTGTCTTCAGACACACCAGAAGAGGGCATCAGATCCTATTACAGATGGCTGTAAGCCACCATGTGGTTGCTGGGAATTGAACTCTGGACCTCTAGAAGAGCAGCCATTACTCTTAACTGCTGAGTCACCTCTCCAGCCACCAATGATAACCTTCTAAGATCACCAAAAGTCATATCTAGCACTTCATTCTGGAGATTTTCCCATGTTTGTACATGTCAATGTTGCTCAACAAATACAGTTTTTTCTGAAGGCATCATAATATTAAGTTTCTGAAAGACTCTGACTGTCATATTTTTTATGTATTGATCACATGTGTTGTATCATTGGTACATTTATTTACCAACATACATTTGAACATATAGGATCTATTTATTATTGTCTAATTCACAGTCTGTAGAGTTATCAGATATGCACACTATGTACCCTAGTATTGGATAAGTGTGAGGCATTTGTAACAATAGTGAAGTATAAGGAAAAATTGTAAATTTGAGAGGGAGTGCAGGAACACAGAGAAACGGGAGGATGAAATAAGATATAAATACATTACTCATGGCTGAAAAAGTATCAAAAATTAAATTTAAAAAAAGAACAAAGAGGACTCAAAGGGAACAGTTTTTGTTTAATGGTGACATGTATTAGGTAAGTCCATAGAGACTAGACTTGACAGTCATTGATAATGGACTTCTTGCTCATAGAGACCTTTGGGTTTCACTTCCTATATCCCAGGTAACACTAATTTTGTAAGTGATAAGGTGATATTTAAAGGAAGGGGTAAACCATAATGCCCCTACTGGAAGATTTCAAATATCAAATGAAAGGGGGTATTTGGAAGTCACAGACTTTTGCTGAAGCAAGGAAGGAGAAGTTATTCTCTCCTAGTTTTTATATACTAAAATGTTAGATCTTTAATTCATTTTAATGAACTTGTCATGTGAGATTTGGACAAAAGAATGTGTTTTATGTGTGTCTGTGGCTATAAGTGAGGTCATTCCTTTGTGAACTATGCTAAATCTACTTCAGTATGTAAGTTAGCATAATTCTATATACGCTATTGCCCTCTCCCAGCCCTTGAGGTTGTGTCCTATTACTCCATGATTCTCTCTTTCTACACTAAGCTTACACTATCTTACCAAAATTTCTTCCATCAAAATTGCAATGATGGGAGGCAAGCAAACTCCAGAGTGAGATTCCAGTAGCAATATGCATAAATAAGTTAGCCCAGGAGATGTAGTTCCTTAAGAAGATTTGTCACCGACATTCTTTATAGTGATGATCTTAATAGTTTGAAAATTATTGGTTTTAGAATTGTAGCAGAGTTACTGGCAATGATACAACCAGAATCTCACTTGCTTTGCAGAAATATGATTGCTTAAGATTCTGTATTTTTGTCACTTAAGTTGTTATACAAATGTTTTAGACTAGGGAGCTCAAACCACAAAAGTTTGTTCTGTGAAATATTTGAAGTGTATAATTCCAATACCAAGCTGTCTACAGGGCTAGTAAGGGAAAAGGATGTTGCTTTGGCTCACAAGGGACCATACTGTTTGTCAGTTTGCCTGATGCCCTATTGTGAGTACAATGAAAAGGAAACACAAAGATAAAAATACAAAAAATAAGATGTTAGTATATAGTTATTTCTCCTGGCCTGATATGACCATCTGCCACTTTGTAGGAGATTGCTGAACTATACTGCATGTTGTTAAGCCTGTAGTTAATATAAGGACATGAAGAGCCAGCGGGAGGCAGGCTCCAGACACAGGGACTGAGGAAAAGCCAGGAGGTAAGAGCCTGCCTGCCTCCACCTGTGGCCAGAGACATCCACTTGACTCAGGAAGCCTCCATATACAAGCAATGCAGAGAGAAAGCTACCTGTCCACTTGTACTGAGGAACAAGCAGGAGGCGGGCTCCAGATGCAGGGATTGAGGAAAAGCCGGAAGGTAAGAACTTGCCTGCCTCCACATGAGGTCAGAAACACTGCCTGGCCCACCAAACCGCCATATATAAGCAGTGTAGGGAGAAAGCTACCTGCCCACTTACTCTGAGGAGCCAGCAACAGGAGGACTCCAGATGCAGGATCTGAAGAACAGCTGGAAGAGAAAACAGGTCTCCAAGTTATTGGCATCTGAGCTTTAGCTTGAAGAAAAGACAAGCCACAGTCAGAGAGAGAAAGACCAGCTAACACCAAAGATAACCAGATGGTGAAAGGCAAGGGCAAGAACACAAGGAACAGAAAACAAGAATACTTGACTTCATCAGAAACCAGCTTTCCCACCACAGCCAGCCCTGGATACCCCAACACACCAGAAAAGGAAGACTCAGGCTTAAAATCACTTATCAAGAGGATGATAGAAGATTTTAAGAAGGAAATAAATAACTCCCTTAAAGAAATAAAAGAGAACAGAGGTAAACAACTGGAAGCACTTAAAGAGGACACACAAAAATCCCTTGAAGAATTACAGGAAAACACAATCAAATGGGCAGAAATACAGGAAAATACAATCAAACAAATGAACAGAACCATTCAGGAATTAAAAACAGAAATAGAAACAATAAAGAAATCACAAAGGGAGACAACCCTGGAGTGAGAGAACATAGGAAAGAAATCTGGATTCATGGATGCAAACATCACCAACAGAATACAAGAGATGGAAGAGAGGTGCGGAATACAAGGTATGGAAGATACAATAGAAAACATGGACACAACAGTCAAAGAAAACACAAAATGCAAAAAGCTCCTAACCCAAAACATCCAAGATGTCCAGGATGCAATGAGAAGACAGAACCTGAGGATAATAGGCATAGAAGAGAGTGAAGACTCCCAACTTAAAGGAACAGTAAATATCTTCAACAAAATTATAGAAGAAAAATTCCCTAACCTAAAGAAAGAGATGAACATAAATATACAAGAAGCCTACAGAACTCCAAATAGACTTGACCAGAAAAGAAATTTCTCCCTTCGCATTATAGTCAAAATACCAAATACACAAAACAAGGAAAGAATATTAAAAGCAGTAAAGGAAAAGGGGCAAGTAACATATAAAGGCAGACCTATTAGAATTACACCAGACTTTTCACCAGAGACTATGAAAGCTAGAAGATCCTGGGCAGATCTCATACAGACTCTAAAAGAACGCAAATGCCAGCCCAGGCTGCTATAAAAAGCAAAACTCTCAATAATCATAGATGGTTAAACCAAATTATTCTACAACACATCCAAATTTGCACAGTATGTTTCAACAAACCCAGCACTACAAAGAATAATACATGGGAAACTACAATTCAAAGAGGGAAACTACACTCAAGAAAAAGGAAGTCAGTAATCTTTCAACAAACTCAAAAGAGGAGAGCCACATAAACAATATAAACAACATCAAAAATAACAGGAAATAACAATCACTATTCTTTAATATCTCTTAACATCAATGGTCTCAACTCCCCAATAAAAAGACATAGACTGACAGTAGCTGGAGTAGCCATTCTAATATTGGATAAAAGAAACTTACAACCAAAAGTCATCAAAAAGGATAAGGAAGGACACTTCATACTCATCAAAGGAAAAATCTACGAACAACAACTCTCAATTCTGAACATTTATGCCCTGAATGCAAGAGCTCCCACATTCAAATAAGAAACTCTATTTAGGCTCAAAGCACACATTGTACCTCACACAATAATTGGGAGAATTCAACACACCAGGATCAACAATTGACAGATCTTGGAAACATAAACTAAACAGAACCACAGTGAAACTAACAGATGCTATGAACCAAATCTACAGAACATTTCATTCTGCATCAAAAGAATATACCTTCTTCTCAGCACCTCATGGTACCTTCTCCAAAATTGATCATATAATTGGTCACAAAACAAACCTCAACAGATATAAGAAGATTGAAATAATCCCATGCCTCCTATCAGATCACTACGGATTATGGTTGGTCTTCAATGGCAACAACAACAACAGAAAGCCCACATACACATGGAAGCTGAATAATGTACTGCTTAATGGTAACTTGGTCAAGGAAGAAATAAAGAAGGAAATTAAAGACTTCCTAATTCAATGAAAATGAAAGTACAACTAACCCAAACCTAGGGGAAACAATGAAAGCAGTGTTAAGAGGAAAACTCATAGCACTGAATGCCACCAAAAAGACACTGGAGAGAGCATACACTAACAGCTTAACAGCACATCTGAAAGTTCTGGAACAAAAAGAAGCTAATACACCTAATAGGAGTAGAAGGCAGGAAATAATCAAATTAGGGCTGAAACCAACCAAGTGGAAACTAAAAGAACTATATAAACAATCAACAAAACCAAGAGCTGGTTCTTTGAGAAAAATAACAAGATAGATAAACCTTTAGCCAGACTAACCAGAGGGCTCAGAGACAGCAACCAAATTAACAAAATTAGAAATGAAAACGGATATATAACAACAGACACTGAGGAAATTAAAAAGGTCATCAGATCCTACTACAAAAGCCTATATGCAACAAAATTGGAAAATCTGGAGGAAATGGAGAAGTATCTAGACTTATACCAATTACCAAAGTTAAATCAGGATCAGATAAACCATCTAAACAGTCCCATAACCCCTAAAGAAATAGAAGCAGTCATTAAAAGTCTCCCAACCAAAAAAAGCCCAGGACCAGATGGGTTCCGTGCAGAATTCTATCAGAGCTTCAAAGAAAACCTAACACCAATACTCTTCAAGCTATTCCACAAAATAGAAACGGAAGGAACACTACCCAATTCATTCTGTGAGGCCACAGTCACACTGATACCAAAGCCCCACAAAGACTCAACAATAAAAGAAAACTTCAGACCAATTTCCCTTATGAATATGGATGCAAAATTACTCAATAAAATTCTTGCAAACCGAATCCAAGAACACATCAAGACGATCATTCACCATGATCAAGTAGGCTTCATCCCAGGGATGCAGGAATGGTTCAATACCCGGAAATCCATGAATGTAATCCACCACATAAACAAACTCAAAGAAAAAAACCACATGGTCATTTCGTTAGATGCTGAAAAAGCATTTGACAAAATACAACATCCCTTCATGATAAAAGTCTTGGAAAGATCAGGAATTCAAGGAGCACACCTATACTTAGTAAAACCAATATATAGCAAACCAGTGGCCAACATCAAACTAAATGGAGAGAAACTCGAAGAAATCCCACTAAAATCAGGGACTAGACAAGGCTGCCCTCTACCTCCCTACCTATTCAATATAGTACTTGAAGTTCTAGCTAGAGCAATCATACAACAAAAGGAAATCAAGGAATACGAATTGGAAAGGAAGAAATCAAAATATCACTATTTGCAGATGATATGATGGTATACTTAAGAGACCCGAAAAACTCCACCAGAGATCTGCTACAGCTGATAAACAACTTCTGCAAAGTGCCTGGATACAAAATTAACTCAAACAAATCAGTAGCCTTCCTATACTCGAAGGATAAACAAGCTGAGAAAGAAATTAGGGAAATGACACCCTTCACAATTGTCACAAACAATATAAAGTATCTTGGTGTGACTCTAACCAAACAAGTGAAAGATCTGTATGTCAAGAACTTCAAGTCTCTGAAGAAAGAAATTGAAGAAGACCTCAGAAGATGGAAAGATCTCCCATGCTCATGGACTGGCAAGATTAACATAGTTAAAATGGCCATCCTGCCGAAAGCAATCTACAGATTTAATGCTATCCCCATCAAAATCCCAACTCAATTCTTTGTAGATCTAGAAAGAGCAATTCTCAAATTCATATGGAATAAGAAAAATCCCAGGAAGGCAAAAACTATCCTCAACAATAGAAGATCTTCTGGGGGAATCAGCCTCCCTGACCTCAAGCTGTACTACAGAGCAGTAGTGATAAAACTGCATGGTATTGGTACAGTGACAGGCAGGTAGATCAATGGAATAGAATCGAAGACCCAGAAATGAACCCACACACATATGGTCACTTGATCTTCGACAAAGGAGGTAAAACCATACAGTGGGAAAAAACGAGCATCTTCAACAAATGGTGCTGGATCAACTGACGGTCTACATGTAGAAGATTGCGAATTGATCCATTCCTAAACCTCCCTGTACAATGCTCAAGTCCAAGTAGATCAAGGACCTTCACATAAAACCAGATACACTGAATCTAATAGAAGAGAAATTGGGGAAGAATCTTGAACACTTGGGCACAGGGGAATTGTTCTTGAACAGAACACCAATGGCTTGTGCTCTAAGATCAATAATTAACAGATGGGACCTCATAAAATTACAAAGCTTCTGTAAGGTAAAGGACACTGTTAATGGTGCAAAACGGCAACCTACAGATTGGGAAAAGATCTTTACCAATCCTACACATGATAGAGGGCTGATATCCAAAGTATACAAAGAACTCAAGAAGCTAGACTCCAGAGATCCAAATAACTCTATCAAAAAATGTGGAAGAGAGCTAAACAGAGAATTCTCAACTGAGGAAACTCGAATGGCCGATAAGCACTTAAGAAATGTTCAGCATCCTTAGTCATCAGGGAAATGCAAATCAAAACAACCCTGAGATTTCACCTCACACCAGTCAAAATGGCAAAGATCAAAAACTCGGGTAACAGCAAATGTTGGTGAGGATGGGGAGAAAGAGGAACACTCCTCCATTGCTGGTGGGAATGCAAGCTGATACAACCTCTCTGGAAATCAGTTTGGCAGACCCTCAGGAAAATGAACCTAATACTACCTGAGGACCCAGCTATTGCACTCTTGGGCATATCCTCAGAAGATACTCCAACATGTAATGAAGACACATGTTCTACTATGTTCATAGCAGCCATATTTATAATAGCTAGGAGCTGGAAACAACCCAGATGTCCCTCCACAGAGGAATGGATACAGAAAATGTGGTATATTTACATAATGGAATACTACTCAGCTATTAAAAACAATAACTTCATGAAATTCATAGACAAATGGATGGATCTTAAAAATATCATCCTGAGTGAGGTAACACAGTCACATAAGAATGAACATGGTATGTACTCACTGTTAAGAGGTTATTAGCCCAAAAGTTTGAAATACCCAAGAGTTACTTTGCAGCAACAGTAGTTCTGCGTATGAAGTCCCAGATGGAGGGCTTGGAGAAAGGACTGAAGGAACTGAGGGATTGTGCATCCACAGGGAGGTAGCAACAGTGGCAACTGGCCTGACCCCCCTATACTTCCGGAGACTGATCCACCAACTAAAGAATACACATGGAGAGACCCGTGATGCTGGCCACAAGTGTGGCAGAGGAGGGTCTTGTTATCTGTCAGGGGGAGGAGAGGCACTTAGGACTGAGGGTGTTAGTTCCCCCAGTATAGGAGAATGACAATGAGGAAAGACGAGAGTGAGTGGGTGGGTGGGTGGGTTGGAGTATATCCCCAAATTGGCAAGGGGAAGGCAGATGGAATGGGGAGGTTCCAAAGGGGAGATCTGAAACATTTGAAATGTAAATAAAATATGAAAATAAAAAAAAAATGATAAGGACATGAGCAGAAAATACCGTGTCATTTAGAGTTATGGCAATGTCACAGGGATGTTAAGGGTCACACGAAACTCACGAGAGTCCACTGAGCAGTCCTCCAACCTCTTAGTTTCAGGTGATTTTAGCAGATAATAAAGGAGTTAGTTGTACAGATATCTAAAGGGAAAGGGAAAGTGAAGCTGCTGGTGTATTATCCATGATGTGATGGGACACTACAGTAACAGCAGGTTTTTGTTGGCTTGTTTTTTGTTTTGTTTTGTTCTGCTTTGGTACCACCACATGTAAATAAGTCACTTCTGTTTTACCTTTCATAAGTAAACCTAGTTATTTTACTCACTCATGAAGTTCTGCTCTAATGGAATTGTTTCTTGAGTCTATGGCTAGCACTGTATCTAGCGTGAACAGACATTTGTCTTTCCGCAGGAGACAACCCACAAGAGAACAAACTATCTTCTTTTTATTCTCTTTTGTATGAGAGTACTAAGCCTGTATGAGGCTGCCTTATCCTGAGGTTGTCAATTGACCTTAATTACTCTCTTAGAGGTCCATTTCCAAATATAGTCTGTCACATTAATGGGTTGAAGTTTCCACATACAAATTTGAAGGAGAAGACGTTCATTCCACAACATTGACAATCCCAACAACTCATCACTGCCAACACAGCACTTAGGAGCACAGTCATTCCCACACTAAGATCTAGAAATACAGCTGTTTGGAGGGAGAAAATACCAGCTGTGTAGAGAGCTGGCTATTTTCAGGACTGGGGATCAGTGCGCAGGGAAAGTCTTAAGTCCCTTGTCGTCCTACAGAGAGGAACTTCAACATATACTAAAGTCATAGGTATAAGATTTCAGAATGAATAGGAATCTCACAAAAATGGAATAATTTGAGCATCAGCAAATAGTAATTGCATGTTATTGCAATCACTTAATTTGTTTAATCCTATAAATCCATAATGATAGTTTTCAATCACTAATCTTAAGAGCATTACAGGGAATTATTGTGAGGTAGTAAGCAAAGAACTTTCCTGTTTAACTTGATGACTTACAATTTTAAGACTTAATATAGCAAAGAAAAAAATTTTTATGAGATTATTTATGTTGATAGAAATGAACAGCTCTAACCTCAAAAAAGATACTTTATTCTGAAGCCAAATATAAGTGCTCAGGACTCACCGGCATGAGTTTATCTTATATTAAATATCATACTTAAATGAAGATTTCATAGTAATAAAGCAAAAGTTATAAATGAAAGAATTTTAAAAAAATATTTCAGTTAAAATATAGAGTAGATGGATTCCAAAATGTTCAGCAATCACTGCCCTGGGCTACATATGTTATCTCATGACATTTTCAGCCACTCAGTTTGTAGAAGCTAAAGATAAGTTAATAAATTCTGAAAGGTTCATCTAATAGTCACAGAGATGATAGGCCAACTATAGAGGGGAACAATTAAGGATATTAGGGGAACATTTCTTCTTTATATTAATGTTCTAATTAGCCAGTGTTATAGAATCTGTAAAGATTTTTCTATAGACTTTTGCTATATAAACTATGCAAATAAAATGAGAGAATAGATGATTTATTTTATAATCTTCAGATGAACTAATGGACTTAGATATTGTTGAATGTAAATAACATAGCAATAGGCAATAAAAAACAGTGTTGTTGACCTTATTTGGAAAGAATAGAATGCTATCTACTCTCCTGTGTGTGATTAAGACACAGGTCCAATCAAACCTTAGAATTTAATTTCAAAAACATGCACAGCCTAATGGAATATCCTAAATTCTTCCATAATTATATCATATGAAAATTCCAGAGTCTATAGGAAACTACAGATGGAATGTCATACAGGTAGATCGTAGAATACAGACTAAACACTGATATTTGATTGAAAAATTCAACTTAAGGTCAAGTTGCTCTACTCAGGAACATATCTCATTTAAAATATCACTACAAATCTATGCTACCTCCAGATGTGTATATTATGAAATGATACTGACTATAAGCAGGGAAAAAATTTAAAACAATGCTTTCATGAGCAAGGAACCTATAGAGTGACTGCCATACTCTTATGTCTGGATCTTTTGGTTCTTATCATACACTACATTTGTGGAGTTTTCTGGAGTTTTGTTTTCTTTTACAGTCAATGAATGTTTAGTGGAACTAACTTCTCAAAGTATATGATTAATTTTTCATATGATCTAGACAGAACATGAGTAAACATGAATATCAAACAAAATTTAATACTTGTTGCTAGTCCATATTTACCATATAAACTGCAATACCTAAGTTGAACTACTAAACTGAAACTTTAAGCAAGTAAGTAAAATATATAACATTTCATTAATATCCCTATATTTAGAAAACATTGAGTGTGCCAAACTGGAATCTAGACTGATTTAATTAAAAATTAATATGTTTCCTGAAGTGACTGAAATAATTATTGTTTTGTGCATGTATGGCAAAGTTCCATGTCCTGGATAAAATTACATACACTGGTTTTATAAATTGAATGTCAGCCAGTGCTCACATGATTCAGTATAACACATAAAAATGGGTAGCATGTGAAATCCCTGAAAGATTATTTGTTCAGATAGTCTAAGTCTGGAACCTAGACAATGAATTCACAGCTTTTCTGAAACCTCAAAGACTTTCTGTCTGGATAATAGTTTTCTCATTAATAAAATGATGTAGGGATTGATGGAAAAATGATTAGAGAAGGTTAGAGAGAGTACTCGATGGGTAAGAGCAATGCCTAGACAAAATTAAGGCCCTGAGTTCAGACTCCATTACCTATGTCATATAAAAGGCTGGATATGACCACATAGGTATGTAACTACAGCACTGCAAATGGAGGGCAGAGACAGGCAGATCTCCCAGGGATGTTTGATAGAGCAAGACACTCAGTATCCTCATCTGGCCTCTGAATTGCGTTTACAAAGATTCTCTGTTTCTTTGTGTCTCTGTCTCTGTGTCTCTGTCTCTCAGATACATAGATGACAGATAGATAGATAGATAGATAGATAGATAGATAGATAGATAGATAGATAAAAGACAAATAGATAGATAGTTGATATATATTAGACAGACAGACAGGCAGACATGAATTAGCAGAAGGCTTTCCTTCCTTTTTGCCTTATCATCCCCACTCCTACCAGAAATGAGTCCACTGCCTGGCAACAAAGAAAAAGTTGAATGAGAAGCTGTGTTGCTACGGTTAAGAGAGCCATAGAAAAGGACAACCACATCTCAGTACCAAAGGGTAAGGGCATTTCAGAACACAGTCCATAAATATAACTGTGAGGAAAACTGAGAACTTGTGAGAAAACTCTTAAGAAAACAAAACAAAAGTCTTGTGACCTCATGTCCACTATAACACAGATTATTTTGGGAATGTGCTTTTGTGCTCCACCATGTAGATGTAGTAAATAGGAGTGTGCTTATTTCAGATTACATATTACTTCTTATGTTTGTTTCTTTCTTCCAAGGATGTTTCCAAACATTGGTTGTCTTTGTAACTGTATACAGCCCAAACTCATAGGCTCTGATCTCCTACGTTCATGCTGCTAACTAGAGTGGTGGCAGGGTCACTGGAAGAGAAACAGAGAAAGAAGACATCTGAATCTGGGGATCTGGGGCCTCATGTTTCTTGTGGGTTAAGCTCATCTTCTCCCACTGAGGCCAGAACATAAAGTCCTCTGCAGTGTATGTCTTGGGGCTTCAGACAAGCTCATATATACTGCCTAGATATTGGTTCAATGTCAGAGAGATCTCAGGATTCTGGGTTAGTTAAGACTGCTGGTCTTCCTAAGGATTGCCCTCCTCCTCAGCTTCTTCCAGCTTTTCCCTAATTCAGCCACAGGGGTCCCCAACTTCTAGTTAGGTGAAGTCTGGAGCCTTTCCATTTCAGTTTATCAATGGTCCTCATTAAAGATTTTCTGAATAAAGAAGTTAGAAGCAAGAAAGCATCCTAGCAAGGGAAGCTTACCTTGTAAGAACTACTCAATGTGATCCTGAAAATCTTCCAGGAGTCTTACTTTGCAAAATAGAATGAAAGTACATGTACAATTCTGATCCCTCTAGATGTTTAAAGCTTGTAAGTTTGTGAAAATTCAATCATACTTAGCATATGTTTTTTTTCTACAATTTCTATTCATTCTGTTCTGTTATAGGAACACTCCTTAAAGGCCATAAATTTATTCTTTATTTGTAGATTTGACTTTCATATAGCCTGCCAGCACTTACTTATTGCTAATTCATGCTGTGTTTGCTTAGCTCTACCTCTGCTAAGCTACTCTCATTATTGCCTCAATCATCCTGTGTGTTTCTGTGAATCACCTTCTTACCAATGTCATCACTGGTAGTGAAGTACCAGGACTATGGATAATTATTGTTTTACATTTAGATTATTATTACTTTGCATTTATATAGCATACTTCTTAATTTTGTATTTTACTCACAGCAAGTCCATCTGCTGATTCTCTTAAGTGTATTTAAAAAAGCCAACAACAGTACACCACATTAAAAATTGCTGGAGAGAATCTTGTACATTATTTGATTTCAATGTTTTATTTTATTGATTTATTCTTTACTTTCTTCTTTCTTTCTTTCTTTCTTTCTTTCTTTCTTTCTTTCTTTCTTTCTTTCTTTCTTTCTTTCTTTTTTCAGTCCAGACTTTATCTTTATGCCCCTCCTGGACCACCCTCCCACTGTTCCCCATCCCATACCTCCTTCTCCCATCTCCAAAAGGAGGACCAAACCCTGCCCCACTTCAGCAGACCTCCCCACTTCCCGAGGCTCCAAGTCTCTCAGGGGTTAAGTGCATCTTCTCTGACTGAGTCCAGACCAAGCAGTCCTCTGCTGCATATGTGGTGGAGGCTTCATATCATCTGAAGTGTGGTGCCTGGTTGGTGGCTCAGTGTTGGAGAAATCCCGGGTGTCCAGGTTAGTTGAGATTGCTGGTCTTCCTCTAGGGTCACCCTCCTCCTCCTCAGCTTCTTCCAGCTTTTTCCTAATTCAACCACAGGAGTCACCAGCTTCTGTCCATTGGTTGGGTGTAAATATCTGCATCTGACTCTTTCAGCTGCTTGTTGGGCCTTTCAGAGGGCAGTCATGATAGGCTCTTGTTTGTAAGCAGACCATAGCATCAGTAATATTGTCAGGCCTTGGGGCCTCAGTCTGAGCTGGATTCCAATTTGGGCTTGTCAGTAGACTCATTTTCTCAGGCTCTTCTCCATTTTTGTCCCTGCAGTTCTTTCAGACAGGAACAATTCTCGGTCAGAGTTTTAGACTGTAGGATGGCGATGCCATCCCTCCTCTTTCTTGTGGAAGTGGACTCTACAAATTCCCTCTGCCCACTGTAGGACATTTGATCTAAGGTTCCTCCCTTTGAGACCTGAGAGTCTTTCACCTCCCAGGCCTCTAATACATTCTAGAAGGTTCCTCCACCACCTACCTCCAGAGCTTGCCTGTTTCATTCTTTCTGCTGGCCTTAAGTCCTGTTCCCCACCCCCAACAGCTGATCATGTTCCACTTTTCACCTCACTGTCCCCTTTCCCACCCAGGTCTCTCTTTTCCTCCCCACCTCCTGAGATTTCATTCTTCTCCCTCCCAAGTGGGATTGAGGCATCATCACTTGGGCCCTTCAGCTTTTTAACCTTCTTGAGTTCTATTGATCATATCCTGGGTATTCTGTACTTTTTTGGCTAATACTCACTTATTAGTGAGTACATACCATACATGACCTTTAGGTTCTGAGTTACTTCACTCAGGATGATATTTTCTAGTTCCATCTATTTGCCTGCAAAACTCATGATGTCTTCGCTCTTAATAGCTGTGAAGTATTTCATTGTGTAAATGAACCACATTTTCTATATCCATTCTTCTGTTGTGGGACATCTGGGTTGATTCCAGCTTCTGGCTATCACAAATGAGGCTGCTGTGAACAAAGTGGAACATGTACCTATGTGGCATGGAGGGGCATCTTTTGGGTATATGCCCAAGAGTTGTATAGTGGGGTCTTCATGTAGATTTCTTTCCAATTCTCTGAGAAAACTCCAGATAGATTTTCAGAGTGGTTGTAACAGTTTGCAAACCCATCAGAAATGTGCTTTCATCTGAATTTTTGATCTTAGCAGTTCTAATTGGTGTAAACAGGTGAGATCTCAGGCTTGTTTTGACTTTTATTTCCCAAATGACTAAGAACTTTGAACATTTCTTAAAGAGCTTCTCAGCAATTGGAGATTACTCTGTGGTGAATTCTCTGTTTAGTTTTATACACTATTTTTTTTTGATTGGGTTCTTTGATTTCTTATTGGTTGGCTTCTTGAGTTCTTTGTATATATTAGATATTAGCCCTCCATTGGGTGTGAAATTAGTGAAGAATTTTTCCCTATCTGTAGGTTGCCAGATTGTCCCATTGACTATCTCTTTGCCTTACAAAAACTTTCCAGTTTCATGAGGTCCAGTTTATCCATGTATGATCTTAGAGCCTGAGCCATTGAAATTCTGTTTAGGGAATTTCCCCCTGTGCCAACATGTTTGAGGCTCTTTCCCACATTCTCTTCTATTAGGTTCAATATATCTGGTTTTATGTTGATCCACTTCAAATTTAGCTTTGTACAAGGTGACAAATATGGATTTATTTTCATTTTTCTACATATAAACATCCAATTAGACTAACACCATTTATTGAAGATGGTTTCTTTTTTCCATTTTATATTTTTGGCTTCTTTGTCAAAGATCAAGTGTCCGTTAAATGCATAGTTTTATTTCTGGGTCTTCAATTCTATTCCATTGACCAACCTGACTGTCTCTATACCAATACCATGTAGTTTTTATCATTGCTCTGTAGTATAGCTTGAGGTCAGAGATAGTGTATCCCCCAGCAGTTCTTTCATTGTTATTCTTTTATTGTTTTTATTGTTTATGCTGCTTTGTGTTTTTCACTTTTCCAGATGAATTTGAGAATTGCTCTTTCCATGTCTTTGAAAAATTGTGTTGGGATTTTGATGGAGATTGCGTTGAGTCTCTAGATTGCTTTTGGTAGAATGGCCATTTTTACTGTTATTTCTGCCGATCATGAGCATAGTAGATATCTCCATTTTCTGAGATCTTCTTTGATTTCTTTTTTGAGAGACATGAAGTTATTGTCATATAAATCTTTCACTTGTTTGGTTAGAGTTACTCCAAGATATTTCATATAATTTGTGACTATTGTGAAGGATGTTGTTTCTCTATTTTTTATCAGCAAATTTATAATTTGTATAAATGAATATTATTGATTTTTTTTGAATTAATTTTATATCCAGCCACATTACTGAAGTTGTTTATCAGCTGTAGAAGTTCTCTGGTAGAATTTTTCAGGTCACCTATGTATGCTATCATATCATCTGCAAATATTGATAACTTGACTTCTTCTTTGCCAATTGTATCCCCTTGATCTCCTTTTGTTGTTTTACTGTTCTAGTTAGAACTTCATGAACAATATTGAATAGATATGTGGAGAAAAGAGATCCTTGCCTTGTCCCTGATTTAGTGGCATTGCTTCAAATATCTCTCCATTTAATTTGATATTGACTCTTGGTTTGCTGTAAATTATCTTTATTTTGTTTAGGTATGGCTCTAGAATTTCTAATTTCTTCAATATTTTAAACATGAAGG
Source organism: Rhynchomys soricoides (assembly GCA_019843965.1). Classification (NCBI taxonomy): domain Eukaryota; kingdom Metazoa; phylum Chordata; class Mammalia; order Rodentia; family Muridae; genus Rhynchomys; species Rhynchomys soricoides. Next base: position 2,714,440 of record JADRCH010000030.1, read on the forward strand.
CATGTTGTATTTTGTCAATGGCCTTTTCAGCATCTAAGGAGATGATCATGTGATTTTTTTCCTTTGAGTTTGTTTACATAGTGGATTATATTAATGGATTTTCATATATCGAACCAACCTTGCATCTCTGGGAAGAAGCCCAGTTGATCGAGGTGAATGCTGGTTCTTGGGTTTGGATTGTGAGAATTTTATTGAGTAATTTGCATTGATGTTCATAAGGGAATTTGCTCTGAAGTTCATTTTTGTTGTTGCCTCCTTGTGTTGTTTAGGTATCAGAGTAATTGTGGCTTCATAGAATGAATTAGGCAGTGTTACTTGTATTTCTGTTTCACGGTATAGTTTGATAAATATTGGTATTAGGTCTCCTTTGAAGGTCTGGCAGAATTCTGCACTAATCCCATATGTTGTTGTTGTTGTTGTTGTTGTTTTTCTGGTTTTTGTTTTTTGTTTTGGTTGGGCAGTGTTTATTGACTTCTTTTTTTTCTTTAGGGGATATGGGCCAATTTAGATAGTTTATGTTCTCTTGATTTAACATTGGTATGTAGTATCTGTCTAGAAAGTAATCCATTTCAGGTAGATTTTTCCAATTTTGTTTAGCATATGCTTTTGTAGTAGGATCTGAAGTTTTTTGTATTTCCTCAGTTTCTGTTGTTATGTCTCCCTTTTCATTTCTGATTTTGTTAATTTGGATACTGTCTCTGGGACCTTTAGTTAGTTTGGTTATGGTTTTATCTATCTTATTGATTCCTTCAAAGAATCAGCTTTTGGTTTTGTTGATTCTTTGTATCATTCTCTTTGTTTCTATTTGGTTGGTTTCAACACTGAGTTTGACTATTTCCTACAGTCTGATTGCTTTTGTGTGACATTTGTTTCTTTTTGTTTTAGAGCTCTCAGGTATGCTGTTAAATCCCTAGTGTAGGATCTCACTATTTTCTTTACCAGGGCATTTAGTGCTATGAATTTTCCACTTAGCCCAGCTTTCATTGTGTCCCCAATGTTTGGGTATCCTGTGTCCTTAATTTTATTGAATTTCAGGATGTCTTTAATTTCTTTATTTATTTCTTCCCTGACCAAGTTCTTGTTGAGTAAAGAGTAGTTCAGTTTCCATGGGTATATCAGTTTTCTGTTGTTTTTTTATTGTTATTGAAGACCAACATTAGGCCATGTTGGATTTATAAGATGCATGGGATTATTTCCATCTTCTTGTATTGGTTGATGCTGTTTTTGTGACCTATCATATGGTCGATTTTATAGATTGTACAATGAAGTGCTGAGAAGAAAGTGTATTCTGTTATAGGGTAAAGTGTTATATAGATATCTGTTAAATCCATTTGTTTCATAACCTCGATTAGTATCACTGTGTCTCTGCTTACTTTCTGTTTCAATGATCTGTCCATTAGTGAGAGTGGGGTGTTGAAGTCTCTCACTATTATTGTGTGGGGTTCAATGTGTATTTTGAAATTAGTTAAGTTTCTTTTATAAATGTGGATGCCCTTGCATTTGGGACCCAGATGTTCAGAATCAAGACTTTCTCTTGGAGGATTTTTCCTTTGATGAATATGAAGTGTCCTTTCTCATCTTGATTGATAACTTTTACTTGAAAGTCTATTTTATTGGACATTAGGAAGTCAACTCCAGCTTGTTTCTTGGGACCGTTTGTAGTGAAGATATTTTTTCCAAGCTTTTACTCTGAGGTAGTGTCTATCTTTGATATTGAAATGTGTTTCTTGATGCAGCAAAATGTTGGATCCTGTTTGCATATCCAGTTTGTTAGCTTATGACTTTTTATAGGTGAGTTGAGTCCATTAATTTTGAGAGATATTAAAGACATCATTATTAGTTCCTGTTATGTTTGCTTTTGTAGCTGGCATCATGTACATGTGATTTTCTCTTCTTGGCTTTGTTGTTAGACGGTTAATATCATGTTTGTTTCTTTGGTACAGATACTCTTCTTCTATTGTTATTCTTCTAGAATCCTCTGTAGGGCTGGGTTCATAGATTGATATTGTGTAAATTTGGTTTTGTCCTGGAATATTTTGGCTTCTCCATCTATGTTGATTGATAGTTAGAGTCTGCATGATCTCTTTGCAAGCTCTTCTGGCTTTTACTATCTCTTTACACTCAGTTGAGAACTGAGTGTAATTCTGATAGATCTGCCTTTATATGTTACATGTTACATTTTCCTTGTAACTTTTAATACTCTTTCTTTGTTATGCGCATTTAATGTTTTGATTACCATCTGACGAGAATATTTTCATTCTGGTCCAATTTATTTGGTGTTCAATAGGCTTCTTGTACATTTATGGCCATCTCTTTATGTTGGGCAAGTTTTCTTCTATAACTTTGTTGAAGACGTTTTTGGGTACTTTGGGCTGGGAATCTTCGCTCTCCTCTATTCCTATTATTCTTAGATTTGGTCTGTTCGTTGTGTCCTGGATTTCTTGGATGTTTTAGGTAAGGAGTTTTTTATGTTTTGAATTTTCTTTGATGGTTATGTAAATATTTTCTAAGTTTTCTTCTACACCTGAGATTCTTTCCTTTATCTCTTGTATTCTGTTGGTGATGTTTACTTCTCTAATTCCTGACCCCTTTCCTAAGTTTTCCATTTCAATGGTTGTCTCCATTTGTGTTTTGTATTTTGTTTCTACTTCTTGCTTTTATGTCTTGGACTACTTTGTTCAATTCCCTCACATGTTTGATTATGTTTTCCTATATATCTTTAAGGAATTTATGTGTACCATCTTTAAGGGCCTCTACTTGTTTACCTACGTTGTCCTGTATTTCTTTAAGGGAGTTATTTATGTCCTTCATAAGAATTCTATTATTTTCTAGAGATTGGATTTTAGATCAGCTTCCTGATTTTTAGGTGTTTTGGTATATCCAGGGCTTGATGTGGTCGGAGAATGAATTTGATGGTGCCAAAGTATACTGGATTCTGTTGCTTATGGTCTTGTGCTTGCCTCTTGTCATCTGCTTATCCATGGTGTTTTCTGGTCTGGATGTTTCTGTCTGAAGCCTGCCTCTTGTGTCCCTGGGTTCCTTCAGATCTCCTGGTAGGCCTGTGGCCTGGCTGTAGCAGACATCTTGTGGGGCTTTCAGACTCTGAAGTCTTTAGAGGATCATGTACACTGGTGACCTGTCACCCTGGCTGCAGTGGCTTTTCTGGGAGGCCTTCAGACTGTTTGGTCTTCAGAGGGGCAGAGAAGCTGCTTATCTGTTGCCCTGGCTGCAGTAGATCTTCTGGGAGGTCATCAGACTGTTGGGTCTTCAGAGGAGCAGTCAAGCTGTTGCCCTATGTGTGGTTGTTCTCCAGGGAGACTTTTGGCCTGTGGAGACTGTTGCAGCAAAACTCCAGGGAGGCTTTCAGACTTTGGGTCAGTTACGAACATGCAGAGGAACTCCTGGGATGCCTATGGTCTGTGGTATCAGTTGCCTAGTTGCCTAGTTGCCCTGTGTGCAGAGAAACCTCTGGGATGCCTTCAAGCTGTGGTGTCTTCAGGGGAGCAGAGAGGCTGGAGATCTGCCTTGGCAGAAGGCATTGACCAGAAGGGGAGTGGAATTTGGAGGAGGGGAGTTTGCAGGTGATTAGTCCCTGTGGAACTTTGGGAATGTCCTTTACCAGTTTCCCTGCTTGCAAAAGAACTTCTGGAATGCTTTCAGGGTGCAATGTCTTCTGGGGAGCAGAGAAGCTAGCGATTTACCCCCATAGAAGTTGCAAGCTGGAAGGTTGATCTTTTATTTTTGGAGAGAGAAACTATGTCCAATAAATGTTTGCTCAAATTTCTCAAAGGCAAGTGTTTTATTATTTTCTATACCTAGTATCTTTAGCTTTGGAATTAAGGTAAGAGATAAATGCATTATGACATAAATTCATAAATTCATTAGAAAATATGCCTCACAACTACAGAAAAACCTGGACAATTGTGACTATGAAATGTAAAAATTACATTCTTTCTTTATTTCTTTTCTTTTCTTTTCTTTTTTTTTTTTTGAGACAGGGTTTCTTTCTTTTTTATGTTTTTTGTAATTTTCTTTCTTTTTTTTTCTACTTTATTTACATTTCAAATATTTTCCCCTTTCCAGATCTCCCCTTTGGAACCGCCCTATTCCCTCACACCTCCCCTGCCTCTATGGGGGTATTCCCCCACCCAACCACCCAGCCACCAATTCTTGGTTTTCCTCCTTGGCATTCTCCTATACTGGGGGAACTAATACCCTCAGGGGCAAAGGCCTCTTCTCCCCTTGATGTCTAACAAGACCCTCCTCTGCTGCATATGTGGCCAGCACCATGGGTCACTCCATGTCTATTCTTTAGTTGGTGGATCAGTCTCTAGGAGTATTGGGGGGTCAGGCCAGTAGCCACTGTTGCTGACTTTCTGACGATTCAAACTCCCTGAGCTCTTTCAGTCCCTTTTCTAAGTCCTCCATCTGGGACCTCACACTCTACCCTACTGTTGCTGCGAAGTGACTCTTGGATATTTCGAACTTTTGGGCTAATAATCACTTAAAAGTGAGTACATACCATGTTCATTATTTTGTGACTGCTTTACCTTGCTCAGGGTGATATTTTCAAGTTCCATCCATTTGTCTGCAAATTTCATGAAGTCATTGCTTTTAATTGTCGAGTAGCATTCCACTGTGTAAATGTAGCACATTTTCTGTATCCATTCCTTTGTGGAGGGACATCTGGGTTGTTTCCAGCTTAGAGCAATTATAAATATGGCTGCTATGAACATAGTGGAACATGTGTCTTTATTACATATTGGAACATCTTCTGGGTATATGCCCAGGAGTGGAATAGCTGGGTCCTCAGGTAGTATTATGTTCATTTATCTGAGGGTCCGCCAAACTGATTTCCAGAGAGACTGTATCAACTTGCATTCCCACCAGCAATGGAGGAGTGTTCCTCTTTTTCCACATCCTCTCCAACATCTGCTGTCACCTGAGTTTTTGACCTTAGCCATTCTGAATGGTGTGAGGTGAAATCTCAGGGTTGTTTTGACTTGCATTTCCCTGATGACTAAGGATGCTGTACATTTCTTTATGGTCATTTTCTTGGCCATTCGAGTTTCCTAAGTTGAGAATTCTCTGTTTAGCTCTCTTCCCCATCTTTTGATAGGGTTATTTGGATCTCTGGAGTCTAGCTTCTTGAGTTCTTTGTATACACTGGATATTAGCCCTCTATCAGATGTAGGATTGGTAAAGATCTTTTGCCAATCTGTTCGTTGCTGTTTTGTCCTATTTACAGTGTCCTTTGCCTTACAAAAGCTTTGTAATTTTATTAGGTCCCATCTGTCGATTCTTGATCTTAGAGCACAAGCCATTGGTGTTCTGTTCAAGAACTATTCCCCTGTGCCCATGTGTTCAAGAATTTTTCCCAGTATCTTTTCTATCAGATTCAGTGTATCTAGTTTTATGTGGAGGTCCTTGATCCACTTGAACTTGAGCTTTGTACAGGGAGATAGGAATGGATCAATTCCCAATCTTCTACATGTAGACAGCCAGTTGAAACCAGCACCATTTGTTGAAGATGCTGTCCTTTCTCCACTGTACGGTTTTAGCTCTTTTGTCAAAGATCAAATGACCATAACTGTGTGAGTTCAATACTGGATCTTCGATTCTATTCCATTGATCTACCTGTCTATCACTGTACCAATACCATGCAGTTTTATGACGACTGCTCTGTAGTTTAGTTTGAAGTCAGGGAGGATGATTCCCCCAGAAGACCTTTTATTGTTGAGAATAGTTTTTGCTATCCTGGGATTTTTGTTATTCCATATGAATTTGAGAATTGCTCTTTCTAAGTCTATGAAGAGTTGAGTTGGGATTTTGATGGGGAATGCATTGAATCTGTAGATTGCTTTTGGCTGGATGGCCTTTTAACTACATTAATCCTGCCAATCCATGAGCATGGGAGATCTTTCCATCTTCTGAGGTCTTCTTAGATTTCTTTCTTCAGAGACTTGAAGCTCCTGTCATACAGATCTTATACTCATTTCTTTAGAGTCACACCAAGATATTTATATTGTTTGTGACAATTGTGAAGGGTGTTATGTCCTTAATTTCTTTCTCAGCCTGTTTATTCTTAAGTATAGGAAGGCTACTGATTTGCTTGAGTTAATATTTTATCCAATCACTTTGTTGAAGTTGTTTATCAGCCTGTTTATCCTTCGAGTATAGGAAGGCTACTGATTTGCTTGAGTTAATTTTGTATCCAGGCACTTTGCTGAAGTTGTTTATCAGCTGTAGCAGATCTCTGGTGGAGTTTTTCAGGTCTCATATCATCTGCAAATAGTGATATTTTGATACCTTCCTTTCCAATTTGTATCCCATTGACCTCCTTTTGTTCTCTGATTGTTTAGCTGGAATTTCAAGTACTATATTGAATAGATAGGGAGAGAGAGGGAAGCCTTGCTTAGTCCCTGAATTTAGTGGGATTGCTTCGAGTTTCTCTCCATTTAGTTTAATGTTGGCCATTGGTTTGCTGTATATTACTTTTACTATGTTTAGGTATGCTCCTTGAATTCTTGATCTTTAAAAGACTTTTATCATTAAGGGATGTAGAACTTTGTCAAATGCTTTTTCAGCATCTAATGAAATGACCATGTGGTTTTCTTCTTTGAGTTTGTTTATGTAGTCGATTACATTGATAGATTTCCGGGTATTGAACCATCCTTTCATCCCAGGGATGAAGCCTACTTGATCATGGTGAATGATGGTTGTGATGTGTTCTTGGATTCGGTTTGCAAGAATTTTATTGAGTATTTTTGCATCGATATTCATAAGGGAAATTGGTCTGAAGTTTTCTTTTATTGTTGGGTCTTTGTGGGGTTTTGGTATCAGTGTGACTGTGGCCTCACAGAATGAATTGGGTAGTGTTCCTTCCGTTTCTAATTTGTGGAATAGCTTGAAGAGTATTGGTATTAGGTTTTCTTTGAAGGTCTGATAGAATTCTGCACTGAAGTCATCTGGTCCTGGGCTTTATAGGTTGGGAGACTTTTAATGACTGCTTCTATTTCTTTAGGGGTTATGGGACTGTATGGATGATTTATCTGATCCTGATTTAACTTTGGTAATTGGTATCTGTCTCGAAACTTGTCCATTTCCTCCAGATTTTCCGATTTTGTTGCATATAGGCTTTTGTAGTAGGATCTGATGATTTTTTTAATTTCCTCAGAATCTGTTTTAATATCTCCCTTTTCAATTCTAATTTTATTAATTTGCACACTGTCTCTGTGCCCTCTGGTTAGTCTGGTTAATGGTTTATCTCTCTTTTTGATTTTCTCAAAGAACCAGCTCTTGGTTTTGTTGATTCTTTGTTTAGTTCCCCCTGGTTGATTTCAGCCATTAATTTGATTATTTCCTGCCTTCTACTCCTCTTGGGTGTATTAGCTTCTTTTTGTTCTAGAGCTCTCAGGTGTTCTATTAAATTGCTAGTGTATGCTCTCTCCAGTTTCTTTTTGGAGGCATTGAGAGTTATGAGTTTTCCTCTTAACACTGCTTTCACTGTGTCCCATAGGTTTGGGTAAGTTGTACTTTCATTTTCATTAAATTCTAGGAAGTCTTTAATCTCTTTCTTTATTTCTTCCTTGACCAAGTTATCATTGAGCAGAGCATTGTTCAGCTCCCATGTGTATGTGGACTTTCTGTTGTTGTTGTTGCCATTGAAGACCTACCGTAATCCGTAGTGATCTGATAGGAGGCATGGGATTGTTTCAATGTTCTTATATCTGTTGACGTTTGTTTTGTGACCAATTATATGATCAGTTTTGGAGAAGGTACCCTGTGGTGCTGAGAAGAAGGAATATTCTTTTGATGCAGGATGAAATATTTTATATATATATATATATATATATATATATATATATATATATATATATAATCTGTTAAACCCATTTGGATCATAGCATCTGTTAGCTTCACTGTGTTTCTGTTTAGTTCATGTTTCCAAAATCTGTCCATTGTTTATAGAGGGGTGTTGAAGTCTCCCACTCTTATTGTGTGAGGTGAAATGTGTGCTTTGAGCTTTAGTAGAGTTTCTTTTATAAAACTGGGAGCTCTTGCATTCATGGCATAGATGTTCAGATTTGAGAGTTCTTCTTTGTAAATTTTTTTCTTTGATGAGTATGAAGTGTCCTTCCTTATCCTTTTTGATGACTTTTGGTTGTAAGTCACTTTTATCCGATATTAGAATGGCTACTGCAACTTGTTTCTTGGGGCCATTTGCCTGGAAAACTGTTTTCCAGCCCTTTACTCTGAGATAGTGTTAGTCTTTAACATGGAGGTGCATTTCCTGGATGCAGCAACATGCTGGGTCCTGTTTATAGATTCAGTCTGTCAATCTGTGTCTTTTTATTGGGGAGTTGAGACCATCACTGTTAAGAGATATTAAAGAATAGTGATTGTTATTTCCTGTTATTTTTTTATGTTGTTTATATGTTTGTGTGGCTATCTTCTTTTGAGTTAGTTGAAAGATTACTTTCTTGCTTTGTCTTGGGTGTAGTTTCCCTCTTTGAGTTGGGATTTTCCATCTCTTATTCTTTGTAGAGTTGGGTTTGTCAAACATACTGTTCAAATTTGGATTTGTCATATTATATTTTGGTTTCTCCATCTATGATTATTGAGAGTTTTGCTGGGTATAGCAGACTGGGCTGGCATTTGTGTTCTCTTAGACTGTGTATGAGATCTGCCCAGGATCTTCTAGCTTTCACAGTCTCTGGTGAGAAGTCTGGTGTAATTCTGATAGGTCTGCCTTTATATGTTACTTGCCCTTTTTCCCTTACTGCTTTTAATATTCTTTCCTTATTTTGTGTATTTGGTGTTTTGACTATAGTGTGATGGGAGGAATTTCTTTTCTGGTCCAGTCTATTTGTTGTTCTGTAGATTTCTTGTGTACTTATGTTCATCTCTTTCTTTAGGTTAGGGAAGTTTTCTTCTATAATTTTGTTGAAGATATTTACTGTTCCTTTAAGTTGGGAGTCTTCACTCTCTTCTATACCTATTATCCTCAGGTTCTGTCTTCTCATTGCATCCTGGATATCTTGGATGTTTTGGGTTAGGAGCTTTTTGGATTTTGTGTTTTCTTTCACTGTTGTGTCCATGTTTTCTATGGTATCTTCCGCACTTGAGATTTTCTCTTCCATTTCTTTTATTCTGTTGGTTATGCCTGCATCTGTAACTCCTGATTTCTTTCCTATTTTCTCTAACTCCAGGGTTGTCTCCCTTTGTGATATCTTTATTGTTTCTATTTCTGTTTTTAATTCCTGAATGGTTTTGTTCATTTGTTTGATTGTGTTTTCCTGTAATACTTTAAGGGATTTTTGTGTGTCCTCTTTAAGGGTTTCCAGTTGTTTATCTGTGTTCTCTTGTATTTCTTTAAGGGAGTTATTCTTTCCTTCTTAAAATCTTCTATCATCCTCTTGATAAGTGATTTTAAGTCTGAGTCTTCCTTTTCTGGTTTGTTGGGGTATCCAGGGCTGGCTGTGTTTGGAGAGCTGAGGTCTGATGAATCCAAGTAGTCTTGGTTTCTCTTCCTTGTGTTCTTGCCCTAGCCTTTCGCCATATGGTTATCTCTGGTGTTAGATGGTCTTTCTCTCTCTGACTGTGGCTTGTCTTTCCTTCAAGACCAGATGTCAATATTCCTGGGAGACCAGTTCTCTCTCCTGGCTGTTCTTCTGACCCTGTTTCTGGAGCCCTCCTGTTGCTGCTTTTCCACACAAGTGGACAGCTTGCTTTCACCCTGTGTTGTTTGGCAATGGAGGCTTGGTGGCCCAGGCAGAGGTCTCCCACCACAGGTGGAAGCTGGCAGGCTCTTACCTCCTGGCTTTTCCTCAGTCCCTGCCTCTGGATTCCTCTTTCTCTTGGCTTTTCCACACAAGTGGGCAGCTCACTTTCTTCCTGAGCTGTTTGACAATGGAGGCCTGGTGGTCCAGGCAGAGGTCTCCTGACACAGGTGGAAGCCAGCAAGCTCTTACCTCCTGGCTGTTCCTCAGTCCCTGCCTCTGGATTCCTCCTTCTGCTGGCTTTTGACACAAGTGGACCGCTAGCTTTCTCTCAGCCCTGTTTGCCTATCGAGCCCTGGTGGCCCAGGCAGAGGTCTCCCACCACAGGTGGAAGCCGGCAGGCTCTTACTGAAACAGGGTTTCTCTGTATAGCCCTGGCTGTCCTGGAACTCACTTTGTAGACCAGGCTGGCCTCGAACTCAGAAATCTGCCCACCTCTGCCTCCTGAGTGCTGTGATTAAAGGCATGCAAAATTACATTCAAATTACATCCTCTGAAGTTAGAAACATCCAAATTTTCTACTCTGAGAAACAGAATCATAATTGAGTTCTTCAGAAAGTATCTCCAGACAAGCAGTGCATAGCTCATCCTTAATGATAAGCATAGAAAGTGCCTTCCAATTCCCATAACATTTTATCCAAGTTCCCTTCCCTACAACTCACTGGGGTTTTTGCACGTAAATATATGTATGGTCTACATGCATATTTGCATCTGTGTAGGTACACATGTCTAGGAGTCCTCATGCAGATGTAGAAGCCATAGATTGGCATTAGGTGTTCCTAAACTGCATTTAACCTTTTATACAGACGCAGGGTTACTTATATGACCGAATTCTAATGGACTTGGATAGTCTAGGTAGCTAGCTTTCTCCTTGGGTTTTTGAATTGCAGGAGCCAGCTTATGCTCCAGGCTTTTTTTGTGTGGGTGCTGGGAGTCCATACTCCAGTCTTCATGCTTACACAGCAAGCACTTTATTTACTGAGCCATCTTCCTAGCCATGAGAAGTTTTAATGTTGTCTCTAGCTTAAGCTAGTTGTGAATTTTCTGGTGAATAATTTATTTCTGCATTTAGTATGTTATTCAGGGTGCTCTCTGCTGAGAGATACTATAACTGTTGGGAGCACATGAACCCATATGTCTAAAGATGACCTTAGACTATTTGAATAATGAAATTGCATGCAGTTCAGAATCAATATTTAAGATGTTAAGGAGACATTCATTTTACTTTGAACTACTTGTATACAGCTATACATGTGTATAGAACTACATGATAAAGCTCACATTATGCAAATGAGCAAATGGCCTTTCCTTTGTAGGAGTAAAGCCTCAGTCTTTGTACATCTGGCATGGGTTAAACTACTAAGCACTATTCCTTTGTTCTAACCAATTCACCCCAATTGCAGTGTACTGTCTCACAATATGCTGTCTCTGATTCTACTAATACACATGTATGTGTGCCCAGTACTGTTTCAGAACACAAGAACCTAGACTTCCACAAAAGTATCCGCCTACCATTGTATTCTCATTCCATCACCATCATGTTTATCGTTTCAGCACATAAACCTGACGGAGAGATAAAGCATTCTTATAATTGCATAAGAATCGTGTAAAGGCTACTAAAATTGCTTTGCAGATTTATACATGAAATAATATATTTGGTAGTTTCATGATCAAACTAGCTTTTTCTTATTTGCATTATTTGGGGGAAACAATTGGTTCATGTATTGTAGTACTTGAGGGAAATAAAAACTAAAAATTTCTAATGTAAGTAATCAATAGCTGTATATCAAGTAGAGGAATCCCATAATCCTACACAATACAGTATAAAGCTATACAGGTATACAGCCATAAATGTATAGTGCTAAGACTTTACCCCCAAAACAAAACTTAGATATCTGAACCAAAGAGAGAACTAAGAAGATGGGTAGAAAACAACATAGCAGATGAAGCTCTTGCTTTGCTAGAATTAGGACTGGAGTTCAGATAGCACAAATTACATAAACCTGAGTGGGTGTGATACCCTGTCTATAAACCTGGTGTTCAGGAAAAAGAAATTACATAGACCCAGAGTAACCTAATTAGCTAGCCAGACTAGCCAAAAAGTAAGCTTTTATTCAATAGGAGTCCTGGTCTCAATATTTAAGGTGGAATATCATGATGGAAGATACACAAAGTCAACCTGGCATCCTCACCACATGCATAAAGATATACATGCAAATACATACACTTGAGAACCCAAACACTTGAAAGCATACATGATACACACTACATGCACACACATAAATGAAAAAGACATAAGAAGAAAGATAATACTCATTAGAATTTATAGGTTAAAATAGTCTAACTAAGAGATTTATGCATTTTGTAATATTTGAGTTGTTATAACCAGCTGAAATACTATGCCAAAGCCCTACTGAAAGAGAAACAAGAAAAACACATAATAGTTTCATTATATGATAAAAAATCTTTAACATAATCCATCAAATCTTCAGGATGAAAGTCTTGGATAGATTGGAGATAAAAAGGACAGACCTAAGCATAATAATGGTAATTTATAGTAAACCAATATCAGCATCAAATTAAATTAAGAAAACCTCAAAACAATTCCAAATCTGCCTACTATCTCCATATCAATCTAATAAAGTAATTGAAGTTATAGTGGGAGCAGGAGCAATAAAACATGTGAAGATCAATGGGATATAAATTAGAAAAAAAAAGTCAAAGTATTGTTATGTGCAGATGATGTGATACTATATATAACTGACCCCAGAAATTTCACCAGGAAACTTGTGTACATAAACACCTTCAACAAAATGGCTAAATAGAAGATTGATTCCAAAACACACAAACAAATAAGCAAACAAACAAAAAACCTCAGCAACCTTCCTAGATACAAATAACACATCAGCTGAGAAAGAAAATAAAGATAAGAAAATCCTTCACAATAGCCATGAATAGTATAAAAAAATCTCTGAGTAACTCTAACAAAACAAGTAAAAGATTTTTATTACAAAATCTTCAAGTCTTTGAAGAAAGAAACTGAAAATGTTATCACATGATAGAAAGATCTTCCATGCTCATGGATCAGTAGGATTAGCATAGTAAAACTGGTCTTTCTACCAAAAGCTGTCTACAGATTCAATGCAATTCCCACCAAAATTCTAACACAACTTTTTGCAGACCCTGAAAAAAGAACAGTTAACTTTATATGTAAAAAGAACCCAGGATAACTAAAACTATTTTATACAAATAAATGTATTTATAAATAACTTCTGGAGTTATTACCATTCCTGATTTAAAACTGTATTTAAAAGCAATAGTAATGAAAACCACATGGTATTGGTATAAAAATAGATTGATCAAAAGAATAAAATTGAACATTCAAATATAAATCCACACACATATGGAAAACTGATTTTGCCAAAGAAGCCAAATTATACAATTGAAAAAAATGCATCTTCAACAAATGTTGCCAATATAATTTGAAGTCAGCATTTAGAAAAATGCATATGCATCCATATCTCTCACCATGCATAAAGCTCAAGTCTAAGAATATTTAAGGTGTCAACATAAAGTTCGACATACTACATGTAATAGGAGAGAAAGTAGAGAATAGCTTTGAATGCATTGTTATAGGAGACAACCTCCTGAACAGAAGAACATATAGCACAGGAAATAACTTTAACAATTAATAAATTATACCTTCTGAAAGAGTCTAGAGACACAAGATTTTCGAGTAGACTTTCAAAGAACGCTAATACTCATCAAGTTATTCCACAAAATAAAAATAGAAAGAACATAGCCCAGTTAGTTAGAAGAAGTCAAAGCATTTTTATTCTCACATGATATGAAACTGTAGGAGGCCTGATACCTAAACCAAATAAAAGCCCAACAAAGACAGAGAATTATAGAGTAATTTCCTTTATGAATGTAGATGGAAAATATCTCAATAAAATACATACAAATCAATCCAAGAACACATCACAATGATCATTCACTGTGATCAAGTAGACTTCATCTCAGTGATGTAGAGATGATTGAATATACATAAATTAATGCATTAAATCCACCATATAAACAAACTGAAAGACAGAAATCACTTGATCATCCCATTAAGGCAAAAAAGACCTGGTAAAGATCCAATATCCCCAAAAGGGACAAAAGTCAACATAATAAAGGCAGTTGACAGCAAGCCCATGTGCATCATCTACCTAAACAGGAAGAAATTCCGAGCAATTCCACTACAATCAGGAACAAGTCGTGGTTGTCTTCTGTCTTTATACCTATTCAATATTGTACTGAGAGTCTTAGCTATATCTAAAAGACAAAGGAAGAAAAGATCACGGGTATGCAAATTGGAAAAGAAGTCAAAGCATTTTTATTCTCATATGATATGACACTATACATAAGTAATCCTAAATTCCCACCAGGAAATTCCTACAGCTGATAATCTCTTTAAGCAAAGTATCTGGAAACAAGATAAACACATAAAAGAGTAGCATTCCTATATACAAATGACAAAGTAACTAAGAAAGAACTCAGAACCAAGAAATGTTACAATAGCCTCAAATAATATGTTATCATGGGATAACACTGATCAACTAATTGAAAGACATGTATGGTAAAAAATTTTAAGATGCTGGAGAGCAAAAGTAAAGATGATATCAGAAGATGAAAAAATTTTCATGCTAATGGAAGAAAAAATTAATATATTTAAAATGGCCAACATATAAAAAGCAATCTAGAGATTCAGTGAAATCTCCAACAAAATTCCAACACAATCTCTCACAGAACTTGAAAAGACAACTTTTGTCTTCATATGGAAACCTGAAAATCTCATGATAGCTAAAACAATCCTGAATAATAAAAGAACTGCTAGAGGTATTACCATTCCTGACTTCAGTTTGTACTACAAAGCTTTATAGTAATAGAAAAAAAATACCATTGGCAAAAGATAGATAGGCATGTTGATCAGTGGAATGGAATTAAATAACCACAGACCGAAGGACACATGATTTTTATTTTAATAAATAAAAAATATTTATTGAATAAAAATATTTACTGAAGAAAGAAAAGACAGCAGCTGCAAAAACAATGCTGGTCAAACTGGACTGCTGCACATAGAAAATTCCAAGTAGACTCATTCTTATCACCCTGCAGAAAACTCAACAATATATATATCAAAGACCTCAACATAAAAACATATAAACTGAACCTGACAAATACTAAAATGGAGAATAGTTTTGAACTCATTAACAGAGGAGATGACTGTCTGAACAGAACACCATTAACATAAGCACAAAGATCAAGAAGGATTAGATGAGCTCTAATGAAACTGAAAAACTTTTGCTTGGCAAAGGACAATATCATTCCAACAAATCAGTGGTCTAAAAAATACTTTGAACATTAAAAGAACAAATAAACAACTTAACAAAATGGGTACAGATTAAAACAGAGTATTCTCAAAAGAATAAACTCAAATATATTTCATTCTAACACAAGTTAGAATAGCCAAGATTGACAAAGCAACTGACAGCTTATTCTGGAGAGGATGTGGAGTATATACCCTTCTTGACTGTATACCCAAAGCACTCTATATGCTACTACAGTGACACTTTCTCAACCATGTTTCTTATTACTCTATTCATAATAGTCAGAAATTGGGAAAAATATATACATCCATCAATTGATGAATGGCTGAAAAATGTGTTAACATTTATACAATGTTATACTAATCAGCTGTTTAAAAATGGAATCATAAAATTCACAAATTCACATTTTAATGGATAGAATTAGAAAAAAATAAAAAAACATCTTGAATGAGGTAACCCAGGCCTAGAAAGTCATATATCATATGTATTTGCTTATATGTGGATGTTAGCTGTCAAATCATTGATGAGCATGCTTCAGTCCATATAACCAGGGAAGGTAGGTAGATAATAAAGGATTGGTGAGGAAGATTAGATATCCCTATGTAGGAGAAGTAGAGTAGATATTTATGTATGAGTGAGAAGATGAAATAATGGAGGGAGAAAAGTGAGGGAAGAAATATGAGGAAGGACACCTAAAACTAAGGGCCGTATAAGGGGTCTTATAAAAACCTGCCTCCAGGTTTCTGTCCTGCTTTAGTCCCTGTCCTTCTTATACCATCCCTGAGATTGTTCTCTTTCTAGCTGTCTGACTTGTTTTTGGATTAACTGGCATGTGGTGAGTGAAGTCCCGCATTCTGCCACAGGCTCTAGGGCCTTTCGGCAGGTGCACATCCCATGCACCGCCAGGCAGGTGTCGGTTGTGAGATTCCTATTTTGAAACACCGCCTGGGGGTAGGGTAGCGTGGCCTGTGGTCCCAGGAACCACAGGAAGCTGGCTCCTTTGGGTTCCCACACTCTTGGGAACCCCAGATTCCCCTGGAAGAGCTGAGAACATAATGGGGGCCGGCAGGATGGAGGTGGTCCGGGACAAGGGGGGAAACCAGGGAGGAGACCTTCCGGAGCAGGATTGGCGGCTTGGCACCAGCTAGTTCACTTGGTTTGGTTGCAACCGTGGTGGCTCAGAGCACTGGGAGGCCTTCTGCGGGAGACTAGATGCGGCTCTTTAGACAAAGGCCTGTTCCATTGTTCCCCACTCCCTATGAAGAGAGATGGTCCAGGGTTTCAAGGCATTTATTGTCATGGCAGAGAGTGGCATTAGAGAATCTGTACCAAGACCTCAGGGAGGGGTGAGTTTGAAATGGAGGCAGGGAAGGGGAGTGGCTAAGCCTCTTGGTACCTCATTAACATGGGGATGTCTTGAGGCTAATCCTCTATCTTTGGAGGGACTTGGGGCTTTCCTTTATGTGACATTCAGTCACAGACCTATAGAGAGCTTCGGCCACATGTCAGGAGCCTGTTTCTAGGAGCATGGTAAAATGCCTGCCATCCCTTGTACAGTTGTCCCCTGCTGGGAACCCTCTACTGGGTCAACGGGGTGAGGGGGTTAAACCTTAGCTCAACCAGAAACCAGGCTTCTTTTCACTGTCCCACACCTTATAGTCTTGTAAACTTTTGTTTTTAAATTGGCTATATTTTTTCTAACCACTCGTGACTATATATATATATATATATATATATATATATATATATATATATACACACATATATACCAAAAAATTTCCTTAGAGTTACACATAGGCTCCCTGGCTGTAGGAAAATTACATCTAAACCCCTTCAATTTAGCTGAGGAAATGGACTTTCTAGAGCTGTCATTGATTTTTCTAGTCTTTGGACACCTCCATCAATTACCTTCTGGAAGGAGTGGTAATGGATCCCCTATAGTATTAAGCTCTGTTGCCTGGGTTTAGGGCTATACTTGGAAAGAAGCAGATATGCAAGGAGGAGGGGTTGAGCAGTAAAATCTGGTAATGAGTCATATAGGTGTTGCTTATCCATTAGTCTGGGGGTTGTTTGAAGACCCCTTCAATGGCATATGGTGTGGTGATATGTAATTTTTGTCCGAGTGTTATTTTGTCTGCATCTTTTGACTAGCATATCAGTGGCTATGATGATCTGCAAATTTTGTGGCTATCCTGATGCGACTGGATCTAGTTTCTTTGAGAGGTAGGTCTGTCTGTTCCATGAGCCTAGCAAGTAGGTCAAGTCTCTTTTGGCTATGTCCTTGTTTTAGTCCACATATAAGTGGAAGGGCTTAGTCACATCAGGAAATCCTAGAGCGGGAGTTACCAATAAAGACTATTTAAGTCCATTGAAAGAGCTCTCATGTCTTGGTCCATTTGAAAGGCTCTTTTTCTTTGGGGCTTAGCCAGTTCTTCAAGTTGGAATTCCATAATCAGCAGAACCCTGCTGACCCAAGGAACTACTGCACCTCATTTTTGAACTCAGAGTTGGGATTTTTAGAATAGTCATTTTATGGGCCTCTGACAGCCAGTACTGACCCCCCAAACAGTCCAAGTACGTTTCCTTCTGTTGACATAGTTGGGCAATTTGGTAATGCTTTGGAATTCTTGAATACCTGGGGTAGCTGAGTACAGGTGAAATTATTCAAATCAGAAAAGTGGCTGACTCTTGGGTACTAAGGGTAGACTGAAGAAAGTATCTGTGCAATCTAATACAGTGTACCAGATTTTGGACAGCCCCAGAGAACTCAACAGAGTTAAACATTGTGGGGTGGATATGCATGACCTCTTTAAAGTCCTGCATAGGCCTATAATCATTATAGTCATACTTTTTAACTGGCAGAAGTGGGGTGTTCTATGGGGACTGGTAGGATATAAGAATCCTTAAGTCTCTGATTTGTCTAATATAGGGAATGAACCCCTCTTTGCCTCCTGTGACATCAGATATTGTCTCACCTAAGCCAAGATGGCCACTGGTTTTCATTCTATTCAAATGGGGGCTCAATGAGCCACTAGTCCCATTGCCCCAGTCCCTGCCGTGGCTGAGGGAAATCATGACAGCCATGTGGAGACTTCTGTTCTAGGGCATTTTACTTTTTGGTGTAGTCTATATTTATCTTTTAAAGATAATGTGAGGACCTACATTGGCTGCCCATCTTGACCTTTGATGGAGAGCCTCTTGGGGTCAAAAGTAATTTGGGTTCCAGTTTGGGTTAGCAAATCTCTTCCTAATATGGGGTAGGGTTATTTAGGCATGACTAGGAAGGAGTGGGATACTTGTCCTCTTTCAAAGGTCTATTGATCTTCAGGTAGTATATGTATACTGACTCATGACTGCAGATCTCTGTACCCGGGACTTTTTGTTTGATAATTTTCCATGAGACTCTGTGAGCACTGAATGTTGGGCTCTTAATATCTACTAGAAATTTGATGGTTTTCTCCTCCACTCTAATGGCTGTCTTAGGTTTAGGGAGGGATTTTGAATGGTGTGTTCCCTAATCACTCAACTGTTCTAATTGTACCACTTTTGTTTGATCCCTCTCTAGTTTTTGAGGGGGTTGCTTGGTGGCAGTCTTTAATCTAATATTCTATTTCTTTACAATATGTACATTGGTTCTTTTGGAGTCAGGGTTTGTCCCTTCTTAATGGTCTTTTACCTTTGTAATCTGCTAGATGTTGCAATTGCCATTGTTTTTCTGCCTCAGTGTTGGCTGTGACTGCAAGCAAGATTTTGGCTAAGCTCAGTGTTTGTTGAGCATTGGAGAAGGCATGGTTGTCCCTGGAAGACTCTCAGTTAATATACACTTTCTTTGCAATAGCCAACATCTCCCATAGGGGGGTTTTATGAATCCTATCTACTCCTTGTAACTTGCTTTATGTCTGATGCTCCTTCATTGATAAAAACCATAATCACTACTGACTTGTTCTCTGGTGATTCTGGGTCCAGTGAAGAGTTATGGACCCAGAGTCTGGAATGTTATCATAATTCTCTCTAGAAATGCTGTAGAAAACACCCTATCTTCTTGTCTAACATCACCTATTCTAGCCAAATTAATGAAACAGTTAGCAGCTACCCTGAGATGCCCCATTAGAGTCTGGCAGTAGACCAGGAGCCTCTTTGTACCTTGAGCCATATTCAAGTTCCAGTAGGACCTGGCCAGGGGAAAAGAGATATCAATGGTCAATTAGTTAGTAGTAAGGGTCCCATTCTCTCCCAGGACTAATTTTTGTGCCTCACTGATAACATTTTTCCCTCCCTTCTGTTGTAAAGAGAATCAATAGTAGTTGCTGACAATCATCCCAGATAGGGTGGTGAGTAAAAATAAATGAGTCTAGGAAATCTATAAGGACACTGACCTCTCTGATAATTTGGTGTTCTGTATTTTCTAATTATGAAAATCACTAGAAGAGAAAGGCCAATATTGCATGGACTGGTTCTCCTGGTTACCTAGAGGCCCTGTGACCCCAAGGGGCAGGGCCAAGGTGGTGTCTGCTATCTTGCACCTGACATGTTTGATAGTAACCCATCTGTTGGTACACATAGGGCTAATTAAGGGCATAATCACTCCTCCTGCATCCTCTGATGCTACTGCCACTTCATCCCCCTTCAGTGCTGGTTATGGGGTGACTACAGCAAGTGGCCAGTGCTAGTAGGGAGGACAGGCAAGGAAAGGAAGAAATTTGTATCCCTGCTATCCTGCATAATAGGTTAAAGGGGAGTGGTTGGTTTAGGTTCTTTCACTTTGAGGATATGTCTTGGAGGAAGTAGCAGATTCAGCCAATCTAGTGGGTTGTCCATGAAGCCTTACCAGGTGGTGGTAAAGGGGACTTGCTCCGGGTGGTCAGGCTGACTATAGACAACATTCTTGACACTCCACACTGTGAGGGAGTCCCAGGTCCCATGGCCATCCAATATGGAAAACTGTCCACTCCAACCTGCAAAAAATGGTTAGTCTCTCCTCCCTAACGTCTAGCCCCAAGTCTCTAGCCCTAGTCCTAAAGTCCTTAAATCTGTCCAGGAAAAACATCAAGGGCATCATCTGGGTCTGTCTCATGGTCTTAAGTTCAAAAAGGATGAAACAGAATAAAACAGACAAGAAAAACACAAGCTCACTAATGCTGATGGCATATGATATCAAAAGAAAAAGTGAGACAGTGGCTGAATGTGACCTGGAATATCTCTCCAAAGAAACCAAGGGGATTATTGTTCCCCTAAAAATGTAACAGATAGGTCTTCTGGCCCTGGCTGATTTTGGGGGTCCATTGCATTCACTTCTGTGGCAGTACTAGGTTATTAAGTTACCTGTATACAGATTTGCTAAAAAGAAAAATACCAAATATTCAGACAGACACCAACCAGAAACCACTTGCCAGTTGGTCTTTCACTCTGTAGGTTGGGGGTTCTGGTGAGAAGGGTGATGAGGATCCTGAACAAGCCCCAAATGTTATACCCAGATTGTATGGTCCTCATAAACCATCAGAGACCACCAGGGTCTAACATGTA
Organism: Rhynchomys soricoides; assembly: GCA_019843965.1. NCBI lineage: Eukaryota > Metazoa > Chordata > Mammalia > Rodentia > Muridae > Rhynchomys > Rhynchomys soricoides. The sequence goes on from JADRCH010000030.1 coordinate 2,735,117, forward strand.
TGTAAAAGTAAAATGTCTTTAGTTAAGCTCTAGCTTGGACCCTCTAACCTCTTCAATGCAGTGGATGGGTGGGGAAGGTCCCAAGCTGGTGAAGCCTTGTTTTTTAAAATCAACTTGGCAGGTACATGATTGGTTGACATTTATAACTTGTGGCTTGGTGCAATTTTATTGGCTAGTAATGATTTTAGCTTGGTATGAACAATGGTGGTTAGCAAAGTTTTTAAGACATCTGGATCATTAGGTGCTTTTTACCTAAGAGCTGATTGGTTGATACTAGGGGTAAAGTGGCTGTTGCCATGGATGTCTCAGTTCCTGGAAAAAGTTAGGGATTTACTAGTAACTAAGTTTAAGCTAAGTGCAAGTTAAAGATGAAATGGAGTCTAAAAGTAAAATGGGGTTTGTAGTGTTAAGGTGGGCCCTTCAGTCCTTTGTGTATGATTATAGTTCCTGCTTTTGTATTTTTATAAAGTTCTTGTGTGGGAAAATGTTTGTCTTTGTGTTTCTCATGCTTTTTCATTGGCTCCTTTTCTTACGTTTGTTTGCTTGTTTGTTTGTTTTTCCAATTTCAGTTCTGTTAGGTTTATCTTATTTTATTTTACTTTATTTTTTCTTAAGTCCCTGTTTCTTTAATAAAGAGAAACAGAATAGATGTGTATCTGGATGGAAGAAACTGGAAGAAGTAGGTGGAGAAAAAATAATGGCCAGAATATATTATAAGATAGAAAACTATTTTTAATAAAAGAAAAAAATAAGAAATAAAACATATAAAATAAAAAGGGTACAAAAGGTGGAGGTGAAACTGATTCATGGAAAGACATAAGATTTTGCTCTGCACTTCCAGAGGGCTACACGTTCATATAGTAAGTCAGGCACAGGGTGAGTGGGACAGAACATCCCACAAAACCTTTGGTTTCTCAGACTGGGGTTCTTTAACACTGCACTTTGAGAAATTTTAAACTAAAAATATGTCTCTATGATAGACAAAGTATAGAACCTGGGCCCAGGTTTCTCAACACCAGAAATTCTTCAGCTAATCTATCTTACCCTACATTTTACCCTTTACTGGACACGCTTTTAAGTCATTTCTGCTTTCCAATATTTTTTCATCCTAATTTCTTTTGAGATGCAGGGAAACTAATACGTTGATTTCATAGACCAAAGGTGTCCGGGAACAGTCATAGATATAAAAGTGGCATTAAACTATATAGATAAGATCACGTAAGCTCTCAGGTAACAAAAGATAACAGAGAGTGATCACATTGTGTGATGGAAAATCATAGGCAGAAGAACAAAGGCCATGAGTACTGCCCTACATCAGCCTGAGCTCTGTACTCAGAAAAATATTAGATTCCTTTTTAACTATCTATTTTTACTAATTTTAATTTATGTGTATACAGAGAAGTATCTCAACTTGAGTACATGTGCTGAGGAGAGCCAGAAGATCTATTGTTATAGGAGGGTGTAACTTACATATTTGCATTCTGGGAAGCATACTTGGATCCCCTGCAAGGGCAGTAAATGCGTATTTGTTGGTTTAAGCAACTAAGCCATCTTTCAAGCACATGACTTGGATTCATGTCTTTCTAAAACGAAATAATTTTAAGAAGAGCCCATATCAAGCAGGGTAGGAGACGGTTAGAAAGAGGGAGATTTGAGAGGGAGTTAACAAACAATGCTCCTAGTGAGTATAAGAGATATGTAATGTGGTTGTGGGTATCTCAAGGATGAGAGTCATGCTGAAGTACCTTTAAAGTAAAAGTTAGGCAATTTTGGTGACTTTTAAATAAAGATACATATCAAAGTCTTTTCAAGGAACTGCCATGGGATTGTAGTGTGGGTTCTGATGTATGCTGAAGCAAGTATTCACATATATGTGTCCTGATATTGACAATAGGTGTCCTAGGTTGGTTTTTACATTATTAACCAAGCATTTGTCCATTTTCTCTCTCTCCCTCTCCCTCTCCCTCCCCCTCTCAATATCTCTTTCAACATCTCACTCTGTCTGTCTCTGTCTGTCTTTCTCTCTCTCTCTCTCTCTCTCTCTCTCTCTCTCTGTGAGTGTGTGTGTGTGTTTGTGTGTGTGTGTGTGTGAGAGAGAGAGAGAGAGAGAGAGAGAGAGAGAGAGAGAGAGAGAGAATGAACTGTGGCAAACACAATGCTTTCTACATCTCTATATCCCTTGGCATTTTTACTATGGATATAGGGCTGACAGTATGAGTTTTTCACTTAAAAGTTATGTATGCTGTTGTGTTTCTAAAAGTATAGATAACAGCCTTATAGTATCCATTTTAAAATATCATTCATATATGAGCAATTTACTTCTTTTCATTGTACTTCATCTTTGTTCTAGTACTAGTATTTGTTGGTGGTATCCTACTTTTAACCTGCTATCTATATTGACATCAGTTAACATGTATCACTGCCACAATGTGATAGCCAGAAGCCATGCCCTGTTACATTCCATTCCAAGTTTTATCTTAATCATGTACTTTTGAGTTTACTGTGTCTGAAATACCTGTGAAAGGTCCCTCAATACACATCTTTAATGAATTGTTGATTTTCTTCTTTGTAAGAGCAATGTTAACCCAAGAATATAAGCTGTATATGCAATTAAAAAAAATAGCATAATCTTACAGTGCTTTGTCAGTAGATGAGATGTTCCTACATGCATTAAACTCTTCCATGTTTGTGCCATGTGGGCCTTCCAAGGACCTGTTCATCTAGAGAAAGAAGGCATTTCATAGATATTTTAGAATTTCATTCCCTTACATAGTCTCAGTAAACAAAAGTGTTGAGAGACTTGTGATTCTGTGTCAACTGTTGCTCACACAACAAGCTACAGTCTGGACCCTGTCACAGAATGCAATTACTCTGTTTAGGTCTTGAGATTGTGCCTTTAATTGATTAATAACATCTACGACTTCTGGATTGTAAGAATTTAATGGGTGACTGCTGGAAGAGAGTTGTTGAAAGTTCTGAATGCCGTTTTTTAAATAATGAAAAGTGCAAACAAAATTTACCAAAGCATGGCATGAATAAAATCAAAATAAGTGATATATGCCATTATTTATTCTTGGTTATTTTCCTCAAGAAGATTTCTAATATGTATGGATTTGAAGATATACAATTTTCCCACTTAGTGATATCATTTTCAGTCAGACCACATGATCAGACATGCAACATTCAATAAAGCATCTGCAAAGTAGATGCTTTCCTTAAATGATGCTTCTCCACACAGATATGCGACAGGCAGTACCTACTAGAAATGCAAGCAGCAGCATATCTAAGATATAGCACAGAAAGATGTCAAATTCTGAAAATAACATTCCTGTGTTTTATTTCCCTTAGTGTATAGTCATGCATCATAATATCTTGCTTTTACAGAGGTTTACATCCTTCTCCAAAGCTGCTAGCTTGGGGACAGATGCTCTGCAGTGAGCAAATATTAACAATGAATTGGAAGTGACAAGTGCCTTCAGCCATAAGTCCAATGGGAATTGTCATCTTGAAATAATACATAGCAGAAGGAACCAAGCAAAGAATGAAATGGCCAAATGCCAGTCCAGTGTTAATATAGAAATTGAGCTCAGGGGTTGTGTTAGGACAACCTAATTGGACCAGAGATTCTCTTTCCTTCATTTTGAATTAAAGTATGTTTAAAAGGAGAGGACTTGTTAGAATTCTCAATCTGATTGGGAGAAACAAGGCACCAGAATCAGCAGCATAATTAGATATTTGTTAGAGTGGTAAGAGATTTTCTGAGCATGATCACTCTAAGAGTTTACAAACAGGAGCTGACAGCATTGATTTGGAGAAGGAAATCATCAAAAATAAAATCTTAATGGAAGGACATTATCCTAAAAGCAGTTGAGAGAACTCAGGGTTTATGTTTTGCTCTTATCATGATTCTTAGAATCTACCAAATACAGTAGCAATATTGAAATTAACAGCTAACATTATGATTATATTTATTGATGGATTCATTGTCTGATTGATTGATTAATTGATTGATTGATTTAGTACAGGATTTCTTGCAGCCAATGCTAGACTCCACATTTGAAGCCACAAATAAATAACCTTAAACTTTTATCTTCTTTTCTTCACTTTCCAAGTGCTGGGGTCTTAGCTGTATGTCACTATATCTGACTTATGTAGTGCTGGTAGACATACTCAAAGCTTCCTCTATGTGATGCAAGCATTCTAGCAACTTAGCCCCATCTGCAGTTCATGAGTCCATTGATTATACTGTGAGATATTGATGAATAATATGCCTAGTCCCATATTTATACTCTCTTCAATCCTCACAATTGTAGAAAGTTAGTATTGTCTCTGTTAGCACTGAATAACATGAGCCTTAGAGAAATCATCTTCATTAGTCTCTTGATAGTAATATGTCATTGATATAAAAAATTTGTCATTTCCAAATCAGCAGGATATTCCTCTGAATTAGTGTCTTTAAAAGTATATTACATTAAAATAGCACTAAAGTGTATTAGTTATGGAGTGTTCACAAAAAGGCATCTATCATAACTGCCCTCCAAAAGACCCAACAAGCAACTGAAAGAGTCAGATGCAGATATTTGCACCCAACCAATGAACAGAAACTGCTGACCCCTGTGGTTGAATCAGGGACAAGCTGGAAGAAGCTGAGGAGCAGGGCGACCCTATAGGAGAACTAGCAGTCTCAATTAACCTGGACCCCTGAGATCTCTCAGACACTGTACCACCAACCAGGCAGCATAAACCAGCTGATATGAGGCCCCCAACACATATACAGCAGAGGACTGGTGGGTCTGGGTTCATTCAGAGAAGATGCACCTAACCCTCAAGAGACTGGAGGCCCCAGGAAGTTTAGAGATCTGGTGGGGCTGGGGGTATGAGTGGTGGGAACATCCTCCTGGAGACAGAGGAACAGGGAGGAGGTATGGGATGTGGAACAGTCAGAGGGTAGACTGGGAGGGAAATAAAATCTGGAGTGCAAATAAATAAATAAATAAATAAATAATAAAAAATAAAGAACAAAATTACTAACCCTAACCATAGCTGATGTACTGAGTATATGTCCAATTTAAACAGAAAACAATGTGTTAATTATATGGCAAAATATAAATTGTCAATATGGCTATTGATGAAAGTAATTCAATTTTTGTAAATGCTAGCTGCCATATATATTTAGCCTGTTTTATAATTGATATTGTGCAGAGGCAGCAAATATGATTTCTAGTTATAGAATGTGAAATGTAAAATAAAATTCAGCATTAACTTTTCTTAATACTAAATACCACTAAATTTGGATTTGTTGGAGTGATGTTTATGTACACTGTGTGAAGATGTGTCTCCACTCTTCCTTGGCTGCTGTACTGGCTGGTTTTGTGTCAACTTGACACAAGCTGGCATTATCACAGAGAAAGAAGCTTCAGTTGAGAAAATGCTTCCTTGAGATCCAGCTGTAAGGTATTTTCTCTATTAGTGATCAAGGAGGGGAGGGTCCCTTGTGGATGGTACCATCCCTGGGCTGGTAGTCTTTCTATAAGAAAGCAAGCTGAACAAGCCAGGGGAAGCAAGCCAGTAAGTAACATCCCTCCATGGCCTCTGCATCAGTTCCTGCTCCCTGACCTGTCTGAGTTCCAGTCCTGACTTCCTTTGGTGATGAACAGCAGCATGGAAGTGTAAGCTGAATAAACCCTTTTCTCCCCAACTTGCTTCTTGGTCATGATGTCTGTACAGGAATAGAAACCCTGACTAAGACATCTGCCTAAGGCACCTTCTGATTTATTAAAATAAAACACCTATGGCCTATAGCAAAAAACAGAATAGTAAGGTTAGTCTTTAAGACAGAGAGAGGAATGCTGGGAAGAAAAGAGACATGAGAAAGTTGTCACCTAGACTGGGAGGAAGTCCTACTTATGAAAGTTAGGAGTAGTATTCAGTCACATGGTAGACACAATAGTATAAACAGGTTAGTACAAGTTAAGAGCTAGTTGGAGAGCAAGCCTAAACTAAGGCTAAAAGCATGGTAAATAAATATAAACCTCTATAATATAAGTCATTATTTATGAACTGGGACAGGCATAGAAACAGCTGTACAGTTCCATAGGTTAATATAATCAGTCAGTGCTTAGAAGAGGGCCATATAGATAACTTTAATTAGTGCCTTAATTATTTACTCTCTTCTTATGATTTAGGAAAATCCATCTTCAGTAAATGATAAAAATACCAAATCACAACAGAAGACAGACTTGATTTTCACAGTCTTCTTTTTTCAAATGATTGTTAATAACCTGTCAATTACGAAGTGTATAGAGAGTAGGGTGCCACACACCTTTAACACCTTTAATCCTAGTATCGAAGACCAGGCAGAGGCAGGTAGATCTCTGAGTTTGAGGTCAGCCTGATCTGCAGAGCAAGTTCCAGGACAGCCAGGTCTAACCTCTATCTAGAAGGAGGGAAGGAAGGAAAAGAAATGAATATACAGTTACTTGGGCAAATACAAAGTCACAGCAAAAATGTTCATGTATTCACACAAACCAGTTCTACTCATCTATGAAAGAGTGCACATGAGGCATATATCAATATTTACTACTGGGCAAAATAAGGTTAGACAAATATAGTGTCTTATTACTGTTTACTAAGAGAAACACACTGCTGCTGAGATTTCTGAAGATGAAGTGAGGAGGTCAAATCAGAGTATTTCATTAATTGAGAAGCTGAGTTTTAGAGACACTAGGCAGTTTTATTACAAGAGTCTCCATGGTGTTCTGTTAGGATGGAGATTGTGAATAAGCAAGGATCACTCTATAGTGTTCTGGAGTGCAGAGGTTATCAGGGTAAGCTCTCAAACCCAGGGACTTATTCTTCAAGGCCCTCAGAACTAGAAACTTGTGGCTTTGGGTTTCTGAAGCCAGACTCAGATCTCTGTAGGACAATATACATGAGTCAGAGGCTTACAGCTCTGGGAATTCAAAGCCAGGGATGTACAGCTCCAGGACCTGGGAACTGAGTCACAAGTCTAAGTTCTAAAAGCCAAGGATTTATAGCTCTGGATGCTAAGGTCAATGGCTGATTGCTCTGGGATTTGAGTGCCAGTGATTCAGTACCCAATAGATATTGTAAAGTTCTTAAATTCAGGTGTCAGAACCTTCTGCTTTAATACTGACTGCTTTCTGGAATTTTCTACACAATTGTGGTCTGTAGTTCAACTAAATTCTTCATAGTATCTTGACTAATGTAGCTCTACTCTCCTCATTCCTTCCTAGTATTTCCATAGTATTTATAGTGTCTGTCTTCTGCTTCTAAAAAAAATCCTCAATTGTCTGTCTCTACTTCTGAGTAAGTAAAGAACATACATTCCCAAAACCCAGGGGTGCATGGCCTCTGGCAGTCTTCTGTCACTGCTTTGTAGATGTTGATATTGGCTGCTTTGAGCTGAAAGTACTTTGTTATCCAAGATTCTGCGCAACCAACTCATTCAACCTCTGATGAAGATCACAAGTAGTGAATAAAAGGCCATTGAAAAAAGGTATAATTGATACTTAATACTGGAACATAAGGCAATTAGTCCACAGGAGAATTTAACATTTACTGACCCTAGTACAGTGTTAGATGCACTGTCTTTGTAGACAGAAAGGTGGCAAGGGTAGTTCTGACAATCATAATCTTCACATGTACAATACTAATCTACAAATTACAGGCTTTCTGCTGAGTTATCAGTGGAAAGGTTTCTTCTCTCACCCACAGTGAGAATAGCCTCAAGGTGAGCAGATTTTCTGTAAGACAGAATGACAAGTTCATCAGAAAGTCACCAAAATATTTTACAATGGAAGTAGTCTCCTGAAGACAATGCAAGAATTCTGAAGAAGCTATACCTACAGTGTAAAAAAAGACAGGGCATCAACAGCAATATGTCCCCTGTGGACTTTGCAGACAGAGAAATCTCCTTGAGGAAGCCATGTTGTATTCAGTGCAATCAGGCTAGCAGACTGCCACAATGAAAATCAAGGTAGTCTCTCAAAGGGGGCCAAATTGGTTGAGAGCATCCCATCCAAGGGAGAAGGAAACTACTGAAACTTCTGGCAGCTCATAGAAAATTGACTCATGGCTAGATCCATCAACTTTGGTTGTTCTGGAAGAAATCACTAGTGAGTTGGTACAGTAAAGAACTACTACAAAATTAATGTTCTTTTTAATAATTCGAGGATTTTTTAAAATTAAATTTATTGGCTTATTCACATTATACCCTAAGCTTGTCTCCTTCCAGTACCCTGCACAATGATTCTCCCTACATTCTATTCCAACAGTACTTGTGATACAGCTCAATTCACCAAGAAGGGTTAGATGATGTTCATCTAACCCACCTTTACAAAGACACTGCTGATATACTCACAGTTTGGAGGAGTACTTGGCTTAGTTAAAGTTAAACATACTAAAAGCTAGAAAAGCAGTAGGAGAAATAGCTATTGCACTTTAATTATTTCCCTTATTGGAACTTCCCATCAATGCAAATTATAAAAGGCTATAAAATGAGCTCAGGTAATCAATTTTGAGAGATGACTCCTGTATAGATCAAGTGCTATTGTGGCAGTCATATGGAACTGTTGATTGCATTAAAATATTAAAATAATATTTTGCTTATTATTTCTTAAGACTATACTATTATCTGATCATCCAATGTTGCACTATATCTCAGCTAAAGCAAATTGTCATCTAGAAATTACACACAGCTCTGTGAATGCATAAATATGTTTTTTAATAAATAAAATTGGACTGGTTGTATAGCATGCTTATTTTAAAAAGTCTTTTTAACTCAATCTATACCCTAAATGGGTATGTATGCTCACTACAAAAGCTAAGTTCTACTCTCACTTAAGATGTTTTAAAATGTAGATGAGTCTCATTCATGGAGGCAATAAAATTAAGACAATAATATACAGAATCATCACTTTAATTTTCTTAAATCATATCAAATCACTAAGGTTTCAAGGAAACCTGGAAAACTGAAATCCTAAACATCAAGCCCCTTGAGGCCAAAAGGCTTTAAGAACCATTGACCCTAGATGTGCAAAGAAGAAGGTGCACATCACAGAAGCAGAAAGAAAGAAAAGAAAAGACAGCTAAAAAATTAATAAGTTCATAAGGATTTAACAGAAGCCATGATGACTATGATTCCTAGTAGCCTCCAACACAGAGATTGAGCATTCATCCACCCACCCTTCCCCTGTGCACTCCCTATAACAAGAAACTATGTAAAAAATAAAAATAATAATAAAAATAAAAATAAAGGAGGAATAAGAGACATATACAGCATACCTCTTCTCTGAGACATTTTGTAGGACATTAAAGGGAAGAATTATAGAATCTAGAGAATTTTATCTGTACTCAAGACTCCACATCATTATGAAAATGGGCAGCAAATATGTATACACCTAAGTTTTTTTTTTCTGAAAAGAAATAATGGTTATGATCTCTTGAGAAATCTTAGGTAGTTCTCTTAGGTCCAAAACTTAAATGATTTTAAGAAATTGGCCACTAAAGAATGTGAGAAAAAATCCTTTTCCCTCTGCTATTCATATAGCCTCATAAGGATGAGAAGCTCATTCTTTCTATACTAACATAGAACATATCTCAACCACCACTGATGGAGGAACAAGTGTTCCACTACCCTAAACTCTAAAGAGCTTACAACAACATAAATTGTGAAATACCTTTATTTAGGAGGAATGGTAAAACAGCAACAATGGATCATTATGAAACTGAGAACCTCAAAATTAATGCATAAATGTTTATTATTACCCTTGATTGGTTGTTTTCTTTAATGTGAAGCAGACTTTTTGACTTCTTCTGAAAAGTTTTGAAGTGTACTTTATCAGATATAAAAATAGCCACATGCAATTGTTTACGATTTCCATTTATTTGGTAGATTAATCTCCATCCTTTGACTCTTAATCTTTGAATGTGTTTTCAGTAATATGTTTTCTTGTAGAGAACAGATAATTGGATTAATATTTTTAATTTTAATTTTTATTTATCTATATTTGGGAGTATGTATATGCCAAGTATGTACAAATACCTGATGAGGCCAGAAAAAAGCATCTGATCTGCTGGAACTAGAGCTACTGCTGGCTATGCACTGTTCAATAAGGGTACTACAAATCAAACATAGGTCTTCTTCAAGAGCAGCAAGTCCTTTTAACCACTGAGCTGCAGCTCTGGGGTCATTAAACCCTAGGTAATTAGTCTATGAGTTTTAATTGGTAAGTTTAGTCAATTTGCATTTAAATTGTTAATAAGAGCAATTCACTGTTTTCTATAGTTTAGTTATTTCCCTATTAGAGTTTTGAAATTAACTGTACTGGGTGTTATTCATTTGTTCTTGGCTGTCCCCACTTCCTCTGAAGATATGTATGAATCCTTATGCTTTCATGGATGACACTGTGTTCTTTCTTTCTGTGTATTATTCTTTCAAATATGTTCTGAAGTAGTGGCTTAGTTGTTATGGTTTGCCTTCATCTGTAGTTATTCCAATGCTCTTATGGTTCAATCTATTTCAACAGATAACTTTGCTGAGTTTATCAATCTTGCTTGAAAGTTATTTACATGTAGAGCTTGAAGTAGACCATTCCATGTGTTATTGTACTTCAGGGATTCCAATTAGAGATCAGATTACATATGATGCTTCCATTTTTGTTTGTGACTTGGTATTTTTACCTTACAGTTTTTAATAATATCTACTTGCTTTATAACATACTTTTAATTTTTTATTGGATATTTTATTTACTTATATTTCAAATGTTATCTTCTTTTCTGCTTTGCTTTCCCCTCTGGAAACCCTCTATCCCATACCCCTCCCCCTGCTTCTATGAGGGTGATTCCCTTACACCGGGGCATCGAGCCTTCAGGGACATTTCCATGAAACAATGCTATAATCTCAGAAAATTCTCACTCTGGTTTTTCTCTTCATTGCCCATTCTTTTTGAATATCTATTCCATTTTCCAGGTTCAGGGAGTTTGATATTGCAATTTAATTGAATCAATTGTCTATTCCTTGAGAATTTATCTCAACTCCTTCTTTAACATGGCTATTCTTTTAGGTTTGGCCTCTCAGTTACACCCTGGTGTGCTTTGAGGTTTTTTATTATGATTGTTTGGTTTGTATTTTTAACATATGACTGCATATATTTGTCCTAATTTTGTTTTTTATTTTTGAAGCACTTATCCTTCTTAGTCTCATCTATGGGTGATGTTTTCCACAGTTATTTTTTTAAATTATTGATTCTCTATCAGAATTTATGTCTGATTCTTTTCCAGAGTCTCCAATTTTTCTGTTTTTTATACTATTTTAATTTCTCTTACAAATTATTGTTTCATTTTCATTGCCAACTATTTAATGTAGGTCAAGAATTGATATCTTCCCTTGATTTATCTGCTGTTTCTGTATTTTATACAGTCAGTGATCCTTTTAAAAAGTAAGAATCTGAAATCTTTTTTGTCATTTTCCCTACTGTTATTTTTAGTGTCTGGTTTTGAAGAGCTGTATGTTTGTGGTGGTGTTAAATGGATTGTTGTCTCATAGTGTTGTGCTCTTTTGTTTTATTTTGCACATTTGTGATATGCAAAATATGATCTATGAATCCTTCAGGCTTTTCTTCCCACCCTTTTCAGCCTTTGTGTTATTTTTCACACAATAAACAGGCAAGTAAGTCTATGAATTTGTATTGACTAATGAAAGAATGGAGTTTTACAATTTGTTCCTTTCAAACCACATAGCTGAAGATCTACTAGACACTTGTGGGACTGAAGCTATAATATAAAAATGCGTGGACTATCTGTCTTTGCAGAGGCTATCATCTCACTGGAAGTGAATTTCCCTTCAAATTGCTTGTTTTAACAGAAGTTGGGGATTTGCTTGCATAGAGACAGTCTTGTTTTCCTTGTGTGTTGCTGAAGGGTAAGTGGAATTCTGCTAAGTACTTAGTTCAATACATGTAATCCTTTCTCACCTTTGTTCAATATACAACACAAAAACTGAAGTGTCTTGTGCAGAGGGATGGCTATGGTCAGGAGTTACCTCTGGAAAATCAATTGACCTTAGAAAGATTTAGTCTAAGTAACAACCAAAGAACCATTCCCCATATTAGCAAATAATAGAAAATAACTTGCATGTTACAAATCTCCCTTCTCCTGACTGAGAAAGTTTTGGTCAGCCTGTCTCCTTCATTCTGAAGAATTAACTGTCATTTACTCATCCCAATTATGATCTTCTGATACCCTGAGCTACTTTCTTCTTGGATGGAAACTCAAGGCAAATTATGTCTCTAGAGTATACCATCCATGAAAGTCATTAAGATTATATCCTTTGTATGGTATTTTGAGAAAAAGAAGGTCCCTGAAAGCTAAACCAATTATACAAACATTATCCAGTAATATATATCTTTACCTTTAAAACTATGTTCACTCTTTCATAGAAAATGCATAGTCCATGTAGACTCTTTACTAACCCGATACCTTCCATGCCGGAACAAGGCCAGCTTTTCCTTCCCAGCTACACCCCTTTCCTTCTGAAAGAATGGTGCCATTATCAAATCTGTTCTGTAAGTTCCCTTCACTTTGTAAGGAATCATTTAGCCTAATAGTTTTAAACTAGTGTTTGTAATAACCATACACTTTTTATATATAAGAATATTTATTGAGTATGGTTTTCATTGAAACAAAAATTCATATTTTTCTGATGCTGCGACATACAAATTATTTCCTTTTATTTCTAAGATACATATTTGTTTTTTAAATAGATATCTCATTACAGAGAAAATGGTGATTTTTAAACTTAGCAAATGCAAAATATTATTTTAAATATTTTCAAAATAATTACTTAAAACTGCAATATTTCCTAAGCCTACAAGTAAAGCAGCTTAATATCATTAAATTTAAAGTCTTTGGATTTAAATGAAAAGTATGTTTTTTGTTTTTTGCTCACTAACTGATTGATTTCAGCCACACTAAGACTCAATTTCTTCATCTTAAAGAGAACAAAGCATATAAGTTAGGTGGACAGGAAGATACTTAGTTTCACAGAAATGGAAAATACTTTTAGCCCAATAATTTTTTCTCATTATCCAATATTGTGTATTTAAATCTATATGACTTCAGCAGGGCTTTGCCAAGCTTTGTGCTTGTTGCTTGAGTCTGTGACCTTTCCAGGTATTAAGAAATACTAACTATGCCCATAAATAAAGTGATTAGATATCACCATAAGAAATTGTCCACTTTAACATACAAGCTAGAAACTGATTTTCCACTTGAATTATTATGGCTTCTGAATCATTTAGAAACCATTTTAAACTCATAGTATACATTGCAATTCTGAGAATGTTTTATTTAAAAATAATAAAATTAGATTTTCTTTTTTTTAAGATTTTCTTTTTATGAAGACATAATTTGATTGATAATCTCTGATACAGACTATCCTGCTAAATTATGTTGTACTTAGAAAACTATAAACACTTGAACTCACAGTGCCCCAATTTATTCCATGAGGGCAAATATTTCTAGAAATGATCACCATGTACCATGGTTCATTTACATACCTGTTAAGTCCATTACCTTCTTTCTACCACACAGACATGATCAATATTACCTTCCAGGTTTGTAATAGTCACAGACTCAGAGGATAAGTCAACCAAAACAGCACACTCTCTTATAGAGTAAATTCATTAGAACTAAATGAAGATAAAATTTAACCAAGAAAAACAAATAAAATGTTCATGGCTCAGCATGGACACTCATGGTTGCTTGTATAGAGTTCTCTTATTACTTCTATAATCTAAATAAACTAGGCTCACTCTAATGATAATTTCATACTCATGTTACACACTTAATAATCACTATTTTTCTTACATTTTCCTTTAATACTAGTCTCCCAAAAGAAGAAAGAAGATGCAATTTTCTTCTATCAGCACAGGGCCAGGGGCTGGTAGACTTCTCCTGTACTGCTCTGTCGTTTTTATTACTCACACTTTCTCCCTTTATCCATCTCTAACATATCTGAGCACTAGCTGAGCAATGAGTACCATGTTTGTAACTGTCTGCCATGTGATAAAGTGAGGCACTTTCCTCTTGTCTATTGCCTCAATGCTAGCAAAACCAGACTAATGAATTCCTGAGAGGATGTTCTTGCCACCTGTAAACACATCCTACTCAGATAAAGCTGACCTTGGAATGAATCATTTCACTGAATCAGGATGCAATGGGAGGGAATCTGCTCCTAGCTCAGAAAAGCCAGAAGCAATTACTACATGTACACAATTGGTAGGAGGTAGTGAGAGATAACAGTGTAAACATGATTGATATTTAGAATGTCCTTTTGGTCCCAAAGTAAGTTCAACTATTGACAGGAAGACCAAATGACATAACTAAAGTTTTTCCTATTATTTCTCAAGCATTTGGATCATTATCAGAATAAATACATCAAAAAAGAAATGTATATCATACATTATAAAATGATCATTAATGATATTATTTCCTGTGTTATAATTATATAATGATATAATTAATGATGTGCTTGCTTTCTCTAGTCAGTGTGCATCAAAACGAACTATTGCTGATTTAAATTATAACTTGCAATTAAAAATTAACAATTGAAACAACAGAGTAAATTTTGCATAAATATGAGTATTTAAGCTATATAAAATTACTTCAAGAGGAAAGCTCACAAACCGTGATATTTTCTGGAATTTCAGCAATAATCTTAAACACATTCCCTCTCATCCTTTTTGCTTTCATTTTGTTATTAGTCAAGCTCTACTAAACTAGTACATATTTTAAAATTCTGCTCAGTGCTCAAGTCTACACATGCCATCCATTCATTCCCCACTTGATAGCAAATCATTCAAGTGAAAATACATCACCAAGATTCTGAGCAATCTGAATGCAAATTAAATCAATACAATAACTCAGAAGAATTTGCCCTTGGAAGTCATTCAAGTTCAGGCAAATGTTAGGTTCTTTATCTTATTCTAGTTAATCCAGAGTAGCATAGATGTACTTAAGGCATTCACTGGAAACTCCATTATCATGTATGGTAAAGCCTAGAGCCAAAAGACTTATTTTTATTACATTTATTTATGAGGGAGGGGCTGTATGCATGCCTACCACAGTATTTGTATAAAGGTTAGATAAAAACTTGCAGGAATTAGCTCTTTCCTTCTGGAACATTGGTCCCAGGGATCAAACTCAGGTTATTGGCACTTGGTGACAGAGTGCCTTTATCTACTGATCCATCTCCATATCCTTATTGCCAAAAAAAAAAAAAAAAAAAAAAATGTGTAAAGAAAAGTTAACTGTCTTTGAAATTGGATATCACTTCTAATTTGACAAAAATCTAAATGGTCTACCCTGTCACATGAAAAGCACAAGACTTAATGATATAAATAAATATAAAAATACTATAATTTGTGACGATCACTTTTCACATGCCTACCACTGATTGAGAATATTTAAGTTTTTCAAAATATGCATTACAGCTATAAAACATTTTTAGAACGCACAATGAATAATTTTAAAAACAACCTTAATATGAGGATTTTTGACTAGTCTTATTGTATCTTATTATTCAGTGTTTGGTTGATGACCTGGGGGAGCCTGCTCTTTGCTGAATGGAAACAGAGCGTCCATGAAAGGAGATATGGAGGGGGGATGAATATTTCTGGAAAGAGTAAAGAGGCAGGAAACTGAGATTAAGGTATATTATATGAGAAAAAATATATATATATGCATGCATATTTCCAGTTTCTTGTAGGTAAGCCTTTTCTTATAATGAAAACAGAAACCAGGTAGTATTAAATATTTAAAAGAAAATAAATCACCAGCCTATGCATTTTATATAAATGCTATTTAAAGAAGAAAAGTATTCTATGTAAGTTCACTCTCTACCTTGGGAGTTTTAAGAAAATGCAACATAAATTCCAACCATCATTACAAAAGGATTTATTATTTAAATATCATGGGATTTCCATGTTCCCCATTATTATGGCCACTTTGTGTCTAGGGATCAGCATGCTATTTCTAGATCCCTTCAAGAGATCCACCATCCTCAAGATACTGACTTCAAGTTACTGTACTCTCAATATGTTGTATGACTATTCGAAGAATCCTTAAAGAAAAAGGGGTCTGGAGAGATAATGAGACTATACCAGGAGGAAGAAGAGGAAGGAGAGGAGGGCCACTATCCCCAGTACTTCCATCTTTCTCAGACATTGACTCTTTGAGTCAGGAGTAGAGGATGAAAAAGGAATATGGCCCAGTCAGGAATGTATAGTTGACTTACCTTAGGTTTTTATGTAGCTTTTATACTTTTATACTTTTTTAAAATTTGGAAAATTGATAAAAACTCTTCACCCAGCTTAATATAATACCTAAAATCTCTCTCTCTCTGTCTCTCTCTCTCTCTGTCTCTCACTCTCTGTCTCACTCTTTCTCTCTGATACAGACACACACACACACACACACGCACACACACACACACACACACACACACACACACACACGCACACACACTGAAGATATTTCCGTGTCTGCTGAACCAGGAAAACTGACTATGGAGGATCAAGCACTACTCTTCTGTGGTTTGTTGAGGGAGAAGGAATATTCATAAACAAAGAACAGCTAAACAGTATAGTTGCTCGTATTCCTCATTGGCTAGGAGGATGACAGAAGAGAAACTGCTTCACCAGCAAAGGAGAACAAGGGAGAGTCATCATTTTTATAAACTTGTGAAAAATGAAAATTATGAAGGCTTTAGATGGACTTCCATCAAAGACCAGAGACAAGTGAAAGTCTTTTTAGAGGTTTGAGAGCATCTTACTGGCAAGTAGTCATAATCCTTCACACATAGGACAGTTAAAAGTCATACTATTTTTTAGTGTCTTCTAAACATGATAGTCAGAAGCTTTATGTTATGGGCTTACTATACATAAAAGTTCTGATCACACAGGCTCAAGACCCATTCAGCAGTGTTGTTACCAATTAGCAATAAGAAAGGACTGAAAAAAATAAGTCTTGAGTCTCATGTCTACCAGCAAAGGACAGTGCTTCGTTGCCAAATAAAGAATTCTAGCACTAAAGGCTCCAGTCCCTCCCTCTTCCTCTCCCTCCCTCTTCCTCTCCCACTTCTCTCCTCCCACCTCCCTCCCTCGGGCTTCCATTTCTTTCTGTCTCTCTCCCACTTTATCTTTCTCTTTAGCTCTCTCTGCCACAGTCATGTTGTAAGTGGAGCTTCAGCCGATGTTAGAAAATAGTCTTTGCTATGCTTTTCTGTTGTTTCTGTCAGGAATTGTAGCCAAGAAAAAAATTACATATATTGAAGAGTTTGCTTTCAGGATCAATGGGATTCAAGAGTAGGCAAAAATGGTCTAAGACAGGATCCTAAGTCAGGTGATGTAAAAATCAAAACTAAGACCAGTAATTGAAAGAATGTAAACAGGAAAAAGAGTCCAAGTGTGCTTGAAGTTGACACTGGAGAATACACTATGAAAGGCTCTAATGTTTCCTCAGTCTCTGTGGATTTATGTGTCTTTATACTTTGACTCAGAGGGAGTTATTCTTTTGATGTTCAGTATCACCTCTAACTCTGACACTCTTTCTGTGCCCTCTTCTGCAGACTTTAATGAGCACTTAAGGAAAGAATTTGATGAACACATCCCATTTAAGGCTAACTGTTTCAGGGTCTCTCTTTTTCTGCATATTGTCTTTCTGGAGGTTTCTGTACTTGTTCCCATATGCTGCAGGAGAAGCTATTCTGATAATGGGTGAGTAAGGCTCTGATCTATGAGAATAGAAGAATGCCTTTAAGGAGTCATTTTATCACTTTTTTTGACATTAGAATTTTGATTTACCCTTGGTTTCTGGACTATTTAATTTCAGGTTCTTAGTCACCCAAGCAACATCAGGTATAAGTTCCATCTTGTAGTGGGAGTCATAAATCAAATCAGACAGAACATTATAAATCAAATGTTTTGTGGCTGGGTTTGTGTTCAAATTTTTCCCTTTGTTGTTTTCAGAGTCCCTTCCTATAGAAAAA
Source organism: Rhynchomys soricoides (assembly GCA_019843965.1). Classification (NCBI taxonomy): domain Eukaryota; kingdom Metazoa; phylum Chordata; class Mammalia; order Rodentia; family Muridae; genus Rhynchomys; species Rhynchomys soricoides. Next base: position 2,753,187 of record JADRCH010000030.1, read on the forward strand.
GACACTGGGGATGAAGACTTTATGCAGGCACCAGACTGACTTCTCCATGTTCATTAAGTTGTATAGGTATTATATTCAACAATGCAACCTCGTAGTCAGTTTATGGAGATCAAACTATAATCTTGGCTATAGTGGTTTGGGGATTCTCATGGGACTCTTTTGGCTGACAATTCAATTAGATGTAACCAAAACTCTAGACTTGAAGCTTCATTAGATGGCAAGAGATGGCCAGTTGGGACTTTCTCTGCCTATTATTTGGCTATTTTATTTAGATCATCCTTGTAGACACACACACTCACACACACACACACACACACACACACACACACTTTTTTCCTAGGAAGCTTCTATTTTATTAGGTTTCCATACTACCACTCAAATGACCTTGATTTTAGCTGACTCTCTTTGTACTTTACGCTCTTCTTACCTACCACTTCCCACTTGCACCAGCCATTACAGTCCCTACCATCCCCACAAGTCCACGCATAGCTATCTATTCAATTTTACATTTCTTAAGATATCTATTTGCCCTCTCATAGTTACTTACTCTATACTTAATTTCTGTGGTATTAAGTATTGTACCTTGGTAATCACTGACATAACAACTAATATATAAATATAAGTGAAGACATATCATAGTTGCTGTTCTGGTTCTGGGTTACCTTACTCAAGATAATGTTTTTTGTTTCCATCCATTCATCTGAAAAATTCTTTCATCTCTCTTTTTTTTAATGGTTAAGTAATTTTTTGTTGCCCAAATATACCACATTTTTAAATTAATCATTTGCTGAGAGAAATTTAGGTTGTTTATAATTACTGGCTACTATCCAAAAAGCAGCAATAAGTATGGTTGAACAAATATTTGTGGTAGAAACATCCTATTGGTACATTCCCAGTAGTGGTATAGATGGATCTTAAGGTAGATCAGTTTTCATCATCTGGACAAACTACCACTTATGTTTCCATAGAGGCTGTACATGTCCACACTCTCACCAGTGAAGGAGGATTCAACATATTCCACATCCTCAACAGCATGAGTTCTTGCTTGTTTTATTGATCTTAGCCATTCTGATGGGTGTAAGATTAAGTTTCAAAGTAGTTTTGATTTAAATTTCCCTGATGTCTAAGGATATTGATGTTTGTTCTTAATTGTGTCACAGCCAATTGAGTTTGCTCCTTTGAGAGCTCTTTGTTTAGATTTATACCCCATCTATTACTCAGGTTATTTGTTTTCTTAATATCTATGCTTTTTTAGATCTTCATATACTTTGGGTACTAGTCCATTATTATATTGAAGTTGCTAAAAATCTTTTGATATATATACAAAAAACAAATGTCCATAGGTATGTGGACTTATAACTGAATCTTCAATTCAATTCTATTGATCAAAGTATCTGATACTGTGCCATTACCATGATATTATTGCTATAGATCTTTAGTACAACATGAGGTCAAACATGATAATATCTCCAGTATTCTCATTACTCAGGAGTAGTTAACTAATTTATGTTTCCATATGAAGATGAAAATTGTCCTTTCAAGTTCTGCGAAAATTTTTGTTGGAATTTTTATTGGGATTGCATTGAATCTATAGTTTTTTTTTTTTTTGTTTTGTTTTTGGTGGGATGGCCATTTTACTGTATGAATCATGCTTGTCCTGGAGCACAAGATCTCTTTCTGTCTTCTAAAATCTTCTTCAATTTCTTTCTTAAATATCTTGAAGATTTTGACATACAAGTCTTTCATATGATTGGTAATAGTTACTGAAGATACTGTATATTACTTGAGGCTACCATATACTGTTTTATTACCCATATTTCATTCTCAGTCTCTTTGCTATTTATATATTGGAAGACTTACAGGATTTTGTAAGTTAAATGTAACCAGCTATTATGCTGAAAGTGTTTATCAGCTGTATCAGTTTCCTAGGGGAATGTTTAGAATCACTTACATAGACATATCATCAGAGGAAAACAGTACCTTCAAAATTGTATCCTCTTGCTTTCCTTCAGTTGTCATATTGTTCTACCAAAAGTCTCTCAAGTACAATATTAAAATAGGTATAGAGTGAGTGTACAACTTTGTTCATTGCTCAATTTAGTGCAAGTGCTTTAAGTTTCTCTCCTCTTTAAGTTGATGTTGGCTATGATGTTTGCAATAAACTGTATTTATCATATTAATATATATCACTGTGTCCTTACTCTCTCCTAACTTATAAAGAGTTGTTGGATTTTTTAAAAAAGGCTTTTTCTGTATCTAATGACATTATCTTGTGGTTTTTGTCTTTCAGCTTGTTTATATGATGGATTACATTTATTGATTTTCATATATTCAACCCTCCCTGCATCTCTAGAATGAAGCCTACTTGCTCATGGTGGATGATCATTTTGATTTGTTCTTGCATTCAATTTGCAAGTGTTTTATTGAGTGTTTTGCATCTATGTTCATAACGGAAATTGTTCTGTAATATTCTCTTTTTGTTGGATCTTAATATGATTTAGCTATCAGGGTAACTGTGACATCATAAAACATTTGTACAATGTTCCTTCAGATTTTGGGGGGACAGGTTATGGGATAATTTAAGGAGTATTAGCTAATTCTTCTTTGAATGTCTGAAAAAATTCCTTGTTAATGATTAATTTAAAGTTTTAAAGTTTTCCTGATTTATGTCAGCCCTGACATTGATTATTTCTTTCCATATAGGACTTTTGAGTGGGATTTCTTCCTTTTGTCCCAAAGCTTTCAGAGGGGCTGTTAGATTGCTAATATGTGATCTCTCTTTTTTAAAATGTAAGTACTTAATGCTATAAAGTTTCCTTTTATATCTGTCTTCACTTGATTTCTGCTATTTCTGTTGTTGTTGGTATCTATCTACCTGACAATCCAAGGTGGTCAGATAGGATGCAGAGTGTTATTTTGATTTTCTTATATCTGTTGAGACCTCCTTAGTATCTGGATATGTAGTCAGTTTTAGAGAAAAGTCTATGAGGTGCTGAGAAGATACACTCTTTTGTGTCTGGAATATATAGTCTATATATTATAGACTGTATGTTATTTGGTCCATTTGGTTTATGGCATAATTTATCTCCAGCATTTTCTGTTTAGTCTTTAGGTGAATAAAAATATATCTTCATGAGTAGAGTAATGAATTTTACTACTATCATATGTGATTTAAGCTGTAGTTCTGTTTCTTTTATAGACTCAGGCAGCCTTGTGTTTGATGCATAGATACTAAGGATTAGATGTCCTCTTGGTGGATTTTTCCTTTGATGTATATATAGTGTTTGTCCCTATCTCTTCTGATTAGTTTTATTTTGAACTGTATTTTGTCAGATATTAAAACAGCTACTCAAGCTTGCTTCTTACATCCATTTTCTGGGAACATATTTTCCCAACCTTTTCCCCTGAGGTTAAATTTATCATTGACATTAAGGTTTGTTTCTTGGATCCAGCAGAAGAATGAACCTCTTTTATTCTAATTCATTCTGATAATCTGAGCTGATTCTCTAGGGAGTTCAGAACAGTGATGTTGAGAGAAAACAATGAGCTGTATTTGGTGATTCCTTTTATTTTGTTGTTGCTGTAATGGTGGTGATGGTGGTGGTGGTAGTGGTGATGGTGGTGGTGAGAGTGTGTGTGTGTGTGTGTGTGTGTGTGTGTGTGTGTGTACTGCTCTTTAAATTTGCTTTTCTGGAACTAATTATTCCCTGTGTTTTCTTGGGTGTTGTTATCATCTATAGGTTGGAATTTTCCTTCTGGCTCTTTCTGTAGGGATAAATTTATAAACATATTGTTTATATTTGGTTTTATCATCGAATGTCTTATTTTATCCATCTACTGGGATAGAAAGTTTTGCTGTGTTTCTTCTTTATCTGAGTGAATAGTAGATGTATCTTCAAGAATAGGGTAGTACATTTATGATATTAATATGTTGTTTGTTTGGTTTTTTTTTTCATTTACAGCTTTTATTATTCTTTCTTTCTTCCATAAGTTTCATGTTTCATATGTGCTGAGACTTTCTCTTCTGGTTGAGACTGTTTGGTGTTCTTTATGCTTCTAGTACCTTGATAGGTATCTCCTTTAGGTTAGAAAAATTCTTACATGACATTGATGAAAATATTTTCTGTGCCTTTCACCTGAGTCTCTTGTCCTTCCTTTATTCCTATTACACATAAATTAGGTCTTTTCATGATGTTCCAATTTTCCTGGATTTTTGTTCATGGATTGTGTGTGTGTGTGTGTGTGTATGTGTGTACTTAACATGTTTGAGTAGTGTATCCATTTCTTCTATCTTGTCTTCAATGCCTTAGATTCTCTCTGTTATCTTTTATATTCCCTTGGTATGGTTTCCTCTGTTGTTACTGTTCAAGTACCTAAATATTTCATTGGTAGATTTCCCTCAAATTTTCAAATTATTATTATTGTATATATTTCTACATTCTAGTCTTGATCAGTTTTATTCACTCCCTTCCACTGTTTTGAGTGTATGTTTTCACAGATTTCTTTATGGGATTTTTAAAATTTCCCTTTAGGGAGCTCTCTCATACTCATAAGGCTATAATATATTCTTTATCTTGTGCTTCAGCTATGTTAAAATGGACATATATTGTTTTGACTGTTATTTATTAATTGTGTTGTATCATGGGTTTTAGGCATCCGGGTTTGGGAAGATTGGTCTTGTCTTTGTTGAGTGGGTCTTTTGTTCCTTGGTTTCTGTTACCAGTTTTGGCTCTTAGGAGTTTGTGTTAGAGGTAGGCTGAATGGTAGGGAATTCTTCTGTGATCCTACTCCATGTGGCCACCATGGGCTCCAGTTAAAAAAGTACTTTTAGATATGTCAAGCTAACACAAGGAATGGGGATAGGCTAGGAGGGTGGTAGCTAAGGGGGTTCACAGGAGTAAAGAAAGGAGGGTATTCCACAAAGATCTGCTTAGCTTCTTGAGAATGGTGTCAGAAAGTAAAGAGAGGCCACAACAGGTAGTCTTCACAGACCTGGGATGAGGCTGGGAGACTGGATATGGAGGAGAGGAAGGGGAATGAAGGTTTGACGTTTACTTTCCCAGTTTGCTAGACTACTTGCTTCTCTGTCAGGCTGGTGTATTCCCATGAAATACTTACTAGTGTTGGGGGACACAATAACAGAATTGTTTGGGACAATTGTAGGAAGAAGATCTGTATTACCTGCTGTAGATGGGAAAATAGAGGAGGGGGAGGCTACAGCAAGTTATCTGTTACAGAAATGCAGAACTAGGACAAAGACTGGAAAATTTTATTTGGAGAAAAGAAGCAGTCAGAACAGATCTTCAGTTAATCTAGTTACTTCCCTGGCCAGGGTGGCCTGAGGGATTTAGGGAGCACCTGCTGCAGTTGGGGGCTGGTATAAAGAAATGTATGGGGATGCATCTTGGGAAGTGATATCTGTGTGATCCATGGATTTGGTAGCGCTGAGGGAAAGAAGACTGATCTACTCTGCTACAGAGGTGGGGATATGGACTGGGGGAATGGATGAGAAGGAAAACAAAAGGAGGTAAAGATCTGTGGATAGTCTATCCTCATCCCTGGCTGGAATACTGGTATCAGTTGTCCTTATTGTTCAATTACTATCTGTTGGATTAGCAGAAACTAAGGGTGGGGGAAAGTGTATGCAATAAATATTACCTGAAGTTGATTTTATGTCACAGTAAAGAAATTGATTTGTTAAGAGAACAGCAGGGAATCTGTGCCACAGAGCTCCATAGCCAAATAGAACCGGGAGAAAGCTAGCATCCCAGGAGTGTAGACAAGCTCATGAATGGAGGTAAGATGAGCATTACTGCTCAGCTGGACCCACCCAGAATCCTCAGGACACAGGGACCTAGGAACAGCCAAGGACAGGAGCCTTCCAGTTTATGTCTGTGGTCTGTGCCATGTGGCTCCATAGCCAAATAACGCAGAGAAAGTGATAACCTCCCAGGAGTGTGGACAAGAATATGATTGGGGGTAAGGCCAGCACCTCTGTTCAGAGAGACCCATCAAGAACCCTCAGGACACAGGGACTGAGGAATGGCCTTCCAGTTTCCTTCTATGATCAGGGAACTTAACCTGTGACACAGGGCTCCATACTTAGTGCCAGGAGAGAGCTGGTCTCCCAGGAGTGTCAACACACCTTCAAGCACAAGAAGACTACCACTTCTGTTCAAATTACTTGATCAAGAGGGAACCTCGCAGAGCCATCAGGACACAGGAATTAAGAAACAGCTGGGGACAGGATCCTTATGGTTTCTGTCTGCATCCCAGAGCTGACCCTGTAGCACAGCTGTCCAAACCCAAATTCCACTCAGAGAGAGCTGGTCTCCAAGGAGTACTGATGCAAAGAATTGCAGGAGGGACAAGCCACAGTCAGAGAAAGCAAAACAAGCTAACACCAGAGATAATTAGATGGCAAAAAGCAAGGGCAAGAACATAAGGAACAGAAACCAAGGCAACTTGGCATCATCAGAACCTAGGTCTCCCACCACAGCGAGCCCTGGATACCCCCAACACACTACAAAAGCAAGACTTAGATTTAATATCATTTATAATAATGATGATAGACGACATTAAGAAGAAAATAAATAACTCCCTTAAAGAAATACAAGAGAATAGAGGTAAACAGATAGAAGCCCTTAAAGAGGATGTACAGGAAAACACAAACAAACAAGCAAAGGAAATGAACAAAATAATCCACAATTTGAAAGCGGAAATAGAAACAGTAAAGAAATCACAAAGTGAGACAACCCTGGAAATAGAAACCATAGGAAAGAGATCAAGAGTCATAAATGCAAGCATCACCAGCAGAATATAAGAGACAGAAGAGAGAATCTCCTGTGCAGAAGATACCATAGAAAACATTGACACAACAGTCAAAGAGAATACAAAATGCAAAAAGCTCCTAACACAAAACATCCAGAAAATCCAGGACACAATAAGAAGACCAAACCAAAGGATAATAGGCATAGAAGACATAGAAGATTCCCAACTTAAAGGGCCAGTAAATTTCTTCAACAAAATTATAGAAGAAAATTTCCCTAACCTAAAGAAAGACATGAACATAAAAATTAAAGAAGTCTATAGAACTCCAAATAGATTGGACCAGAAAAGAAATTCCTCCCATCAAATAATAGTAAAAACATCAAATGCAAAAAACAAGGAAAGAATATTAAAAGCAGTAAGGCTGGGTTTGTAGAAACATACTGTGCAAATTTGGATTTGTCATAGAATGTTTTGGTTTCACCTTCTATGATTATTGAGAGTTTTGCTGGGTATAGCAGCCTGGGCTGGCATTTGTGTTCTCTTAGAGTCTGTATGAGATTTGGTCAGGATCTTCTGGCTTTCATAATCTCTGGTGAGAAGTCTGGTGTAATTCTGATAAGTCTGCCTTTATATGTTACTTGACCTTTTTCACTTACTGCTTTTGAATATTCTTTTCTTATTTTGTGCATTTGGTGTTTTGATTATAATGTGACAGGAGGAATTTCTTTTCTAGTCCAATCTATTTGGAGTTCTGTAGGCTTCTTTTATATTTATGTTCATCTCTTTCTTTAGGTTAGGAAAGTTTTCTTCTATAATTTTGTTGAAGAAATTTTCTAGTCCTTAAGTTGGGAATATTCACTCTCTCCTATACCTATTATCCTCAGGTTCTGTCTTCTCATTGTATCCTGAATATCCTGGATGTTTTGGGTTAGGAGCTTTTCGCATTTTACATTTTCTTTGACTGTTGTGTCGATGTTTTCTATGGTATCTTTTGCACCTGAGATTCTCTCTTCTATCTCTTGTATTCTGTTGGTGATGCTTGCATCTATGACTCCTGATCTCTTTCTTAGGTTTTCTAACAACAGGGTTGTCTCCCTTTGTGATTTCTTTATTGTTTCTATTTTTGTTTTAAGTTCCTGGATGGTTTTGTTCATTTCCTTCTTCTGTTTGATTGTATTTTCCTGTAATTCTTTAATGGATTTTTTATTTCCTCTTTAAGGGCTTCTAGTTGTTTACCCTCGTTCTCAGGTATTTTTTAAAGGGAGTTTTTTTTTTTTTATTTCCTTCTTAAAACATTCTATCATCATCATGAGATGTGATTTTAAATCTGATTCTTGCTTTTTTGGCATGTTGGGGTATCCAGGGCTTGCTGTGGTGGTAGATCTGGGTTCTGATGATGCCAGGTAGCCTTGGTTTATGTTCCTTATGTTCTTGCCTTTGCCTTTCGCCATGTGGTTATCTCTGGTGTTAGCTGGTCTTACTCTCTCTGACTGTTGCTTGTCTTTCCTGCAAGCCTAGGTGTTAATATTCCTTGAAGACCAGTTTTCTCTCAGAGGAATTTGGGTTTGGAGAGCTGTGGTACAGGGTCAGCTCTGGGACGCAGACAGAAACCAGAAGGAGCTAGTCCCCAGCTGTTTCTTATTTCCTGTGTCCTGATGGCTCTGCAAGGATTTCTCTTGGTTCAATAAATTTGAAAAGAAGTGATGATCTTGCCTGTGGATGAAGGTGTTTGGGTACTCCTGGGATACCTGCTCTCTCCTGACACTATTTGAGTATGGAGCCCTGTGTCACAGGATCAACTCCCTGTCTACTGAAAGAAACCAGAAACCCACTCCCCAGTCCTTGTGTCCTGGGCATTCCAGGTGGGTCCGTCTGAGCAGACAGACTTGTCCACACTCCTGGGAGTCTAGCTTTCTCCCAGCGCTATTTGGCTATTGAGCCCTGAAGGCCCAACCAGAGGTCTCCTGTCACAGATAGAAACTGGAAGGCTCCTTCCTCCTGGCTGTTTTTCAGTCCCTGTGGCCTAAGGATTCTGGTCGAGTCCTGCTGAGCAATGTTAATCCTCTTATTCCCTCTCAAGGGCTTTTCCACACAAGTAGGCAGCTTGCTTTCTCCCAGTGCTATTTGGCAATGGAGTCCTGGTTGCCCAGGCAGAGGTCCCCCACTGTACACTCAATTCTTAATACGGCAAATTTGTATCAGAGTGATGTGAGAGGAAAATTTTTTTCAAAAAGTTAATTTTATAAGGGCAAAAATGTCATGAAGCAAGGAGGGATAGTTGAAAAATACCTTACCTTTCCCCAGGATGCAATGATTCCAGATGCTGCCTGGCTTATCCAAAGACTTTTATCAGATAAATGACTGACAGATAAAATAAGATGGACACAGAGTCACATATTAAATTATATCACACATTATTGGCTCATCTCCAATACTTATCATTCATCTGAGTGAGGGATCTCTTGTTCCAGTGAGAGATCTCTTATCCATTCATACACACACACACACACACACACACACACACACACACCTTTTTTATACAAAATGATTCTATTCTTTCCACGTTCCTTTTAGATGGAGATTATATGAAGTTATTGACAATATAATTGCCTAAGAAAATATGCTATATAATTTTCATCAAGACTATACTAAGAGCTGCATATAAAAGAATGCATTGGGTGTAGTGATTTCATATATACTGAGATACATTTAGTATAAAGCTATAGGTTTGTGGGTTCATATAGTAATTCAGTGGTGGGAGTATTTTTTGAAAATGCAAACATGTGAAAAATAAAATGAAGGTAAAAATGTAGATCAAAAAAGAAGATAAATCTCTAATTTTAAAACTTGACAAGAGCTGAGGAGATAACAGTCACTAAAGGTTTGCCTGGTATTATGAGGGTCTGGATTGTGATTTACAGAGGCTATGTATACATCTGCATGCAGTAGCATATGTCTACTAACCTAACATTGGTGAGAGGAGTACAGAAATGAGCAAATCCATGGAAGCTTATGAACTAGGCAGCTGGGCCTACATGGTCACATTCTAGGCTAATGAGAAATCCTTCACCCAAGGTTAGCTTCTGACCTTTACATAGGTACTTTGCATGCCTGTACTTACAATCAAATGTGTACCCATCTACAAACTACCATACAGGAGTGTGCACACAAGTTCTTAACATATAAGAATGTGCATGTATATGTGAAAAAACAGCATTTGTGAATACACATTTGTGTGTGCAAACACACACCACACCCTCACCTCCATACAAACACAAGAATAACTATAATAGATTGTGGTTAAGGTATTGTTGATGGCGTGATTTTCACCTACAGTGTTTTTTTCTGAACTGTAGTCAGCTGGTGTATTTTCCAGACATTCTCTCATACATCAGAGAAATTAGAATAAGCTTAGCCATTTTTCTAACATGGCTGCTCTTTGTTAAAAATTATTACTCAGTCTTAATGTGGGACCCTTAACAACTTGTTCAGGAGCTATCCCTAAAGCTTTTGCCTGTCTGTGGAGCATTTTCCCCAACAGGTCTCCCTTGTCTGGCCTCAGTTGGAGAGGCCTAATCCTGCAGAGATTTGGTGTGACAGAGTCAGTGGATACCTGGGAGGACCACCATCTCAGAAGATAAGAAGAAAGGGGATGGAAGATAGGGGAAGGGGGATGGAGTATGGGGGATGAAGGAGAAACTCTGTGAGGTTGGGACCAGGAGGGGACAGTGATTGGGATACAAAAATAAATAACAAATGAATAAATAAACATTTTGAAACATATGGTTAATTCAGAAATATAATCTGAAATTAAAGCCTGCCTAATAGTAACTAGATCATAGTTTAGATTACTCATATGCTTTATTGCACTATGTAATAAAATCACTTTTATATTCTCTACTCTCATCTATTGATGAGCTTGTTACTAGAAATCTTTTCTTATCAAATATAACTATGAAATGCTGATTACACATGCTTCCTTAGAAATTAAAGAAAAAGTCTTTCAAATATTTAAGATGAAATTAAATGTGTTGTTATAAAATTAATACTTTCACATAAAACAGCAACAAATATGTTGTGCTTCACCATACTCTTTCTGAAAGGCCCTTTAGTGTCCCAGTTATATTAATATTTGCCAATAATTCTAGGCTAGCACATGATTTAAAACATAAAATTCTTGTGATGAAGATTTATCAGGGACAATTAGGTCTTTCCTTTATATGACACACTTCTGCTCATAAAGATGTTCATAAGCCGGCTTTTGGCATTCAACATTTTAAGCTAAACTTTTCTCTCTCTGATGTACAGAGGAGCTGGGTACCTGGTACCCATGTGTAGGTCTAGCATGGGAAGCTGGACTCTGCATTGCCAAGGCAGTTGCAAAAAGTTTCCAACCAGTAAATGCCAATCCATTGAGATGTCCATTGCCTGTAAAGATCCTAGAGAAGGAATTCATGGCCAGTGACACAAGGTTTCTGACGAATAAGAACTAGATGTGGTAAACATCCAGAAAAGACAGACACAAGAAGAAAATGGACAGCACTAGTGGGGTCTACATGGCCCTAGCTGTCCCTGATATTCTGTGTAGTGAGCAGGATAGCATCTGGTAAGGCCTGCAGAGTTGAGCTTTGTACATTTTTTAAGGGTTATATGTTAATGGATTGTTTCACCAATACATGTATGACATAGTATTCATTTCTATTCTGTGAAAGGTATCAGTGAGCTGATAGCACAACTGTACAGACTGAGTAAAATGAATACAAGCATAACTATGTAAAACATCAAGTAGTTCAACATTTTTGTGAGATATCAATACATCTCCTCTTGAGCACTATTCTCATATTTACATATGTAAATCAATAAATGTGATCCATCATATAGCAAGCTGAAAGAAAAAAATCACAGGATTATATAATCAGATACAGGAAAGGCCTTTGTCAAAAATCCAACACTCCTGCATCATAAAATTCTTGGGGAGATTAGGGATGCATTGGACATAATTAAACATACTAATGGCAGTTTACAACAAACTTATAGCCAACATTAAATTAAGTAAGAGAAACTCAACATAATTCTTCTAATATCAGGAACAATACAAGGCTGTCTACTCTCTTCATATCTGTTCAATATAGCATTTGAAGTTTTAGCTAAAGCAATCAGAAAACTGAAAAGACAACAAGAGGCTACAGATTGGAAGGAAGATGCCAAAATATCTGTACTTGCAGATGATATGATAGTGGTTTAAAACACATGTACTGAGAAACTCCTACCTCTGATAAACATTTTCAGAAAAGTAGCCGGTTATGAAATTAATTCACAGAAATCAGAAGCCTTCCTGTATACCAGTAGCAAAATTGCTGAGAAAGACAATATGGAAACAATACCTCCACAATAGCCTTAAAAGTATAAAATATCTTCTTGAGTCACCCCTTTCCAACCTATGCTTGGTGTAGGAATTAGACAGGGTCAGGCTTACCCTGCTCTGTACTACTACTTAGCTTTCCTTTCAAGATACCTAAAGAAGTGCACCACAGAGAAGATGAGGTAGAGATCTGTGTTAGTTAAGGTTCCCACTGCTGTGAAGAGACAAGACGACCAAGGCAACTTTATAAGGACTACATTTAATTGAGGCTAGCTTATGGGTTTAGAAGTTCACTCCATTATTATCCAGGCAGAAACATGACATCATATGGGCAGGCATGATGCCAGAAGAGCTAAGGGTTCTATATCTTGATCTGAAGGCAGCCTGTAAGAGAGGTTCATTAACCACACCCACAGTGACACACTTCCTCAACAAGGCCACAAGTACTCCAACAAGGCCACACCTCCTAATAGTGCTACTTCAAATGGGCCAAGTATATTGAAACCACCACCAGACCTTTTCTTTCCAGGCAGAAATATCTCAACTCATGTCCCTCATCATCAATACATTGTATTCAAACAAGAAAAAGATTTTCTAGAGTGGAATTCAAATGTTTCTGATACCTTGGATGAGATCCAATATAAGTGCCTGACAGACCCTTCCAAGTTGAACAGTAGTCAACATCTAAAAATTGATATTATCCCCAACCACCAGGATCACATGTTGACTTTGGTAGACACAGGAATTTGCATGACCAAGGCTGACTTCATAAATATGTTGGGAACCATTGATAAGTCAGGCACAAAAACATTCATGGAGGCTTTCCAGGCTGGTGCAGGCATCTCCATGATTGGCAGTTTGGTGTTGGATTCTAGCAGCCTATCTAGTGTCAGAGAAAGTGAGAAAGTGGTTTATGATAAGTATTCTTGGGAGTCTTCTGCTGGTGGATCCTTAAAAGTCTGTGCACACCATTGCCCATTGGAAAAGTCCCAAAGTGATCCTTCACCTCAAAAACACTAGACAAAATATTTAGAGGAGAGGAGGACCAGGGAAATGGTGAAGAAATGCTCAGAGTTCATAAGCTACCGCATTGCTCTCTAAGGAGAGGACATCAATAATGATAAGGCAGAGAAAGAGAAAGGTGTAGAAGAGTAGAATAGATGATGGTGAGAAGAAAATGAAGAAAAGTAAGGAAAAATTGAAAATCTCTGTAGATTAATGAAGGAGGTCTTGGATAATAACTTTGAGAAGGTGACAATCTCCAATGGGCTTCACCCTGATGCATTATGACAAGCACCTATGACTGGAGAGCAAACACAGAACAGATCATGAGGACACAGGCAGTTAGGAAACTATACAATGGACAATAGGATGATAGGAAGAAAAAAGAAAAAACCACCTAGAGATCAATCCTAACCTAACTGCACAGACCCTGCAGCATTTAAGCTGAGGAAGACAAAGTGATAAAGCTGTGAAGGAAGCTCTGCTTACCCCTAGGTTCTCATGTGAAGATCTAAAACATACATATATATATAATTTGTGTGAGTGTGAGTGTGTGTGTGTGTGTGTGTGTGTGTGTGTGTGTGTGTGTGACTCTGTGTGGGGGAATCTTGTATTAACTCTAGCAAAGTAAGTGAAACACATCTATAATAAAAACTTCAAGGCATTGAAGGAAGAAATCAGAAGATGGAAAGATTTCTCATACTCAAGGATCAGTAGGATTGATATAATAAAAATGTCATTTTGTCCTATTTGACAGTGTTCTTTGCCAAACAGAAGCTTTGCAATTTTATGCGGACCCATTTTTCGATACTTGATCTTAGAGCATTATCTATTGGTGTTCCGTTAAGGACATTTTCCCCTGTGCCCATGTGTTCGAAGCTCTTCTCTACTTTCTACTCTATAAGTTTCAGTGTATCTGGATTTATGTGGAGGTCCTCGATCCACTTGATACATTTGTACAAGAAAATAAGAATGGGTCTATTTACATTCTTTTACATGCTGACCACCAGTTGAATCAGCACCATTTGAAAAAATGCTGTCTTTTTTCCACTGGATAGTTTTACCTCCTTTGTCAAAGATCAAGTGACCATAGGTATGTGGGTTCATTTCTGGGTCTTCAATTCTATTCCATTTATCTTCTTGCCTGTCTCTGTACCAATGCCAAACAGTTTTTATCACTATTGCTCTGTAATACAGCTTAGGGTTAATATCCAATATATAAAAAGAACTCAAGAAGAAAGACTCCAGAGTATCAAATAACCCTATTAAAGAGTGGGGTACAGAGCTAAACAAAGAATTTTCAACTGGAGAGTATCAAATGGCTGAGAAATGTTCAACATCCTTTGTCATCAGGGAAATGCAAATCAAAACAACCCTGAGATTCCACCTCACACCAGTCAGAATGACTAAGATCAAAAACTCAGGTGACAGCAGATGCTGGCAAGGATGTGGAGAAAGAGGAACACTCCTCCATTGTTGGTGGGATTGCAAGTTGATACAATGTCTCTAGAAATCAGTCTGGCCGTTCCTCAGAAAATTGGACATAGTATTACCTGAGGACCTAGCTATACCAATCCTGGGCATATACCCAAAAGATTCTCCAACATATAACAAGGACACATAGTAGCCTCATTTATAGTAGCCAGAAGCTGGAAAGAACCCAGATGTCCTTCAACAGAGGAATGGATATAGAAAATGTGGTATATTTACATAATGGAATATTACTCAGCTATTAAAAACAATGACTTCATGAAATTGGTAGGCAAATGGATGGAACTAGAAAATATCCTGAGTGAGGTAACCTAAATCACAAAAGAACACACAGGGTATGCACTCACTGGTAAGTGGATATTAGCCCCAAAACTCTGAATACAATTCACAGATCACATGAAGCTCAAAAAGAAGGAAGACCAAAGTGTGGGTGTTTCAGTCCTTCTTAGAATGGGGAACATACTCACAGGAGGAAATATGGAGAAAAAGTGTGGAGCAGGGACTTATGGAAAGGCTATCCAGATGCTGTCCCACCTGGGGATCCATCTCATATATGGACACCAAAACCTAATACTATTGCAGATGCCAAGAAATGCTTGCTGACAAGAGCCTGATATAGCTGTCTTCTGAGAGGCTTTTCCAGAGCCTGACAAATACAGAGGTGGATACTTGCAACCAACCTTTGGACTGAGCACAGGCTCCCCAATAGAGTAGTTAAAAGACTGAAGAAGCTGAAGGGGTTTGCAACCCCATAAGAAGAGCAACGATATCAACCAACCAGACTCCCCTAGAGCTCCCAGGGACTAAGCCACTGACCACAGAGTATACACGGAGGGATTCATGGCTCTGGCAGCATATGTAGAAGAGGATGGCTTTATCAAGCATCAATGGGAGGAGAGGTCCTTGGTCCTATGAAGGTTCAATAGATGCCCCAGTGTAGGGGAATTCTAGGGAGGGGAGGCAAGAGTGGGAGGCTGGGTGGAGGAACACCCTCATAGAAGCAGGGGGAGGGAGACAGGATAGGGGGTTTCTGGGAGGGGAGACTGGGAAAGGGGATGACCTTTAAAATGTAAAGAAAGAAAATATCCAATAAAAAAAAAAAACAAAGAATTTTTAAAAATGTCTATCCTACCAAAAGTAATCTGCACATTCAATGCAATTCCCATCATTATTCTAACAAAATTCTTTCTGGATCATGAAAATAAAATTTCATCTTCATATGGAAACAGAAAAAGTAAAAAACAAGAGAGTTAAAATCACCCAGCATAAGAAAAGAACTGGTGGACATATCACTATCCCTGATTTCAAGTTTTACTACAGAGCTATAGAAATAATAAAAGCATGTTAGTGGAACAAAGACAGACACAATGATCAACAGAATTGGATTGAATGAACAGCTAAAAATCTGCATAGCTACAGACACCTACATTTTTATAGATAAGCCAGAAACACATGCTAGAAAAAGACAGGATCTTCAACAAAATGTTGATAATCAAACTGGATATAAAAGAATGCAAGTAAATCTAAATAGATCAAAAATCTCAACAAAAAACCCACACAAAATGAAACTGATAGAAGAGAAATGGGGAATAGATTTGAACTTATTAGCACAGGAGACAACTTCCTTAACAGAGCACCAAGAGAGTGGGCTTGATGGTAAACTATTAATAAATGGGACTTCCTGAAACTGAGAAGCTTCTGTACAGAAAAGGACACCATCACTTGGACATAGTGGTAGCCTTAAGAAGGTAAAAGATTATTTACTAATACACATTGAATAAAGGATTAATATCTAAAATATATAATGATCTAAAATCATAAATATCAAGAAAACAATCTAATTTTAAAAGTTGGTACAGGCATAAACAGAGAATTCTCAACAAATGAAAATCTTCAAATGAATGTGAAATAGCAGAATATTCATCACTTTTGTCATCCAAGAAATGGAAATCAAAACTACTTTGAGACTTCATCTTATATTAGTTAAAATTCATAAGATCAATAAAACCTTAAGGAGAATACTTATTGACCAAAGATGTGAGTGGAAACTTGTATACCAATATGGAAAACAGTGTAGCAGTTCCTCAGGGAGATGGCAGTCTGTCTCCTTCAACATCAATCTCAACTACTCTTGAGCATATACCCAAAGAATGCTTAATTCTACCACAGAGACACTTGTTCAATCCTCTTCAATGCTACGCTATTCATAATAGGCAGAAATTAGAAGCAACCTAGATGCCCTTTAACAGAGGAACTGATAAAGGAAATGTGGTGCATTTACACAATAGAATATTACTCAGCTATTAAGAAATGGCATCATAAAATATGCAGGTAAATGGAGATGGGATTAGAGAAAGAAAACATCCTGAGTGAGGTAACCCAGATTCAAAAAAAGAAACATAATAGGTACTTACTTACATGTGAATATTTTCCATGACATTAATGATAACCAAACTACAATCAATAGAAACACAAGAGATAAAGGACAGAGTAAGAAACACAGGGTATAGAAAGATATCATGTAAAAAGGAAATAGAATAGATAATTATAAATGGATGGAGGAGTGAACAGGAAGGTCAAGTGAGAAGTGGAGGAGAAAGGAAAACAAGGAAGGGAATTCTTGTAGATACAGATAAAACTAAGGCTATTTGTGGTTAGTAGGGAAACTGAATACAGTAGAGGATTTCTAAAAATGTACATATATGCAGATGGTTACTGACTCCCTAATCCCCTGGAAAGTTCATCTTTTTCTTTTCTATACCAACATCCTTCGCTTCCTTCAGTGAACATCTAATACTAGGCTCCAAGTAAAACTCAAAGTGAAAACGGATATTTAGTCATGATGGTGATAATAGTATTCTCATTACAAATCAAGTTACTGTTTCACAAATAAGCACAAACATTTTAGTGTCCTCAAGTATCAAGAGTCACTAGGCAGTAGAATAAGATAACATGAATGTTTGTATATTTGTATACACACACACATGCTCTTGTTCAAATAGCAAACTATCTTATTCTCTGACCCTTCTGCTCAGATAGTAGATAGGATCTAATGTGAATAACGCATAAGGTTTTACAGAGTTGATTTGAGTTAAAGGCAAAGCGTATGCCCAGAGTTCTGTTGATTTTATCAAAACATGCCAAGATACTTCTATTGTTCTCATTAGTGCTTACTGCAGGTGGCAGGGTCTACTCAGATTGTCTGCTTGCAAATTGCAGAGAAAATGTCTTGCATACATATTTAGGGTCTCCTGTTACCTTTCTTTTTACAAATGACTTACTTTGCCTGAGTTATCTGCTTGTTTATTTATCTTCTTGGTTACTAGTAAAAAAGATACCCCAGGGTTTGCATTTTAATTAGAGATATGGTCACGTTGGAAATCAAAATTCACCTGAATTTACCAAAACCTTGGAGTAAAAAGTAAGCCATGTGTACTACTCAAGTAAAGACCATGTTCTGCTTGAGACTGGTGGATATATGATGGGCAGCAGTATGGGAAATGAATGTGCTGACTTGACAATCATAGTAAGTACTGGTTTTGGGTTTTTTTGTGTGTGTGTTTGTTTGTTTTATCACTTGTCCTCACTTTGGCTGTTAAATACAATGGCATGTCCCTTCACATTGAAACACAGTCTGATCTATAACACTGATTTCCTCATCAGAATCAGGTGCATTAGATCCAGAAAAATTGGTTCTCACAGTTAACTGTTTTAAAACAAAGATTCAAGAAAGATATAGCACATTAAATTTGTTTTTGCCTCTGAACCACAGAATTGTACTATCTGTGTATAGAGGAGAATTCAAGGCACTAAGATAGTCCACGGAGTGAAAAGTATTGTGTTAAAGACATAACATTTTTTAAAATTTTTTTTTAAATTTTTTTATTTTTCATATTTTATTTACGTTTTAAATGTTTCCCCCTTTCCAGATCTCCCCTTTGGAATCTCTCCATTCCCTCCACCCTCCCCGTGCCACTATGGGAGTATTCTGCCACCCACCCACCCACCCACTCAGTCTTCCCTCCTTGGCACTCTCCTATACTGGGGCATCTAACACCCTCAGGCTCAAGGGCCTCTCCTCCCCCTCATGGATAACAAGACCCTCCTCTGCCACATTTGTGGCCAGCACCATGGGTCCCTCCATGTGTATTCTTTGGTTGGTGGATCAGTCTCCAGGAGTATCAGGGGGTCAGGCCAGTTGCTACTGTTGCTGCCTCCCTGGGGATGCAAACTCCCTCAGCTCCTTCAGTCCTTTCTCCATGTCCTCCATCTGGGACCTCACACTCAGCCCTACTGTTGCTGCGAAGTGACTCTTGGGTATTTCAAATGTTTGGACTAATAACCACTTAACAGTGAATACATACCATGTTCATTCTTTTGTGACTGCCTTACCTCGCTCAGGATGATATTTTCAAGATCTATCCACTTGTCTGCGAGTTTCATTAAATCATTGTTTTGAATAGATGAGTAGTATTCCATTGTGTAAATGTACCACATTTTCTGTATCCATTCCTCTGTGGAGGGACATCTGGGTTGTTTCCAGCTTCTGGCTATTATAAATATGGCTTCTATGAACATAGTAGAACATGTTCTTTATTACCTGTTGGAGAATCTTCTGGGAATATGCCAAGGAGTGGAATAGCTGGTAGTATTATGTTCATTTTTCTGAAGGTCCACCAAAAATGATTTCCAGAGAGGTTGTATCAACTTGCATTCCCCCCAGCAATGGAGGAGTGTTCCTCTTTCTCCACATCCTCGCCAACATCTGCTGTCACCTGAGTTTTTGATCTTAGCCATTCTGAATGGTGTGAGGTGAAATCTCAGGGTTGTTTTGATTTGCATTTCCCTGATGACTAAGGATGTTGAGGATTTCTTTAGGTGCTTCTTGGCCACTCTAGTTTCCTCAGTTGAGAATTGTCTGTTTAGCTCTCTTCCCCATTTTTTGATAGGGTTATTTGGATCTCTGGAGTCTAGCTTCTTGAGTTCTTTGTATACAATGGATATTAGCCCTCTATTGTATGTAGGATTGGTAAAGATCTTTTCCCAAACTGTAGGTTGTTGTTTTGTCCTATTTACAGTGTCCTTTGCCTAACAGAAGATTTGTAATTTTATAAGGTCCCATCTGTCAATTCTTGATCTTAGAGCACAAACCATTGGTGTTCTGTTCAAGAACTTTTCCCCTGTGCCCATGTATTCAAGACTTTTCCCCAATTTCTCTTCTATTAGTTTCAGTGTATCTGGATTTATGTGGAGGTCCATGATCCACTTGGACTAGAGCTTTGTACAGGGAGATAGGAATAGATGAAATCACAATCTTCCACATGTAGACCACCAGTTGAACCAGCACCATTTGTTGAAGATGCTGTCTTTTTTCCACTGGATGGTTTTAGCACCTTTGTCAAAGATCAAGTGACCATAAGTGTGTGGGTTCATTTCTGGGTCTTCGAATCTATTCCATTGATCTACCTGCCTGTCACTGTACCAAAACCATGCAGTTTTTAATCACTACTGCTCTGTAGTACAGCTTGAAGTTAGGGAGGCTGATTCCCCTAGAAGTCCTTTTATTGTTGAGAATAGTTTTTACTATCCTGGGTTATTTGTTATTCCATATGAATTTGAGAATTGCTCTTTCTAGGTCTATGAAGAATTCAGTTGGGATTTTGATGGAGATTGCATTGAATCTGTAGATTGATTTCAGCAGAATGGCCAATTTAACTGTATTAATCCTGCCAATCCATGAGCATCGGAGATTTTTCCTTCTTCTCAAGTCTTCTTTGATTTCTTTCTTCAGAGACTTGAAGTTCTTGTCACTTGTTTGTTTAGAGTCACACAAAGATATTTTACATTGTTTGTGACAACTTTGAAGGATGTCATCTCCCTAATTTCTTTCTCAGCCTGTTTATCCTTCTAGTATAGGAAGGCTACTGATTTACTTGAGTTAATTTTGTATCCAGCCACTTTACTGAAGTTGTTAATAAGCTGTAGCAGATCTCTGATGGAGTTTTTCGGGTCACTTAAGTATACCATCATATCATCTGCAAATATTGATAGTTTGATTTCTTCCTTTCCAATTTGTATCCCTTTGACCTCCTTTTGTTGTCTGATTGCTCTAGCTTAAACTTCAAGTACTATATTGAATAGGTAGGGAGAAAGAAGGCAGCCTTGTCTAGTCCGTAATTTTAGTGAGATTGCTTCAAGTTTCTCTCCATTTAGTTTGATGTTGGCTACTGGTTTGCTGTATATTGCTTTTATTATGGTTAAGTATGCTTCTTGAATTACTGATCATACCAAGGCTTTTATCATGAAGGGATGTTGAACTTTGTCAAATGTTTTTTCAGCTTCTAATGAAATGACCATGTGGTTTTTTACTTTGAGTTTGTTTATGTAGTGGATTACATTGATGGATTTCTGAGTATTGAACCATCCCTGCATCCCTGGGATTAAGCCTACTTTATCATGGTGAATGATCGTTGTGATGTGTTCTTGGATTCAGTTTGCAAGAATTTTATTGAGTATTTTTGCATCGATATTCATAAGGGAATTTTTTTCTGAAGTTTTCTTTTATTGTTGGGTCTTTGTGGGGCTTTGGGATCAGTGTAACTGTGGCCTTATAAAATGAATTGGGTAGTGTTCCTTCCGTTTCTATTTTGTGGAATAGCTTGAAGAATATTGGTATTAGGTCTTATTTGAAGGTCTAATAGAATTCTGCATTGAATCCATCTGGTCTTGGGCTTTTTTTGGTTGGGAGACTGTTAATGGCTGCGTCTATTTCTTTGGGGGTTATGGGACTGTTTAGATGGTTTATCTGATCCTGATTTAACTTTGGTAATTGGTATCTGTCTAGAAACTATTCCATTTCCTTGATATTTTCCAACTTTTTTGCATATAGGCTTTTGTAGTAGGATCTGATGATTTTTTTAATTTCCTCAGAGTCTTTTTATATCTCCCTTTTCATTTCTAATTTTGTTAATTTGGATACTGTCTCTGAGCCCTCTGGTTAGTCTGGCTAAGGGTTTATCTATCTTGCTGATTTTTCAAAGAACCAGCTCTTGGTTTTGTTGATTCTTTGTATAGTTCTTTTAGTTTCCACTTGATTTGATTATTTCCTGCCTTCTACTCCTCTTGGGTGTATTAGTTTCTTTTTGTTCTAGAACTTTTAGGTGTGCTCTTAAGCTGTTAGTGTATGTTCTCTCCAGTTTCTTTTTGGAGGCATTCAGAGCTATGAGTTTTCCTCTTAACACTGCTTCTATTGTGTTCCTTAGGTTTGGGTAAGTTAAACTTTCATTTTCATTAAATTCTAGGAAGTCTTTAATTTCCTTCCTTATTTCTTCCTTGCCCAAGTTATCATTGAGCAGAGCATTGTTCAGCTTCCCATGTATGTGGGCTTTCTGTTGTTGTTGTTGCCATTTGAAGACCAACCTTAATCCGTAGTTATCTGATAGGAGGCATGGGATTATTTCAATCTTCTTATATCTGTTGCGGTTTGTTTTGTGACCAATTATATGATCAATTTTGGAGAAGGTACCATGAGGTGCTGAGAAGGAGGTATATTCTTTTGATGCAGGATGAAATGTTTTATAGATATCTGTTAAACCCATTTGGATCATAGCATCTGTTAGTTTTACCACGTCTCATTTTAGTTTATGTTTCCAAGATCTGTCCAGTGTTGATAGAGGTCTGTTTAACACTCCCACTTTTATTGTGTGAGGTGCAATGTGTGCTTTGAGCTTTAGTAGAGTTTCTTTTATTAAAGTGAGAGCTCTTGCATTCGGGGCATAGATGTTCAGAGTTGGGATTTCTTCTTGGTAGATTTTTCCTTTGATGAGTATGAAGTGTCCTTCCTTATCCTTTTTGATGACTTTTGCTTGAAAGTCAATTTTATCTGATATTAGAATGGCTACTCCAGCTTGTTTCTTGGGGCCATTTGCCTGTAAAATTGTTTTCCAGCCCTTTACTCTGAGGTAATGTTTGTCTTTAAGATGGAGGTGTGTTTCAAGGATGCAGCAAAATGCTGGGTCCTGTTTATGGATCCAGTCTGTCAGTCTATGTCTTTTTATTGGGGAGTTGAGACCATTGATCTTAAGAGATATTAAAGAATAGTGATTGATATTTCCTGTTATTTTTGATGGTGTTTATGTTGTTTGTGTGGCTATCTTCTTTTGAGTTTGTTGAAAGATTACTTTCTTGCTTTTTCTAGAGTGTAGTTTCCCTCCTTGAGTTGGCATGTATGTTTTCCATGTATTATTTTTTGTAGGGCTTGGTTTGTGGAAACATACTGTGCAAATTTGGATTTGTCATAGAATATTTTGGTTTCTCCATCTATGATTATTGAGAGTTTTGGGGAATAGCAGCCTGGGCTGGCATTTGTGTTCTTTTAGAGTCTGTATGAGATCTGCCTAGGATCTTCTAGCTTTCATAGTCTCTGGTGAGAAGTCTGGTGTAATTCTGATAGGTCTGCCTTTATATGTTACTTGCCCTTTTTCCCTTAGTGTTTTTAATATTCTTTCCTTGTTTTGTGTATTTGGTGTCTTGACTATAATGTGACGGGAGGAATTTCTTTTCTGGTCCAGTCTATTTGGCATTCTGTAGGCTTCTTGTATATTTATGTTCATCTGTTTCATTAGGTTAGGGAAGTTTTCTTCTATAATTTTGTTGAAAATATTTACTGGTCCTTTAAGTTGGGAGTCTTCACTCTCTTCTATACCTATTATCCTCAGGTTCTGTCTTTGCATTGCATCCTGGATATATTGAATGTTTTGTGTTAGGAGCTTTTTGGATTTTGTGTTTTCTTTGACTGTTGTGTCCATGTTTTCTAAGGTATCTTCCGCACTTGAGATTCTCTCTTCCATCTGTTGTATTCTGTTGGTGATGCTTGCATCTATGACTCCTGATTTCTTCCTATGTTCTCTAACCCCAGAGTTGTCTCCCTTCGTGAATTTTTAATTGTTTCTACTTCTGTTTTTAATTCCTGAATGGTTTTGTTCATTTGTTTGATTGTGTTTTCTTGTAATTCTGCCCGTTTGATTGTGTTTTCCTGTAATTCTTTAAGGGATTTTTGTGTGTCCTTTTTAAGGTTTTCTAGTTGCTTACCTGTGTTCTCTTTTATTTCTTTAAGGGAGTTACTTATTTCCTTCTTAAAGTCTTCTATCATCCTCTTGATAAGTGACTTTAAGTCTGAGTCTTCCTTTTCTGGTGTGTTGGGGTATCCAGGGCTGGCTGTGGTGGGAGAGCTGGGTTCTGATGAAGCCAAGTAGTCTTGGTTTTTGTTCCTTGTGCTCTTGCCCTTGCCTTTTGCCATCTGGTTATCTCTGATGTTAGCTGGTCTTTCTCTGTCTGACTGTGACTTGCCTTTCCTTCAAGCCCAGATGGCAATATCCTGGGAGACCAGCTCTCTCTCCTGGCTGTTTTTCAGACTCTACGTCTGGAGCCCTCCTTCTGCTGGCTCCTCCACACATGTGGGCTGTTCGCTTTCTCCCTGTGCTCTTTGGCTATGGATGCCTGGTGGCCCAGGAGGGGGTCTCCGGCCACAGGTGGAAGTAAGCAGGCTCTTACATCCCGGCTTTTCCTCAGTCCCTGCATCTAGAGCCCTTCTTCTATTGGCTTCTCCACACAAGTGGGCAGTTTGCTTTCTCCTTGCGCTGTTTGTCTATACAGGCCTTGTGGCCCAGGCAGAAGTCTCCCACACAGGTGGAAACCTGCAGGCTTTTCCTCAGTCCCTGCGTCTGGCGACATATCTTATTAAATATATTTAAATTTGCTTAGAATTTTTGTCTAATAAACTATTTATAAATATTATTATTAAATTTATTTTGTTTTAATTGGCTGTGAACTACTGAGGGAATATTACCATTGGCTCAGTTTGAAGAGCAGATATGGAAATACACCAGTAAGAATCTTCTTGGTTACATTTAATATTCAATGTAATAAACAGTGTTACCTTATGGATGCAGACTTTGTTGCTTAATTAATTTAGATTTCCCTTTTCACTGCTAAAAATGTAATATTACAAATATGAAGATATCTGGATGGAAGAGTAAGCTTCCTACACATGTTGGTTTTAAGGTGCAGCCTTGTTTCTGATGTGGTCTCTTGAAAAACAATTCTGTTTCTTCCTATTATTGTCTAATTATTGGTCCACTTTGCAACTTCCTAACCAGTCCTTGAGCAATGCAAGCAGAATGGTTTTCAAAGCAATTCCTTTTCACACATTTGAAACCCTTTATGTGCTGCTTAACATGTGACTTCTGCTACTATTCCTCCAGTCTCTATTACTGTACTACAGACCCTCAACCCTCTGTTGTGATCCTTACAGAGCCACATGCTCCTTGAATATTGATTCAGTGCACAAACATTTTTCTTCTTTTCTTGTAATGATTTTCTAATTTACAACAAAATATCTTTTAATAAATACTGGATCAATAATGCTAACTAACCATGTACCTTTCACCATTCTAAATGAGATGACTTTGTATAAATTAATTCACCTAATGTCAAAACAGTGCAAGTTGGTATTAACTCGGTTTTATAAATAAAGAATGCAAATAACATAAAAGCTAAGAAAATGTTCAAGGTCAAACAGTAATTGAATACTTGTTTGTGATAAATTATGTATCGTGATGAAAATTCACCATTTTAATTACTTCTTATGATGGTGAATATGTATTCTCAACTGGACAGAGTTTAAAATCACCACCAAAGTATACTATATGTCTGTGTATACTAGGGCACTTCCAAAATAGTTTAACTGCAAAGAGAGAATCATCATCCATTTGGGCATCCTGATCCCGTTGACTAGTATATTACACTGAATGAAAATAAGAGAGCCAACTACCAGGAAATTCATCTCTCTCTGCCTTCTGATTGCTGCCATGATTTGCACCACAATAGACTGTTATTCTCTCAATTGTGAGCTCAGATCATCCCTTCTTCTCTTAAATTATTTCTTCTCTCTTAAGTTGCTTCTTTTCAAGAATTTGCTTAAAGCAACAAATGATCGATACACTTTTTTACTGCAGCTCTCATAGTTTCCGCAGTTTCTCTATACCAATTACCTTTATTTTAATATTTTCATTACCTCATCCCCATTTCATATTCTTCACATTTATTGATGTTTATCTATGTTGATGCTGTGCACCTTTTCAAACCACTGTTTCTTATATCTTGAACTATGTTTTCCTGATGCTTTTCTGGCTGCAGAGGTTCTGGTGTCTGGAGCAGCACCTACCCTGTAGGAAGCACCAGAAAGCATTTGCTGTGGAACTAACTAATGACCTAGTGAATGTTTTCCTGTCCGGATGTCAGATTCACTCTTTAGGATGTGGAATTGGTTCTGGCCATTGATTTCAGGTTATTTAAAATCTTTATTTGTGAGTTTACATGGAGGGGGATAAGCCTGATGATTCACTCTGACATAGCTGAAGATAGACTGACTTACACATCAAAATGACAATTTATTAATTCATTCTGAAGAATGTTCTTGTCAGCCAGAGTGAACCTTCACTGCTTATTAGAGAAGCCTCGATAGAAAAGCAAATTAAGATCAGAAGGTTGCTTAGAAGATATAAACTTAAAGTGAAGGAAATTTGAAGACATCGCAAGATATTTTCATCAAGCAATGGCAGTTTCACAAGTCACCCTTCCCACATACCAGGCTACTCTTACCTAAGGGCTAGATTTTTCCATTGAACAAACTCTCTTCTCCTATCATATGCATTCTGGCCCTCTGACGTGTCAGAAATCTCTATTGTGCTACTAACCTCAAGTTCTTTGTATTTTTTTCCCATTTCCTTAGGTCCAGAGAAGAATCTATAAACATTATTGTTTTTGAAGGGGAAAATCCCTTTGCTTTCCTTTAAATGAGCTTGCACTTGACTTCCTGTTTGGTGACTTAGATGATTCAGTTCAACAGATGGCTATTTTTATGTTCTCCTGATATATTCAAGCTGATCTTGACTAGTTTTGGACTGATATCCATTGCCTAATTATTTCTGAGGAAGCAGAGTAAAGCAAGTATAAAAACTGTACAAACAATCCAGCTTTTACTTTGGGGAGGGAGGCATTTTTTTCTTTTTCTTGGAAAGAGGTACATATTGAGGATCAATGCTTGCTATATCTAGGGAATATCTAGAAATTCCTTTAATGCTCTACTAATGCACACTTCATGTCTATGTCTACTTACAAGTCATTGCAATATCATGTCTTACATTGGTAATCACAGTTAAAGTCTGTCACTGGAAAATAACAGCTTAAATTTGGCTTCCAAACCTCAGATGTGATATGCTAACCTTGTTAAATATCAGATTCCTCATAATTATGGTATTTGACTCATAAGTGCTGTCATTATCAGGAAGCCCTTCTCAGTGTCCAACATATGACAAACATATGTTACATACTAGAGTCAATAGTTATTTAACCAATGACAAAGTATCTTGTCTATTCATATAGCACGATTGTTTTTACATACATAGAGTAATATAAAATATTTCCTATGTTTTGAAACAAAAACTAATTTTTAAGCAAGTAAATATAAACAATTCAATGTTTAAATACAGCTTACTACCTCTAGCTGTGAATTGGTGTGAGTAATGCCCATAGGTGAATCAGGAGTAAAAACATTGCAGGAATAACTAACAATGTTCTAATTTAATTTAAAGCCTACTCAAGAAGAGGAAAATGATAGCTGGTTTGACAAATATGATCAACATTTATGGCTGGGGCTCATAGGACTCACAGGTTAAAACAACAAATATTATTTTGATAAATCAACATATCTCTACCCTCTAAATCCACATATCTCAACCTACAGACTACTGCAGTTCTCAGATGTTACCAGAGAGATTTGTTTGTGTGATGGATGTTGGTTACACAGAAACTCACAAATGGTAAAAGTGCAGATAACCACTGAGTGGAGTGCTCAGCCACAAATGGAATATATCTATATCTATATCGATATCTATATCTATATTTCCAAATCTTAAAGACCATCATGGAAGACAAGGTGAAAATAATGTAAGAACAAGAAGTATAAAAATACTTGAACAAAACAGTATCTTCTGGAAATGATAGGATCATTGCACTCATAAAGTCACAGTAGCCATGATTGCCTATACAAGATCATCTCATTCAACATTCCAGTATTGTGTGGGAAGGGGATAATGAGACACACCATGAACTGAGGAACTATAGATATCTGATGGCTTCTGGAAGAAGGAAGGTCAATTTTCTTTACTAGTGAGGTTACATAAGGTCAATAAAAATCCAGTTAATGGCTCCAAATTTGGACATATAAAGACAGCACAAATTAAGAATCTGGGTTATTAAATTTAAAAAGAAAGACATGAAGTTAGGTGGGTTTGAAGGTGGGAGGCTTGGAGGAAATAAGGGGAGAGATTGGTATGATTATTATATAATACATTATGATATTCTCAAATAAATAACTATACATATATATATCATATTAAAAACAGAAAATAATATCTTTTAAAGTATTAAAATGTAATCTGTTGACAAATCTTAACAATCAGGAATCCCCACATACTCTATTTTTAAAATTTATGTTTGTCATTTAGTGATAATAAATTTGGGTGGACATATCTCACAATATAACTCTTGAGACAGCTCTTAATATGGCTTGCTATTTTTCCTTTATACTTTAAAACATATGGAGAAACTGAAATAATTTTCCACAGATCACTTAAAAAATATAGCTACAGGGAAGCAAATGAATGACCTCTCTGACACAATTATTCCCATTGGGCAGTCACCAAAGCATTTAGAGTAGTGTTTAATATGGCTTTGTATGATAGAATCATATAAAAATTCCCTGCTTGGCTGGGATGCAAGACCATAAAAAAAAAAAAAAGTTCAGACCCGTCATATAAGGATGATTTGGCCTCCTTGATTAGCTTGAAGATGGGGAAGAGGCTATAAGCAAAGAAACATGGCAGCATTGAAAAATGGAGAAATGTCTGCTGACAGTGAGGAGAACACTGAGACCCCTATCTTAAACAAGACCTGGCTTTACCCAGCTGCTGAAATGAGCATAGAAACACTTCCTCTCAGAGCACACAGCAATGGATCACTGAAATTCATGGACACTCTACTTTCAGAAAACTGAGACCCATACCAAACTTCTAACATGCACAGCTAGAATTTAGTAGAGTTGGCTTGTTTAACTATCTGAGCTTGTAAGAATTCATTGAAGAAGCAATTATCAGTGCAATTCTCTTCATAAAGAAGACTTTGAGTCCAACAACCACACAAGACTGCTTTATATATTTGGTACACATGTATTAATAATGCTATTCTTACAACTATTCTGTGGCAGTTGCTATTAATATCCCCACTAACAGAGTAGGAATAGAAACAGAGATGTTAAGTAAGTTGCCTCAAAACTCATAGCTAGTAAGCGGCAGGGCTGAATTTCACATGTAGGTCAGATGCTTCTATATTCCAGTCTCTGACCCACAGGGAGACCAAGCTGAGAAAGACTGAGCTATAAGTAGTGTTGTGTAGCTTCACTCAATATTATTAATTCCTCTTTTAAAACAAAAAGTAGTTGCAAAATAAATATAATACATGTTTATAATACACACACATATTTATAATAATAGTACACTTTTCAAGACATTGATCTTGAAAGAATGTTGGTTAATGTGAAAGTTCTTTGTTTTATATCCATCAAAATGATCATTGGATTTTTCTCTTTATGTTCATTTGTATGGTTCATACATTTTTAGACTTATATATTATACAATGTAATTATATATTATATGTTTACATATTTAATTATGTAATTTATATTCTATAGATAATAATATAATGTATATAGTATATATTTAAAATAATAACAAGTTAAAACATTGACTTAGAATCAGTTTTATGGATTTCTTAACCTTCAGCAATTCTTTCCGCAGGGAATAGAGGGAACCGTTTGACTAGTACATACATTAGAACTGTCCTAACCATGCAGTTTATTGAAACTGCCCTCCATCCATTTTCACAACTTCAAAAATCATTACAATAGATTTTTTAACAAACATGGTAGACAGAAAGATATGGTTGAATGTATGTAGGATTATATACGCACACAGATACATATAAACATATCTACTCAAAGGTTCATGACACATGCACACATGTATGTAGTCTGCTCCAAATCCCCTTCACCTAGGCTGTCTGGATCATGTCAGTTACCACAAAATAGATTTAGCCCAATTTATATGACATATTTAGCATGCATACATGAAAACATTCAAAGCATGAGTCATTCCAAATATATAAAATATCCAGATGTCAAGTCTTATGATGCCATTATGACATTTCTTGTTATTATGGGTCTGGGAACTGTGGGTCAAGTACAAGGGCCTGTTAAATCTACAGGACTGAAGAGAGAGAGAGAGAGAGAGAGAGAGAGAGAGAGAGAGAGAGAGACTATCCTTTATATCTGCTTCTATATGCTAAGGAAAAGTATATTTATTTTCTAGATCTATCACAAGGCAAACAAGTAAAGTCTGCAGTCACTCAGTCATTCATGCTCTCACTACCCAGGAGATAGAGCAGCTATAGAAACAGACACTTGTGCTCTCATTGCTCTGGGTGTAAATCTTCAAAGTACTGGCAGCTCAAGCGCCTTCAGAGATTTCTGTCACTATATTGAAGAAATAACCCCCTCGTTCTTTCTTCATATGTTGTGGTCTATGCTATGTACATACATCTCAGGTGTCTCTGGATTTAATGCACTCACATTTCATCTTCTTACAGGGATCCCTCTCTTTCACATGGCCTCATTTCCAGAAAAATATATTGCACTCTGAAGCTCTGTGGGTGAAGACTTCAAAAAACAAATTTGAGGGACTTTTAAATTTATATTTCTACCAGTGCAGCTTGAAAATGAATGCACATTATAAGTGTTATTTAAGTCCTGGGTGCTAGAGAGAGACTTCAGCACTTGCTGCTCTTGCAGAAGACCTGGGTATAGTTCCCAGAATCCACATGACTGCTCACATTGTCTGAAACTCCAGGTCTAGGGATCCAACACCTTCTTCTGACTTCTGTGGGCACCAAGAACTCACATACCACACATGCATACACTTGGGCAAATATATACACATTTTTTATATTAAAAAGTTTTTTTTAATTTCTTTATACACAAAGCCAAATTTCTATATGAAAGTCTTATTTCAGCAGCCTGACATAATGACCCTTTCTCCTGTTCACTATTTTTAGTATACCTAACACCTGTTAGTGTTGTTTTGATTTCCTTACAAGTGAAATAATTTATTTTGAAAATGTACAAATAATACTCATGTAGAGCTCTGAAACTACCATATACATGCCAATCACTTAATTCTAGTTTATACAAATGATTAGAGCATTAAAATACTTTGGGATTAAAGTAGGTCATTTGGCTTTTATATGAAACTAGGCAAAATTTTATTACAAACAGAATGTTTTAAGAAGCAAATTTGAAAATGAATACCAATAATAAATTAAATATTCTATGACTTTTCTCACAAGATCCTAGACTGAACAGGACAACATTCCTTTTGCAGACATTAGCTGTGGTTGCACAATCTGTTTTTCTTGTTCATTATTCAGAATAATTTATCACCTGTCACATAAAAACCATTTAGAAGGACCTTAAAACTTGATTAAATATGATTCTATCCTCATTTATCCTTGTAATTTTACCAAGGTGATTCCAAATTTATCAGACAGGAGGTTAATCACAGAGACTCGGGGTAATTTCTAAGAAATTTTTCATATAAATACTTTGGTTTACACATTCTGTAATTTAAGAAGAATTTGTAAAAGACAGAATAATCTTCATGCTTGTTATCAAATTGAGTTAGCAGATTGATATCAAAAGAGAAAAAGAAAGTTGTCAGTTGGGTCACCTACTAAACTCCATAGGAATTTTCAATAAACTTTGGCATCTGTCACTTTTATTTTATCTTCTTAGTTGGCATTTGCAGCTGATCCAGAGACTAACCCATAAGTCCTGTTGATTTTGAAACAAGTTACTGCAATAACTGTTACTGTATCTTTATCTTCTCACGATATTTTTTTCTTTTAAAAACAAGTTAGGTTTACCCATTTTATTTTGTATATATGAGTGTTTTGCCTCCTTATATATATGAGCATCACCTTCATGCCTTGGGCACAAGGAGGTCTCAAGAAATCATCAGTTACCCTGGAACTGGAGTTACAGATAGTTGTGATACACATGTGGGTCCTCTGCGGGAATGATAGGAACTTTTAACTACTGAGACATCTCTCCAATCTGTATTATGTTGATTTCTTATGGTTTTACAGGAATAAGCCTTTCTCTAATAAAAACTATGTAAATGTTTAATAGATAAATCTTTCAGAATTGAAGTATAATCTCTTTAGTATCTAGTAATATAATAAACACAATTATTTCTCTTCTAAAAATTCTTACTTACATTAAGTCAGCTACTGCAACAGAGTCTTGGAATATCAGGTGAGCTCAGACCAGATTCTGCTTAACTTTGCTTGCTGAAAAATAACAGTATTCTTAAAACAGCAGTTCTATAAAACATATATGGATACTCTATATGCATGAGGAAGGTCTTAAGGTATTATCCCTAAGTTACAACCCTCTCAATGGTGTGTCATGGTTATGTGTTCCAGAACAAATAGAGTTTGGCAGGAAGCTGACCCTCACCTGCCATTCTCAATTCTGAGATTCCCGGAGTTTTGTCCTGCTCAGCCTTAACAGTTCTTATGTCTAGTGGCACAGTCCACTTGTCCCGCAGTACAGCTTCCATGATGAGATGTTTTCTATGCTTTTTAAAAATCAATTAATTAATTAATTAATTTATTTATTTATTTACATCCCAAATGCAGTTCCCTCCTGGTCCCCCTCTATGAAAACCTACCCCCATTCCCTCCTCTTCTCTGACAGGGTGGGTACCCCTTTATATCCCCCAACCCTGATGAATCAAGTCTCTTCTAGATTAGTCACATCCTCTCCCACTGAGGGAGCAGCATGTTAGGAAATCAGGCCACAGTTTTCAGAAAAGTCTCCACTCCAGTTGTTGCAGGGGGGGGGGGAGACATGGAGACTGAACTGCCCATCTACATATGTGCTGAGGCCTTATTTCTGCTCTGTGTGTTCTTTGGTTAGTGGCACTGTTTCTGAGAGCTCCCAGAGGTCCAGGTTACTTGACATTCTTGGTCATCCTGTGGGGTTCTCATTCCCTTTAGTACCTTCAATGCTTCCCTGATTCTTCCATGAGAGTCCCCAACCTCCATCCAATGTTTGGCTATGGACATCTTTGTCAATTTCAGTCAGATGCTGGATAGAGCTTCTCAGAGGACAGTTATTCTAGGGTCCTCTCTACAAACATAACAGCATATCATTGATAATGTCAGGAATTGGTGCTTGCCCATGGGATGGTTTCAAGTTGGGCCAGTTATTGGTTGGCCATTCCTTCAGTCTCTGTTACAACTTTGTTCTTGAATCTTTTGTAGACAAGAAAAATTCTGAGTTGAAAGTTTTGTGGGTGAGTTGGAGTCCTTACCCCTCCATTGGGGGTCCTGCCTGGCTATTAGGGATGGCCTCTTCAGGTTGCTGTCCCAACTGTTAAGCATCTCAGCAAAGGACACCAGCATTGATTCCTGGGAGCCTCCCCAACCTAAGGTCCCTGGGACATCTTGAAGATTCACCCAACCCCCAGCAGCTGTAGATTTCCATTCATTCTTTTGCTGCCCTGGGTCTCTCTTCTGTCTCTCCTCACTCATACCCCCAATTCTCCTTTCTCTCCCCACCCACTTCCCTTCCTCCCTCTGTCTCCTATGACTATTTTGTCCCCCCTTCTAAGTATGAATCAACACCTACCTTGGCTGTTCCTTTTTTAATTTCTTTGGGTCTTTGGGGTATATAAGGGGTATTCTGCTCTTGATAGCTAATATCCACTTCTCATAGAGTACATACCATGCAAAAGGTACAAACCTTTTGGATTTGGGTTCCTTCACTCAGGATGAAATTTTCTAGTTCTATCGATTTGCCTACAAAATTTATAATATCCTTGTTTTTAATAGTTGAGAATTATTCCATTGTGTAAATGAGCCACATTTTCTGTATCCATTTTTCAGTTGAAGGACAATTGGTTTATTTCAAGTTTCTGACTATTATGAACAAAGCTGCTATAAACACAGTGGAACATGTTTCCTTGTGATATGGTGGAAAATCTTTTGGGTATATGTCCAGTAGAGGTACAGCTAGGTCTTCAGATAAAACTGTATCCAATTTTCAAAGAAACTGCCAAATTTATGTTCAGAATAGTTGTACAAGTTTGCAATCCTTGTAGCAATGGAGGAGTGTTTTCCTTTCTCTACAACCTCTCCAGCATGTGCTATACCTTGAGTTTTTGATCCTACCCATTCAGTTTGTTACAAGGTAAAACCTTGGGGTCATTTTGATTTTCATTCCCTTAATGATTAAGGATGCTGAGCATTTCTCTATGTACTTCTCAGTCATTCAAGATCCCTCTACTGAGAATTCTCTACTTAGCTCTGTACATGCAACTTTGTAAAAATTGGGTTATTTGTTTTGTTGGAATCTAACTCCTTGAGTTCTTTTTATAATATGGATATTTGCACTCTGTTGGATATATCCTTAGTAAAGATCTCTCCCCAATCTGTAGGCTGCTGTTTCTCATCTTGACAGTGTCTTTTGTCTTAGAAAAGCCTTTCAGTTGCATGAGGGCCCATTTATCAACTGTTGATCTTAGAGCCTGAACCATTGGTGTTCTGCTCAGGAAATTGTCTCCTGTACCAGTGTGCTCAGGGTTATTTCCCACTTTCCTTTCTATGAGATTTAGTTTATCCCACTGTATGTTGAGGTCCTTGATCTACTTGGACTTGAGTTTTGTGCAGGGTTATGAATATGGATCTATTTGGATTCTTCAATATTTAAACATCCAGTTAGACCAACACCATTTATTGAAAATAATTTCTTTTTCCATTGTATGATTTAGGCTTCTTTGTCAAAAATCAAGTATCCATAGCTGTGTGGGTTTATTTCTCGGTCTACAATTCACTTCCATTTATCAGCCTGTCTGTTTCTATACCAATATCATGCAGTTTTTATCACTATTGCTCTGTAGTACAGATTAATGCAGGGTTGATGATGCCTTCTGAAGTTCTTTTATTGTTCAAAATTGTTTCAGCTATCCTGGAGTTTGTTTTTGGCATATGAAGTTGAGAATTGCTTTTTGATGATCTACAAAAAATGTGCTGGAGTTTTGCAGGTCATTACCTTTAATCTGTACATTATTTTTGTTAAGATGGTCATTTTTACTATATTAATCATAGCTATCCACGATCATAGATGATCTTTCCATCTTCTGATATCTTCTTAAACTTATTTCTTCAGACACTTGAAGTTCTTTTCATATACATCTTCCACTTGCTTGGTTAGAGTTACACCAAGATATTTTATAATATTTGTGTTATTGTGAAGAGCATTGTTTCCCTAATTTCTTTCTCTGCCCATTCATCATTTATATAAAGGTAGTCTACTGATATCTTTAGGCTAATTTTATATCCAACCACTTTGCTGAAGTAGTTTATCAGCTGTAGGTGTTCTCTGGTAGAATTTTGGGGAACACACACACACACATGCATATACTTACTCACGTGCACACACACACACACACATACATATAAGCGTATCATTCTCAAATACTGATATTTGTGTACCTTTGATGTCCTTTTCTTGTCTTATTGTTCTAACTAGAACTTCAAGTACTATTTTGAATAGATAGGGAGAGAATGGGAAGCTTTGTCCTGTCCCTGATTATAGTGGGATTGCTTCAAGTATCTCTTCATTTAAGTTGATGTTGCCTATTGGCTTGCTGTATATTTAAACTTTTATATAAATATACAGCAATATTAAATATATTGGTATATAAATATATAGATACATATATATATATGTATCTATATACATATATATATATATGTATATATGTATATATGGTATGTGCCTTGAATCCATGATGTCTACCAAACTTTTAACATGAAGGGTGTTGTGTTGTATTTTGTCAAAGACTTTTTCAGCATCCAATGAGGTGATCATGTGATTTTTATCTTTCTTTTTGTATATATGATAGATTACATTGATGAATTTTTGTATATTGAACCTTCCTTGGGTACCTGGGATGAAGCCTACTTGATCTTGGTAAGTTATGTTTTTGATATGTTCTTGAATTCTCTTTGTGAGAATTTTATTGTATATTTTTGTGTCCAGGTACATAACCAAACTTGGTAGGAAATTCTTTTTGTTGAGGTAGGTATTGGGGGTAATTATGGTTTCATAAAACAAATTAGGCAGTATTCCTTCTATTTCCATTTTGTGGATTAGTTTGAAGAGTGTTGGTATTAGCTCTTCTTTCAAAATTTGGTAGGATTCTGCACTAAAGCCCTCCAACCATGGTCTTTTTAAATTTTTTTATTATTATTTTGATTGGGAGACTTTTAATGGCTGTTTCTGTTTCCTTAGGGTTTATGGGACTGTTTAGATAGTTTATCTCATCTTGATTTAATTTTGGTAAGTGGTATCTGTCTAGAAAATCATCAACTTCATTTAGATTTTGGAGTTTCATAGAAATTGAGCAGCTCTCTACTCAACGATAACTTGGTCAGGAAAGAAATAAAGAAATTCAAGACTACCTAGCATTCAATGAATATGGAGATACAGCATACTCAAACTTATGGGGAAAATCAAATTATTTCTAAAAGAATTGTTAACACTAGGTGCCTTCATAAAGAAATTGGAGAGGGATCATACAAACAACAGCATTCCTGAGAACTCTAGAATATAAAGAAGCAAGCACACCCAAGAGGAGCAGATGGCAGAAAATAGTCAAACTCAAGGTTGAAGTCAATGAAGTAGACACAAAGAAAACTATAAAACTAATCTGTTAATTTCATTATTTCTATGTTTAGTTTCTGTTGAGTCCACAGATATTGAGAGATATTAATAAAAAATGATTGTTAGTTCCTATTATTTATTGTATGTGCTTATTCTGTTCTTTTGGTTTTGCTGTGAGATCATTAATTTCTAGTGTTATCATTAATGTAATTAC
Organism: Rhynchomys soricoides; assembly: GCA_019843965.1. Taxonomy (NCBI): domain Eukaryota; kingdom Metazoa; phylum Chordata; class Mammalia; order Rodentia; family Muridae; genus Rhynchomys; species Rhynchomys soricoides. The sequence continues at coordinate 2,789,931 of JADRCH010000030.1, forward strand.
CCTCCTTGTGTTGGAGTTTTCCTTCTACTATCCTCTACAGGGATGGATTAGTAGAACAATATTGTTTCAATTAGGTTTTGTCATGGAATATCTTGGTTTCTCCATCTATCGTGATTGAAAGTTTTGCTGGGCATAGTAGATTGGGCTTACATCTTTGTTCTCTTAGGGTCTGCCAAATACCTGTATCTTCTGGCTTTTACAGTCTTCATTGAGAACTCTGGTTTAATTCTGATAGATCTGCATTTACATGTTGCTTGGCTTTTTTCCTCTGCAGCTTTCAATATTCTTTATTTGCTCCATACATTTAGGGTTCAGTTATTATGTGGCAGAAATATTTTGTGTTCTGTAAGCATTTTATACATTTTGAGCTATCTCTTTCTTTATGTAAGGTAAGTTATTTTATGATTTTTTTGAAGATGTTTTCTGGTCCTTTGTACTGGGAATTTTCACCCTCTTCTATTCCTATTATTCTTAGGTTTGGTCTTTTTATAGTTTCTTGGAAGTTTTGAGTTAGGAATTTTTTACATTTGTCATTTTCCTTGATGATGTATCAATTTCTTCTTTGGTATCTTCTGCAACTGAGATTCCCTTTTACATCTATTGTAATATGCTGGTGATGGTTCTGTCTATATTTCCTAAGCTTTACATCACTAGTGTTGCCACCATTTGTGTTTTGTTTAATATTTCTATTTCCATTTTTAGGACTTGGACAACTTTATTAATTTCTTTCACTTCCTTGATTGTAATTTCCTATATTTCTTTTTATCATCTTTAAGGGCTTCTATCTGTTTCTGAACATCAATAAAAAAATAGAAATTTATTTATAAGGAGTAGTAGCATGAAAAGAAAGCATTTTCAGGGAAATGTTTATGAGGAAAAAACACAGGAAATATGCTTTACTTAAAAACTGTAACTCAATATTTTATATTTTATATTAGAGTAAATTATATTAGTTTTGATAGATAATAACTTAAGCAATGTGTTTATGGCACATTTGTCTCTGCATTACTTATTTTGAGCTATGAAAGAGCCCCCTTTGTCTTCTTGTCCTTTCTCTTAGTCTGGACTCTCCAAGCAATTACTTTCCTTCTGCAATTACTTCCGGTTAATACTATAGATCTTTCTAAGGTCCTAGATAGAAGAATCTAGCAGAAAAAGAAGGCAATTATACTCTATACAACTTGGGTTTTCCAGAAAATAGATGCTCTTACATAGTTTAAGTAGTAAAGAAAGAGAATGAAGGATTCACAGCAGCTTCAAATCCCTAGAGACAAGACATAGGGAATATATTAATGAGAAAGCACTTACCTAGGTTGGTATGCTCGGCCTGTCAAGTATGGATGAAAGAATAACACAAAGCAGTCAACTTGGAAAATTGGAGAGGCCATGTTCTTGTCTATTTAAATTCTGAGGAGCTGTAAACATGATTTACACATTTTACTTTATATGTGATATGCTGTCAAGAAGTCAGGACAGGAAAAAACTCTCTTGCTGCTGTGTTGGTTCACCAATGGTCCTCCTGAGAGGAGAAGAACTCAAGCAGGAGTAGAGGTAGACATTATGGACTAAAGCTGCTTGCTCAGCTTCTTTTCTTGAACAACCCAGGACCACTTGCCCCAGAAAGATTCCTTGAATATAGATGCCCACATCAGTCATTAAGAAACATCCATAGGCCAATCTGATGAAGGCATTTTTTTTTTCAATTGAGGTAATTTGCTTCCCTTTGACTTCAGTTTGTGTCAAGTTAACATAAATTAACCAGCATAGGCTCTATTTGGAATTTTGTATACTTTATTATTTCAATTTCTTTTTTAAGTCTTAGCTTCATTATTTTTCCCAGGCATATCCTTTGCTCTGTCCACCTCTCAGGCATCTGGACTCTCACCTTTTCAATCTGTTTTGGGTAAGTATAGATTGGCATTGCAGTGGAACTAAGTTGAGTATTAAAACTCTGGTGTCAAGTCATAGTTCTGCTAGTACAACGGTATCTCTGTGAGCTCCATCTTCTCTGGATCAAGACTAATGGTTTTTATAAAAAAGTAAAATGAGATGATAGGTAACTGGTTAAGAATGTATCCATAAACATAAAAACAATGCTATTTAAATAATGTATATTTATCAACCTTGACATTTCAAATGAGTATATTACAGTCAATCCATTATCATAATACTCAAGATGTCAGCAAATAGTATCCTCTACTTAGCAGTCAAAGAAAGTAAAATTAGGCAAGATTTCTGCCCAAGAACTAACAATTGGCAAAGTAAGTACTTAAGTTAAAGACCTCTAACTCCAAATCCCACAAACTCTGACAGTCAGGTTTCAGAAAATTGTTTTCCCTTCCAAATACAAAGAAAGAGTTGAAAACGTTTTAACACTACAGTATATATCCTGTGCTAATAAAATTGAGGCTGCGATATCAGGCTTGTTGTCCTGAGCAATGCTGTGGGAGAAACAAATACCTTATGAAACCTGTGACTATGAATGCTAGCATTAAGCTCAGCACAGCAGCATCTTCATGATGGAAGATGTCCATGAATGAGAGAAATGCGTAAAGATAAGCCATGAATGGACATGGACGTGTTAAAGAAATGCATGGATAAACAATGGGCAAGTTAAAGTTCTGCCTGAGGAAGCATTTCACTGTCCAACTCTCAACACACTATTTTATTTTTTGCAATAGTTAGTACCTTTAATTTTTAATTTGAAATGGATTTTTAATTTAGTTTAAATAGGTACTGAATACCTAATCAACAGTTAAAGCACTTCTTGTGGGATCAGAATAAAGATACTTCCTAATAAAGTATAATGATTATTTATGGGACTATTTAGAACCTGAACAAATGGTTTCCCTAAGTGGTTGAGAGAGCTCTTTTGGTTTTGTGAGTATGATTCTAGTCTGAAGGGATATTTATTGTTGCTGCCTAATGCAATAGTGTGGGTGGTAAGTAGAATTTATTTGGAAAACAAGGTTCCAGGTTCTGGCTAATGCAGCTTCCTCTTTGCTAATTCACCAGAGGTTAGTCACTTAAACAGCTTCTACCATGAAGCTTCTTTGGATCTACTACTCTGTCCTATTGATTTTTATAGCTCTCTAAAAGACATGAGTCATAAACACTTTAAACACAGGGCAAAATGAAAACTAACTGCTTCAGCACTCAACTCATAATCATGTCATCATCATCATTACTACCTATAAACACAGATATTTTAAACTATTATTCAGATAACACTGTACCTACTGACATAAATAAGATGAAAATTTGGCTTCTTATTTTGTTCTTTTAATTAATTTCTAAGAATGACATTATGATTTCCTCATTTGATTTGTTATTTACACACCCTTTCATTAGACACAGAGTGAAAACTTGATTCTTCCCCATCCTCACATAGCAAATCTCAAATATTAGAAAGAAAAGTCTACTGATAATCTGGTTGATAATTCAATCAGTGATCATGATTTTAACAGTTGACAGACACTTTCCATTTGGATTAATTGGTACCTTTATATATGAGTTATTAGTATTTAATAATAACATTAAAAATCATTTTTGCTTCCCTTAAAAATTGTAAGGCTACAGCTATACAGAGCTTGTAACCCACTTGAAAAGTTTCAGCATTAAACAATGCAGATGATGAGATGATTATTAGGAGTAGAAAAATGAACATGAAAGAAAACATTTCCAATTAGATGGCATGAGTATTTATTATCAGATCGTTCAACCAGTAGTTCTTCAAAGTTCAAGAAATGGAAAAACTAATGGAATGCTCTGTGAATGAAGAAATAATTATAAACATACTTGTGACTTTTGGAAGGCTCTAAAGCAGTGGTTCTCAACCTGAGGACTGTGACCACTTTGGGGGGATCCTTTCATGGTGGGAAGGATGTCACCTAAGACTGTAGAAAAATACACATATCTATATTATGATTAATAAAAATAGCATAATTAAAACTATAAGCATCAACAAAGAAATCTTATGGTTTGAGGTCAACATGAGGAAATGTATTAAAGGGTCACAATATTAAAAATGTTGAAAAGCACTTCTCTGAAGTCTTGATACAACAATACCAAATAGACAACTAAATTGACCTTCCAGATCCAATTATGAAGCCACATAAATACTATGGTAATTGACATAATGCATTTAGAAGATGACATAGGTTTGACATTTTCACAAACACAGCAGCACAATTTTTTCAAAATCAGAAAATAAACATGTCTTCATTACTGTATTCAATATCAAAACTCATATAAATTGGACACACTGAAATCCCATGGGTAATGGGAAAAATCTAAGAGAAACATGAGAGTTAAGGTTTCCAATATTTGCTAAATGCATTAACAAATATGAAGAAATAAAATGCAGTAGCAATTCCACATGAGTTGTAATACTACTTTTAAAAAATTAACATTAAACTTACATCAATAACAGGATAACCCCCAAACTAAATGTGATTTGAAGGAAAACAACAAAAAAGACAATTACTGATCTAACATCGTTAACACATAGGCACTTTACTGCTCAAATCATTGCATGTATACAAGTGATATATGTGAAAATAATAATATGAAGGAGGAAGAAGTGGAAATATTTGGAGAGTTTTAAGATCTTCTAACACTATAGATAACATTAAGGAGGTTGGCTTAATTACACTGCACATTGAAATTCCTAGAACAGTCGCTAAGAAAATAATTAAAAGCATCCAGATAAAATTAATTAATTGGTATTCTAAGATCTAGACAGATAATCTTTTAGTTTCCCTTTTCCCTACCCATAATCAAAAGCAGTGTAGAGAGGAAAGAAGTTATTTGGCTTACACTTCTGAGGCAGAAACCTTAACGAAGGGAGCTCAGAGTAAGAAATCAAGGCAAGAACCTACATCACAGAGAAATAGTAGCACAGCTTGCTGGATCACATAGACTCATGTTTACCTAGATATTTTTTTTTTATGGCTAAGACTTACCAGCTGTCCAGAGAATGATGTCATCCACAGTGGACTAGGCCCCCATTAAAACAACTAAAATTGATACCCGAGCTCTACTATATAAGGCGCACTGCAAAAGAAACAACCAGGATAAATAGCTTCTCCCTATCCCACTCCCTTGCCCACTGAGTCCCCAGAGGCACCCTAGATGCTTGTAGTCCTTTGAGCTCTGTTGTCTGGCCACCTGCACCAAAAGGAAGAAAGAATCTCAGGAGTATAAGATACAATAGAAGAAAATGATACATCAGTCAAAGAAAAATTAAAGTCTAAAAAATTCCTGACACAGAACATTCAGGAATCTAACCTAAGAATAATGGGAATAGATGAAGGTGAAGAATCCAAGCTCCAAGGACTAGATACTATTTTTATCAAAATCATGAAGGAAAATTTCCCCAACATAAAGAAAGAGATGTCTATGAACATACAAGAAGCTTACAGAACATAAATTAGATTGGACAAGAAAACACTAATCAAAACACTAAATCTAAAGAACAAAGAATATTAAAGGCTGTAAGGGAAAAAAGCCAAGTTAATTATAAAGGCAAACATATCAGAATTACACCTGACTTCTCAACAGAGACTCTAAAAGGTAGAAGGGCCTAGACAGATGTCTTACAGCCTCTAAGAAACCACAGATGCCAAAATAGACTACTATAACCTAATAAAACTTTCAGATACCACAGATGGAGAAAACAAGATATTCCATGAAAAAATATTTAAACAATATCTATCTACAAATCTAGCCCTACAGAAAACACTTGAAGGGATACTCAAACCCAAGGAGGTTAACCACACATGAGAATGCATAGGAAATAAATAATTCCACACCATCCAAACAAAATAAGAGAAACACACACACACAACACACACAACACAGAGAGAGAGAGAGAGAGAGAGAGAGAGAGAGAGAGAGAGAGAGAACAACAATACCAGTATCAAAATAACAGGAATTAAAATCCTGGACATTAATATCTTTCAACATAAATTGAATCAATAAAAAGACACAGGCTAACAGAATGGATGCATAAACAGGATCTACCATTCTGATGCATAAAAGAAACACATCTCCAATTCATATATAGACATTATCTCAGAGTAAAGGACTGAAAAGAGGTTTTCCAAGCAAATAGACGCAGGAATCAAGCTGGAGTAATGATTTTAATATCAAATAAAATAGACGTTCAACCAAAAGTAATCGAAAGAGATGGGGAAGAACACTTCATACTCATCAAAGTAAAAATAAACCAATATGATGTCTCAATTTTGAGCATCTATGCCTCAAATGCTAAGGTACTCACACTCATAAAAGAAGCATTATTGAAACTTCAGTTTCACATTGACCCCACACATTAATAGTGAGAGACATCAACATCCTACTCTCACCAATGGACAGGTTATCAAGACAGAAACTAAAAAGAAAAATAATTGATCTAACTGAATCTATGAATCAAATGGACCTAAAAACATATCTACAGAACCTTTTACCCAAACACAAAAGAATATTCTTTCTTCTAAGCACCTCATTTAATCTTCTCCAAAATTGACTTTATAGTTGGCCACAAATCAAGTGTCACTTGATATAAAAAAATTCAAATAATTCCTTGTGTTTTACCAAGCCATCATGGATTAAAGCTGGAGTTCAAACTGACAGACAACTCTATGTTTAAGAGCGTTGACTGCTCAATTCCAGGGGTCTTGAATTCAATTTCCAGCAGTTACATGGTGGCTAACAACAATTTGTACTGGGATCCTTCTTCGCGTATGTCTGAAGACAGATACAGTGTACACATATACATTAAATAAATAATAAAAATAATGTTTAAAAAGCTGGGCTTCAACAACAATAGAAACAACAGAAAGGATACAAACTCATGGAAACTGAAGAGCTCTCAACTCAATGATCACTAGATCAGGGAAGAACTAAAGTAATTAAAGACTACCTAGAACTTAACAAAAATGAAGGCACAACATACCCAAACTTATGGGACACAATGAAAGCACAGCTAAAAGGAAAGGTCATAGCAATAAGTAGCTTAATACAGAAATTAGAAAGTTCTCATGTTAGCAACTTAAAAGTACAACTGAAAGCTCAGAAAAAAAGAAGAAGCAAACATACCCAAGACTAGTAAACAACCGGAAATAGTGAAACTTGGGGCTGAAATCAATAAATTAGAAATAAAGAGAACAATATAAAGAATCACCAAAACCAAGAGCTTATTTATTTATTTATTTATTTATTTATTTATTTATTTATTTATTTTTGAGAAAATCAATAGGATAGACAAACTCTTAGCCAAACTAACAAAAAGGAATAAAGTCAGAAATGAAAAGGGACACTTGGGCAATTCAAAACCTCATTAGACCTTACTTCAAAAGCCTATTCTCCAGGAAACTAGAAAACTTAGTGAAATGGATGATTTTCTAGATAGACACCACTTACTAAAGTTAAATCAAGATCAGATAAACTATTCAAATAAGCCTATAACTCCTAAGGTAAGAGAAGTAATCATTGAAAGACTTCAAAAACAAACAAACAAACAAACAAACAAAATGCCCAAGGCCAGATGGCTTTAGCTCAGAATTCTACCAGAGTTTCAAACAAGAGGTAATACCAACAGTCTTCAAACTACTTCCCAACGAGAAATAGAAGGAACATTACCAAACTCCCTCTGTGAGGCCATAGTCTCCCAGATATCTAAATGACACAAACTCAACAAAGAAAAAATTTTCAGATCAATCTCCCTTACGAACATTGATACAAAAATACTCAATAAAATACTTGCAAACTGAGTTCAAGAAAACATTAAAACCATCATCCACCATGATCAAGTACGCTTCATCCCAAGGATGGTGCAATATATGAAAATCTATCCATAGATGCAATATACCACATAAACAAACAGAACGTTTAAAAAAAAAATGCCTCATTTTCTTAATAAATGCCAAAAAAGCCTTTGACAAAATCTTATACCCTTTCATGTGAAAAGTCATGGAGAGATCAGGTATGTAAGGTGCATACCTAAACATAGTAAAAGCAATATACAGCAAGCCAATAACTAATATCAAATTAAATGGAGAGAAACTTAAAACAATTCCACTAAAATTGGAGAAAAAAAGCTGCCTTCTTTTTCTCTATCTATTCAGCATAATATTTGAACTTCTAGCTATAACAATAAGAAAACTTTTAGGCTTAGATTTTTCAAAACCTACTTTAATGAGTGTTTTTAAATCCTTTGACCCCCCCTTTCTAGCCCACCATCCAAAAGTAGGGGAGAAAAGACGGTTCATAGGACAAGAAGATACAGACCTGTTTAGAAGTGGTAATTTGATTCAATCTCTGTCAGGATATCAACAGTTTAGTTCAAAATTGGCACCAACCACCCACTAGCAACTGCAGCATGATCCAGCAGAAACAGCCAGATTTCTGACAAATGGGTATTAGTAGGCAGGCGTGACTAGGACCAGCTGGAATGACAGGAGTTCTCTGCTCTGCCTTTCTCAATGAAGTGGAAAGTGAAGACCTTCCACGACACCAGTCCAATGAAGTTGTACAGGTTGCTGTTCAAGCTCCCTGTCAGTGTCCATTGAGTCCTACGTATACTCTCTACAGATATCTCATGTCCTCTCACAGCTCTTGCCTCAGCAAAATAGGTGAGTCTGCATCACATGACACAGTCAGAAATGTCTACTTCATATCCCTCTTTTTGTTTAAAAATTGTCTTTTTCCCTACCACTAACAATATAATGCAATAAAAGTAATTATACGAACCTTAAAACTAGACCTTTTCATCATATTTTAAATAAATAATTTATGTACAATATAGCCTAACAAAACAACCTTAAATTCCTTCCACTATGCAATAATTCAAATAAAACAACCTTAAATTTCTATCAGTAAACAATAAAAACAAAACAACCTTAAATTTCTATACATTTTCCATAATTTACACCTAGCAACTGAGATGGTAACAACCATAAAATTTCAAACAATCATCCCAACTTCAGGGAAAAGAATGGGCGTCTTCTTATAACTGCTTCATGCTGAATTGGAGTGAAGAATTCCTGTTTGGGATGGGGAGGAGGGATGGCTAATCCTAAACTAAAACAAGCTACAGCATTTGTTGCCCAGTCTCTATGTTTAGCCAGTATATGTGTTATCTGTCTACTCTATGTGTTGTCAGTCCAATCCATGAGTTGCCGGGTCTCTGTGTTTAGCCAGTATATGTGTTATCGTCTACTCTATGTGTTGTCAGTCCAATCCATGAGTTGCCCAGTCTCTGTGTGATTAATCCCTTGAGCTACCCCTTTAAAAGTTGATTTGCATGCATATTTTTAAGAAATCAGTAACTGAAACAGTCTGTGTCAGTGAATCACCCAGGCTATTTGCTTTGTAAAGATATTTATTTCTTATGTGTTTCTTTGGTCAGTTCTAATCTTGATACGTTTTGTTGGTAACCATATTTTTTCATTCTCTGTAAATACATAAGCATAACCACATCCTCATCTTAAAACTATTGTAGGTTTTCATTCTAATGTCAATACATCCTTAGAGTTTATTACATTTTTGGTAAGCCAGTGAGCTTCAGCTTCTGTTGTTCCTTTAATGTTTTCCACCAGCATTAAAAAAGTTAGAGTTAACAGCAGTTTAATCTGTCCCTAGGAGTTTTTGCTCTCCCTTTTTGTTTAATAGTCATCTCTTTTAAGGTACAATTGGCACTTCCTATAACTGCTTGTCCTCTGAGATTGTGTATTATACAAGTAACATGCTTTCTATTGTAATATGCAAAGAGTTGTTTCATATTATTTGGATACATATGTAGTAGCATTATCAGTTTTAATTTGTGTAGGTATTCCCATAATTGCCATTCTTTCCAATAACTGTAATAACACAACAAACCTTTTCAGAAATTAAAGCAATTGCCCACTGAAGCCCTGAGTATATGTCAATGGTATGGTGCATATAACTTTGTTTTCCAAATTCTGCAAAATAGAAAACATCCATCTTCCAGATATTATTTCTTTTGGTATCCATAGGGTTTTTACCAGTAGGTAATGAAATCTGGTTGTATAGAGAACACATAGGACATATTTTATTTGTTATGGCTTGTTGCCAGTGATGGAATTTTTTTCCTTAAATTTCTCCCATTAATATGATGTTTTTCATGAAATTTTGTAACTTCTAACACAATTTCTATTAGTAATTAGGCAATTTTACCATTTCCTTGAGCTAATTGACATGGAAAACTTGTGTGAGACCAAATAAGAGAAATATATAATGGATGGTTTTTATTTTTGATGACCTGTGGCAATTGTATAAATAATCATGTTAATTCTGAGTTATCAGGTACAAATTCAGAAGTCTATATATGCAAAAGAACTCTTTCTGCATATAAAGAATCCATGATTATGTTAACAGATTCAGAATAATCTAAAAATACCATAAGGATTACATATAATACTGACTATTGAACTGAGATATACATACTTTTGAGTACTTTGTTTATTTTCTTTGATTTATAACATGCTATTCCTATCTTGTTTACATCCACACAGAATATTTTTGCCTCTGGAATCAGTGTCCTCTTTGCAATATATGAAACAATTCACTTAGTTCTTTTTATAAACTGCATGTGTTTGCTTTTCAGATTTTTTTTAATTTCACCCAAGTATTAACTATACACTCTTTGCCAATTTTCATTGATGATTATGACATAATTTCAGTATATGTTAGAAGTACTCCAACTTCAGCTGGATCTGTTCCTGACAATTGATATAATTTTATTCTACTTTTTATAATTAACTCAGAAATGATATATATATATATATATATATATATATATATATATATATATATCTTCATATATATGGCCGTTATACTAAATACTGAAATAAAGTTGGATGATTTAACTTTCCATGTGCAAGTACTTTCCAGTTGTATCTCTTTAGTGGATTATTATTATTCAAAGTAGGTATTGAGAAAGCAAACCTTTCTTTACCCTGCCCATTCAATGGAATTGTGAAAAAGCAATCTTTTAAGTCATTTACAATTATAGGCCATGATCTTGGTAACAAAGATAGTAAGAAAAGTCCAGGCTGTAAAGAACCCAGTGTTTGAATTACTTTTTTAACTGCTCTTAATTCCATTATCATCCTGGTCAAGTGCCTGCATTTTTTTTTATTGTTATGGGCCACTGCTCTTGACAAGTCTGTTTAATAATCAGTTTGAGGGGTAGTTAGGCTGTTGGTATCTCATCAGTGGCCCTTATGTTATAAATTTGGATATTCAATCCCTGTGATGTCCCTTTGTTGGACCATAGGCAACAGCTTGTAATTTTTATTGATCACCCGTTTTTAATCCTTTCTCAGAAGCATCTACCATATCACACTTAATTCCCTTACTTGCTGTGTCTGGAATTACAAAAATATTAATTTACATACCCCATTATTGTAAAAGATCCCTTCCCCATAAATTTATGGGTATGTCAGCCACATAAGGTTTCAACTTCTTTCTTTGGCCTTCTGGTCCCACACAGTTAATCCATTGGGCACTTTGTCTTATTCCTGATAAATTACCAATTCCTGTAAACTGAGAGCTAACCTTCTACAGTTGCCAATCTAGATTTCAAGACTTTTACCAAATTATACTAGCATCAGCTCCTGTATCTACCAAACCTTCTATGTATACCATTCATTTTACCATTAGTTTGGGTCTCTGATAATTAACCATTGTTTGCCAGAAAACATGTTATCTTGTACTCCCAAAAGTTCCTGTCATTTCTATTGGAGCAACCTTGCCCATAATATAAAGGGAGCAACAACAACAGTTGAACAGTTCTATCTCCTGCATCATCTTGCATCTTCTTTCTCACATATGTAATGATTTTAATTTCTGCTTTGCTATAACCATATATATACCAGTATGTATAATAAATCCTTGAGAAGTTAACTCATTTCTTCCCAAGATTATTCCCATTGTTCCTGAGGGTAAAAGACTATATACCAGCAGTTAACTGGTGACATTCAACTTTGTGGACACGGTTAAGAGGTATATCTGTGGCCATATCTAAACCCTTACTCCTTTTGGTAACAAATATCAGATCAGAAATATTTAATTTTGATTTTCTTGCCTTCTTGGTACTTTCTGCCTGACCAAAGGAAAATGGCTCATATTGTTTATTGTGGGTCCTCAAGCTAGCATGCACATCTGTTTGTTTCCTAAATACAAAAGCTTACCTCGTATGTCAGTCTTAGCCTTTGATCAATGTCTCCCCTTTCCACAGTGGCCACAATACTTAGTACACCTTTTTGGTTCATAGCAGCTAGAACATACTTGATTTCTTCTATGAATACTATATTATCTAGCCAAATGTACCTGCTATTTTGACCTCTGACTCTCCTAGCATTACAATTTCTATGGAAATGGCCAAATTCACCACAATTAAAGGATTTGTCATTTTGCTTTCAAAGACTTATAGCTATGGCTTGCCCTATGATATTAGCATGATACCACTGAAAGACAATGTCTATTGGAATTCATCCTGCTTTCAATGTTCTGGTTTCTCTTTTACACTCAGTATTTATGTTTTCAAAAGCCAATATTTCTATCAATGACTATCTGGTTTCAGGGTCTGATATGGCTCTATTTACAACTGAACCAAATGTCTGTAAGAAATCTCTGTAAGAAATGATTCTGCAGATCTCTGTATTAACTTTGTAAATTAGGAAAAAATTTCCCCTTGGCTCTTCAAACATATCCCAATCTCTTAAAGCCACAACACAATATTGTTCAATCATACCATCATCAGATCAGATTTGTTCTTGTAAATCAGCAGAATGCCATTCAGCATCTATTGTTCTATTTTTGTGGCTTTGTGTCTCCACCATGATACTCACTGGAATTGTTATCTAGCTTCCACAACAGCTGACACCAAGCCATTCCAATCTTGGGGGATAACTCTATTCTGCATAGTCCATGTATTTAACATTTCTTTAACAAATGGAGAGCACAAGCTATACAATATCATAGCCTCTTTAAAATGCTTTAGATCAAGCATTATATCAAATGCCAGGTCAACTCATTAGAGACAGGACCACCACCATTAGCAGGCATAGGCTACATAGAATGGTGAAGACTGAAGGTGCTTGTGTAGGCTCAAGCAAATCCTCTGTTAATGCATTCAGCTGAAGCTTATCCTGTATAACTGTACTATCTTCCACTCTTCCCTGGCACTAGTTTCACAGGGGTGTTCCTGCTACCTGGAAGTAAACATGAGTGGAGTAGGATGAGATGGCAGTTTACCTTCTAGACAATTTTGCTTTCTCAATCATGTTGTACATTCCTTGTCTCAGATATCAAGTGTGAACCTTGTTGTTCTTCTCCCAGGACTCTTTTTGCTTCCTAAGCACTTCTCACTCTATTTTCAAACTAAGTACTGAGCCAACTCTTCAATCCTCTCTAACATAAAAGAATTGTAAGCTTTGACCCCAATATTTTTCAAAAGAGTATACATGAAAACTTCAAAGCAATTTTCCTGCCCCTTAACAACGTAGGAGACCACCAGCAGAAACAGCTACTATTTTGCCAACCTTCTTAAATAACATTGCTAACCCTTCATGCATAGACCTTTCCTCTACTACATTCAAAACAAAATTATCCATTATGACTAAGTCACGTTAGGTGCTACCTACCTCTAGGCCTAAATTTTTCAAAACCTACTTTATTAAAGGTTTAAAATGCTTTGACTCCCTTTCTAGCCCACCATTCAAAGATAGGGAGAAATGATGATACATAGGACAAGGGGATGCGGACATGTTTAGAAGTAGCTCTTTGAGGTGACTCTGATCTCCATAAGTCAGGATAACAACAGTTCAGATTTAAAATGTCACCAAACACAAATCTGCAATGGCTGCATGATCCAGCTAAAGCTGCAAGGACTCCACCAAATTGGTACTAATCTGCGAGAATGACCAGAAGCAGCTGGAAATGCCAGGGGTTCTCTACTGTGCCTCTCTCAATGAAGTGAAGATCAGTAAAGACATGAAACTAAGAGCTGGATAGCTAGCTATGCAAGTGCCATGTCATTCTCTGTTGACTTCTATTTATGCTCTTTCCAAACATTATCTGTCCTTTGAGTTTACTTTCCTCAGGATAACATCACATGAGTCTGCATCATATGACAAAACAAGAAATTTCCACTACAACAATTATAGGAGATCAAAGAGATACAAATTGGAAAGGAAGAAGTTAAAGTACTTCAATTTGTAGATAATATGATAGTATACATACGTGACTCCAAAAATTCTACCAGAGAACCTTGCCAGATAATAAACACAATCAGAAAAGTGTCTGGACACAAAATCAACTAAAAGAAATCAGTATTTTTACAATTACAATTATTGTAATTACAATTACAATTTTTAAAAAATTATTACATTTATACATATGATAAATAGGCTGAGAAAGCAATTAGGGAAACAACATTCTTTACAATTGCCACAGATAATATAAAATAGCTTTGTGTAGCTCCAACCAAACAAGTGAAACAAGTGTTGATGTATGACAAGAACTTCAAGTCTCTGAAGAAAGAAATTGAGGAAGACCTCAGAAGATGGAAAGATCTCCCTTGCCCACAGAATGGTAGGATTAACATAGTAAAAATGGCCATCTTACCAAAAGCGATCTATCAATTCAATGCTATTTCCATCAAAATTTGAATTAAATTATTTACAGATCTTGAAAGAGCAATTCTCAACTTCATAAAAAAAAAAAAAAAATAGGGTTTACTTCTGCAGCCAAGGACCTCAGTCTGTGCCACAGGGATCTATAGCCAAATAGAGCCAGGAGAAATCTAGCCTCCCACAACTGTGAACAGGCCTGTGAGCAGAGGTAAGACAAACTCCACTGCTCAGCCGGACTGACCTTGAACTCTCAGAACACAGGGACTGAGGAGCAGCTTGGGACAGGAGACTTCCAGTTTCCATCTGTGGCCGGGGACCTCAGTCTGTGTCACACACTTCCATATCCAAATAGCACAGGGAAAGAGCTAGCCTCCCAGGAGTACAGACAAGCCTGTCAACAAGGGTAAGGCCAACACCTCTGCTCAGATGGAGTGGCCCAGAACACTCAGGACACAGGGACTGAGGAGTGCCTTCCAGTTTTCTTCTTCAGCCAGGGAGCTGATGTGTGACGCAGGGCCAGGAGAGAGCTGGTCTCCCAGGACTGCTGACACACTTTCAATCACAGGAAGACAACCACTTCTGTTCAAATTCCTAGATCAAGAAGGACCCTCACAGAGCCATCAGGACACAGGAACCAAGGAACAGCTGGGGACAGGATCCTTATGGTTTCTGTCTGCACCCCAGAGCTGAGCCTGCACCACAGCTCTCCAAACCCAAATTCCTCTAAGAGAAAGCTGTTCTCCAAGGAGTATTGACACAAAGGTTTGTAGGAGGGACAAGTCACAGTCAGAGAGAGCAAGACCAGCTAACACCAAAGATAACCAAATGGTGAAGGGCAAGGGCAAGAACATAAAGAACAGAAACCAAGGCAACTTGGCATCATCAGAACCCAGTTCTCCCACTACAGCGAGTCCTGGATACCCCACCACACCAGAAAAGCAAGATACAATTTAAAATCAATTCTCATGATGATGACAGAAGACTTTAAGAATGAAATAAATAACTCCATTAAAGAAATATAAGAGAACACAAGTAAACAGCTAGAAGCCCTTAATGAGGAAATAGAGGAAAACACAATCAAATACGCGAAGGAAATGAATAAAACCATCCAGGGTTTACAAATGGAAATAGAAACAATAAAGAAATCACAAAGGGAGACAAACCTGGAGATAGAAACCCTAGTAAAGAGATCAGGAGTCATAGATTCAAGCATCATCAACAGAATACAAGCTATAGAAGAGACCAACTCAGGTATAAAGGATATCATAGAAAACATTGACACAATAGTCAAAGAAAATGCAAAATTCAATAAGCTCCAAACCCAAAACATCCAGGAAATCCAGACCACAATGAGAAGAGAGTGAAGATTCCCAACTTAAAGGGCTAGTAAATATCTTGAACAAAATTATAGAAGAAAACTTCCCCAATTTAAGGAAAGAGATGAAAATAAAAATTCGAGAAGCCTACAGAACTCCAAATAGATTGGACCAGAAAAGAAATTCCTCCTATAACATAATAGTCAAAATACCAAATTCACAAAACAAGGAAAGAATATAAAAACCAGTAAGGGAAAAAGTAATATATAAAGGCAGACCAATCAGAATTACACCAGACTTCTCACCAGGGTCTATGAAATCTAGAAGATCCTGGGTAGATCTCATACAGACCTTAAGAGAACACAAGTGCCAGCCCAGGCTGCTATACCCAGCAAAACTCTCAATTACCATAGATGGTGAAACCAAGATATTCCATGACAAAACCAAATTTATATAATATGTTTCCACAAACCCAGCCCTACAAAGGATAATGGATGGAAAACACCAACACAAGGAGGAAAACTACACCCTACAAAAAGCAAGAAAGTAATCTTTCAATAAACCTAAAATAAGATAACTGCACAAACATAAAAATAATATTGAAAATAACAGGAATCAACAATCACTATTCATTAGTATCTTTTAATATGAATGGACTCAATTCCCAGAATAAAAACACATAGGCTAACAGACTGGATACAAAAACAGGACCCAGCATTTTGCTGCATACAGGAAATGCACCTCAGTGTTAAACACAAACACTACCTCAGAGTAAAGGGCTGGAAAACAATTTCCCATGCAAATGGTCCTAATAAACAGGCAGGAGTGGCTATTCTAATACTAGATAAAATCAAATTTCAACCAAAAGTCATCAAAAAGGATAAGGAAGGACATAACTACCAGGAAGAACTCTCAATTCTGAATATCTATGCTCTAAATTCAAGGGTACTCACACTTATAAAAGAAACTTTGCTAAAGCTCAAAGCACACATTGCATCTCAAACAATAATAATGAGAGACTTTAACAACCCACTCTTGTCAATGGACATATCTTGGAAACACAAACTAAACAGAGACACAGTGAAACTAACAGAAGTTGTGGACCAAATAGATTTAACAGATATCTAAAGAACATTTCATCCTAAATCAAAGAATATACCTATTTCCCAGCACTTCATGGTACCTTCTCCAAAAGTGACCATGTAATTGATCATAAAACAAACCTCAACAGATATGAGAAGATTAAAATAATCCCACGCCTCCCATCAGATCACTACAGATTAAGACTGGTCTTCAATGACAAAAAACAACAAAAACCCACATACATGTAGAAGCTGAACAACACTCTACTCAATGATAACTTGGTCAAGGAAGAAATAGAGAAAGAAATTAAAGACTTCCTAGAATTTAATAAAAATGAAAGTACAACATACTCAAACTTATGCGACACAATAAAAGCAGTGTTAAGAGGAAAACTCATACCTCTGAGTGCCTCCAAAAAGGAACTGGAGAGAGCATACCCTAATAGCTTAACAGCACATCTGAAAGCTATAGAATAAAAAGAAGCTAATATACCAAAGAGGAGTAGAAAGCAAGAAATAATCCAACTAAGGACTGAAATCAATCAAGTAGAAATGAAAAGAACTACACAAAGAATCAACAAAACCAGGAGCTGTTTCTTTGAGAAAATCAACAAGATACATAAACCATTAGCTTGCCTAAGCAGAGAGCACAAAGACAGTATCCAAATTAACAAAATCAGAAATGAAAAGAGAGATATAACAACAGATTCTGAGGAAATTCAAAAAATCATCAGATCCTACTATAAAAGCCTATACTCAACAAAATTGGAAAATCTAGATGAAATGGACAATTTTCTAGACAGATACTAAATATAAAATTCAAGGTCAAATAAAACATGTTAACAGTCATATAACACCTAAAGAAATAGAAGCAGTCATTAAAAGTCTCCCAACCAAAAAAGCCCAGGACCAGATGGGTTTATTGCAGAATTCTATCAGACCTTCAAAGAAGATCTAATACCAATACTCTTCAAATTCATCCACGAAATAGAAACACAAGGAACACTACCCAATTCATTCTATGAGGCCACAGTTACACTGATACCAAAACCTCACAAAGACCCAACAAAAAAGAAAACTTCAGAGACATTTCCCTTATGAATATCGATGCAAAGATACTCAATAAAATTTGCTGAAACCGAATCCAATAACACATCAAAACAATCATTCACCATAATCAAGTAGACTTCATACCAGGGATACAGGGATGATTCAATACCCACAAATCCATCAATGTAATCTACCACATAAACAAACTGAAAGAAAAAAAAAAAACACATGGTCATTTCATTAGATGCTGAAAAAAAAAAATCACAAAATTCAACATCCTTTCATGATAAAGGTCTTGCAAAGATCAGGAATTCAAGGTCCATACCTAAACATAGTAAATGCAATATACAACAAACCAGTGGCCAACATCAAACTAAATGGCGAGAAACATGAAGCAATTCCACTAAAATCAAGGACTAGACAAGACTGTCCACTCTCTTCCTATTTATTCAATATAGTACTTGAAGCTCTAGCTAGAGCAATTAGACAACAAAAGAAGGTCAAAGGGATACAAATTGGAAAGGAAGAAATCAAAATATCACTATTTGCAGATGATATGATCGTATACTTAAATGACCCAAAAAAGTCCACCAGAGAATGGCTACAGGTGATAAACAATTTCAGCAAAGTGGCCAGATAAAAAACTACCTCAAACAAATCAGTAACCTTTCTACACTGGAAGGATAAACAGGCTGATAAAGAAATTAGGGAAATGACATCATTCACAACAGTCACAAACAATATAAAGTATTTTGGTGTGACTGTAACCAAATGAGTGAAAGATCTGTATGACAAGAACGTCAAGTCTCTGAAGAAAGAAATTGAAGACTTCAGAAGATGAAAAGATCTCCCATGCTCATAGACTGGAAGGATTAATATAGTAAAAATGACAATCCTACGGGAAAGCAATCTACATATTCAATGCAATCCCCATCAAAATTCCAATTCAATTCTTCATAGACATAGAAAGAGTAACTCTCAAATTAATTTGAAATAACAAAAAACACAGGATAGCAAAAACTATTCTCAACAATAAAAGAACTTTTGGGGGTATCAGTATCTCTGACCTCAAGCTATACTACAGAGCAGTAGTGATCAAGAACTGCATGGTATTGGTACAGTGACAGGCAGGTAGATCAATGGAATAGAATTGAAGACACAGAAACAAACCCACACACCAATGGTCACTTGATCTTTGACAAAGAAGCTAAAACCATCCAGTGTAAAAACTACAGCATTTTCAAAAATTGGTGGTGGCTCAACTGGCAGTCAACATGTAGAAGAATGCAAATTGTTCCATTCCTATCTCCCTGTACAAAGCTCAAGTCCAAGTGTATCAAGGACCTCCACATAAAACCAGATACACTGAATCTAATAGAAGAGAAAATGGGGGAAATTCTCAAACACATGGGCACAGGGGAAAAGTTCCTGAACAGAACACCAATGGTTATGCTATAAGATCAAGAATTGAGAAATGGGACCTCATAAAATTTCAAAGTTTCTATAAGGCAAAGGAATCTGTAAATAGGACAAAACAGCAACCAACAGATTGGGAAAAGATCTTTAGCAATCCTACGTCTGATAGAAGGTTAATATCCAATATATACAAAAACTCAACAAGTTAGACTCCAGAGAACAAATAACCCTATCAAAAAATGGGTAACAGAGCTAACCAGAGTTGAGTTTCCTCAACTAAGGAAACTCGAAGGGCTGAGAAGCACCTAAAAAAATGTTCAACATCCTTAGTCATCAGGGAAATGCAATCCAAAACAACCCTGAGATTCCACCTCACACCAGTCAGAATCGCTAAGATCAAAATCTCAGATGACAGCAGATGCTGGCAAGATGTGGAGAAAGAGGAACAATACTCCATTGCTGGTGAGATTGCTGGCAGGGATAACAACTCTGGAAATCAGTTTGGCAGATCTTCAGAAAATTGGACATACTACTACCTGAGGACCCAGCCATACCACTCCCAGGCATATACCCAGAAGATGCCCAAGCATGTAATAAAGACACATGTTCCATTATGTTCATAGCAGCCATATTTATAATAGCCAGAAAATGGGAACAACCCAGATTTCCCTCAACAGAGGAATGGATACAGAAAATGTAATACATTTACACAATGGAATAGTACTCAACTATTAAAAGCAATGTCTTCATGAAATTTGCAGGCAAGTGGATGGAATTTGAAAATATTATCCTGAGTGAGGTAACTCAGTCACGAAAGAACAAGCAAGGTATGTATTCACTGACAAGCAGATATTAGCCCAATAGTTTGGAATACCCTTAATTCAATCCACAGCAACTGTTGGACTTAGCTTGTGGTCCGAGATGGAGGAGATGGAGAAGGCACTGAAGGAGCTGAGGGACTTTGCAGCCCCATGGAGGGAGCAACAGTGTCACTGGTCAGGCTCCCGGGTGCTCCCAGAGACTGGACCACCAACTAAAGAATACATGGGATGGACCCACGGTGCTGGCCACTTATGTGGCAGAGGAGGGCCTTGTTGGCCATTGTGAGATCAGAGGCCCTTGGATCTGAGGGTGTTAGATGCCTCAGTATAGGGAAATGCCAGGGAGCAAAGATGGGAGTGGGTGGGTGGGTGAGGGAATACCCTCATAGAGGTTGGGGGAGGGGGGATAGTAAAGGGTGTTTCCAAAGGGGAGACCTGGAAAGGGGAAAACATTTGAAATGTAAATAAAGTATCAAAAATTTAAAAAAAAAAAAAATAAAGAATAGCTAATATAATCCTGAACAATACAAGAATATCTGGAGATATCAACATCCCTTATCTAAAGCCGTACTACAGAGGAACGGTAAGGAAAAGAAAAAGAAAAAAATGCATGTTATTTGCATAAAGACAGATTGATCAGTGGAATAGAATGAAAGACAAAGAAACAAATTACAATATAAATAAATTACAAATAAATTGGACACTTGATTTTTTTACAAAGAATTCAAAACTATACAATCAAAAAACCAGAACATCTTCAATAAATGATGCTAGTCTAACTGGATGTCTGCATTTAGAAGAATGAAAATTGACCGTTTTCTATTACCGTGTACAAAATTCAAGTTCAAGTGGTCCAAAGACCTCAACTTAAAACCTGTCACACTAAATCAAATAGAGGAGAAAGTGGGGAACTGTCTTTAGTTTATTGGCACCAGAGACAAATTCCTGAACAGAACATCAATAGTTCAGGCACTAAGATTAAATGGAACCTCATGAAACTGAAAAGATTTTGCAAGGCTAAGGACACCATCAATAGGACAATATGGCAGCCTACAAAATGGGAAAATATCTTCACCAACTCTCCATATTTCAGTATGTCAAGAAATTATATAGCAATAAAAATTAAAATGTGGTAAAGAGCTAAACAGAGAATTTTCAACAGAGAATTTCTAATGGTCTGGCTGAGACACACTGAAAGTAATGTTCAATGTCCTTAGTCATCAGGGAAAGGCAAATCAAAATGTCTCTGAGATTCTATCTTAAACCTGTCAGAGTGGCTAAGGTCAAAAACTCAAGTGACAACACAGGTCAACAAGGATATGGAGCAAGGGGAACACTCCTCCACTGTTGGTGAAAATGCAAACTAATACAACCACTTTGAAAATCAATTTATCAGTTTCTCAGAAAATTGGGAATAGTTTTACCCCCAAACCCACATATACTTCTGAACCCAAGAGATGCCCCACTGTAGCACAAGGACCCTTGGTCAACTATGCTTATAGCAGCTTTATTTGTAATAACCAGAAACTGGAAACAACCTAGATGACTCTCAACTGAAGAATGGATAAAGAAAATGTGGTTTTCTTATACATTGGAATACTATTTAGGAAGGACATCATGAAATTTTCAGGCAAATTGATGGAACTTGAGAATATCACTCTAAGTGCAGTAACCCATGCCCTACCCCCAACATTCATGGTATATACTCACTTATAAGTGGACATTAATCATAGGATACAGATAACCATTTTACAAGACACAGATCCAAAGAAACTAAGTAATAAGAAAGGCCCTGGTAGGATAAATGAATATCACTCAAAGGGGAAATAAAATAGACATCGGAGGTAATGTAGGGAGGTATCTGGGTGGTAGAAGCGGTCAGGAGGAAAACAGGATAGGAATCAGGTATAGAGACAGAGGTTGTGGGAGAGAGTTAGGATAAGAAAGGCAACCAATTGGGGACATCTCTGGGAGTAGCTGGAGACCTGGGGTGGGGCAGGTCCTGGATAGTCTTTGGAGGTGACTGTAGCTAAGATTCCTACCAGTGGGGCACATGGAGACTGAAGTGGAAACCTCCTGCATCCAGGAGGGAGTTGGAAGTTGGGGAGACATCAACCTATCCATGAAACCTGCAACCCCAAATTTGTCCTGCCTACAAGATGCACAGAGATAAAAAATGAGGGAATGGCCAATCAATGACTGGCTCAACTTTGGACATAAATCACATAAGAGAGCCAGTGTCTCACTGTATTAATGATTCGCTGCTAGGCTTTGAGACAGGAGCCTAGCATAACTGTGACCTGAAAGGCTTCATCCAGCAATCAAATGGAAACAGACACAAAGACCCACATGTTACCTGGGAGTCTTGTGGAAAAGTCAGGATTGAATTGAGAGAACCAGAGGAGTCAAGATCACCACAAGAATACTACTGAGTCTGGGCTCACAGAGATGGAACCACAAACAAAATATCAGGCAGTGGCTGGACTTAGGAATCTCATTCATATGTATCAGATGTTCAGCTTGGTTTCATGTGTGCCCCCTAACAACTGGAGCAGAGACTTTTTCTGACTCTGTTGTCTGCCATTGGACCACCTTCCCCTAACAAGTCTGGTTGGGTCACAGTGGGAAAGGATGCAGTTAATACTACTTCAATGTCCCATTATGGAGCAGTGCCACAAGGGTCTTCCCCTTCTCTGGGGCATAAGAGTGGGTAATGGAGACAGGGATTTGTAAGGGTGGGAATCAGAGGAGCAGAGGGGAAGGTTTGATCAGGATGTAAAGTAAAAAATAAATAAATTAATGATATTAAAAAACAATTAAATTTAGAAATTTTGAGATATTTTATTTAAAACTCAACTGTATTATCTGCTATAAGTACACTTTAGAAACATCAACAGAGAATAGATTTCTTAAAAGATGTGTGTGGGCATGTCTGTGTACATGTGTTTGTTTGTGAGTATTGTAATTTTCTGCTATATAAATAGTAAGGATAAGTGGATGGAGTTATCTGTAATTTTCATACAAATAGACAAACTTCAAAACAGGATAGGGACATATCACTTTTAAAATAATTTTATTAATTATTTTAGGGGAAATATATTAATGCTTACAGTTTTGCTTTCTCGGTAAATGCAGGTTAGAACAATTAAAAAACACTATTTAAAAGATCAAATACTTCAGGAACTCTTTTTTTTTTTGATGCTTTATTTACATTTCAAATGTTTTCCTCTTTCCAGGTCTCCCCTTTGGAAACCCTCTATTCCATACCCCTCCCTCTGCGTCTATGAGAGTATCTCCCTGTAGTACATCTTGAGGTCAGGGATGCTGATTCCCCTAGAAGTTCTTTTATTGTTGAGAATAGTTTTTGCTATCCTGTGTTTTTCTGTTATTCCAAATGAATTTGAGAATTGCTCTTTCTAATTCTATGAAGAGTGGAGTTGGAATTTTGATGGGCAATGAATTGAATATGTAGATTGCTTTCAGCAGGATGGCCATTTTTACTATATTAATCCTGCTGATCCATGAGCATTGGAGCTCTTTCCATCATCTGAAGTCTTAAGCAAAATTCAGACTAGACTCTTCAGTATAATCCAAAGATTCTCAGTGCCTGAATACACTGCCCAAATTTCTATGAGCATATGCTATCTCAAAGCTGTTATTTTGTGAAAGCTGTTCAAGAACGAATTCATACCACAAAATGATACCATATTAATTAAGAAATTTAGCAGCACAGATACACAGTTTACATTTTATTGTCAAACAGATGTCAAGTGTTTATCCTCAATATCCATGACAGAGAAAATGATCTAATATTTGGTGCATATATTTATGATGAAGGATTACACATCTTAAGAAAGGAGAGGCATGCAAAGAACACAGTTTTTCTTCTTTTAAAAAGGACTTCTGGGAGGAATTAGAATCCTTGAACTCAAGCTGTACTAGAGAGCAATACTGATAAAAACTGTATGGTATTGGTACAGTGACAGGCAGGTAGATCAATGGAATAGAATTGAAGACCCAGAAATGAACCCACACACTTACCGTCACTTGTTCTTTGACAAAGGAGCTAGCTAAAACAATCCAATGGAAAAAAGATCATTTTCAACAAATGGTGCTGGTTCTACTGGTGGTCTAGATGTAGAAGAATGCAAAATGCTCCATTCCTATCTCCTTGTACAAAGCTCAACTCCATGTGGACCAAGGACCTCCACATAAAAACAGATACACTGAATCTAATAGAAGAGAGAGTGGGGAAAAGTCTCAAACACATGGGCACAGGGGAAAGTTCCTGAACAGAATATCAATGGCTTATGCTCTAAGATCAAGAATCGAGAAATGGGACCTCATGAAATTACAAAGGTTTTGTAAGGCAAAGGACACTGTAAATAGGACAAAATGGCAACCTACAGATTGGGAAAAGATCTTTAACAATCCTATGTCTGATAGAGGGCTAGTATCCAATATATACAAAGAACTCAAGACTACAGAGAACCAAATAACCATATCAAAAAATGGGTAACAGAGCTAACCAGAGAATTCTCAACTGAGGAAACTCAAAGGGCTGAGAAGCACCTAAAGAAATGTTCAACATCCTTAGTCATGAGGGAAATGCAAATCAAAACAACCCTGAGATTTTACCTCACAACAGTCAGAAAGCTAAGATGAAAAACTCAGGTGATAGAAGATGTTGGCGAGGATGTGGAGAAAGAGGAACACTCCTCCATTGTTAGTGAGATTGCAAGCTGATACAACCTCTTTGGAAATCAGTTTGGTGGACCCTCAGAAAAATGAACATAAAAATACCTGAGGACCAAGCTGTTCCACTCCTGGGGCATAGACCCAGAAGATGATCAAACATGTAATAAGGACACATGCTCCACTATGTTCATAGCAGCCATATTTATAATAGTCAGAAGCTGGAAACAACTTAGATGTCCCTCAACAGAGGAATGGATACAGAAAATGAGGTACCTTTACACAATGGAATACTACTCAGCTATTAAAAACAATGACTTCATGAAATTTGCAGGCAAATGGATGGAACTTGAAAATATCATCCTGATCGAGGTAACTCAGTCACAAAAGAATGAACATGGTATGTACTCACTGATAAGTGGTTATTAGCCCAAAAGTTTGGAATACCCAAGAGACACGTCACAGCAACCATTGGGCTGAGCATGAGGTCTCAGATGGAGGAGTTGGAGAAGGGACTGAAGGAGCTGAGGGAGTTTACAGCCCCATGAGAGCAACAGTGTCCACTGGCCTGACCTCCTGATGCTCCCGGAAACTGGATCACTAGCCAAAGTATACACATGGAGGAACCCATGGTGCTGGCCACATATGTGGCAGAGGAGGGTCTTGGTAGCCATCATGGGGAGGAGAGGCCCTTGGGCCAGAGGGTGTTAGATGACCCAGTATAGGAGAATGCCAAGGAGCAAATAGGAGAGTGAGTGGGTGGGGGAACACCCCCATAGAGGCAGGGGGAAGGGGAGGGATAAGGGAGGTTCCAAAGGGGAGACCTGGTAAGGGGGAAACATTTGAAATGGAAATAAAGTATCAAAATATATATTTTGAAAAAACTTTTCATTGGTTCTTTGTTAATTTCACAGAGCATACCCCAATCCTCCTCTTCTTCCTGTTTTCATCTCTGTTCTCTGCCTTTGCAACCCATTTCCAAACAAAACAAAACAAAGCAAAACAAAAATTTAAACAGAAAAGAAAGTCTGTGATGGAAGCTGCAGTGTCAAAGTGTATCACATGTATCACATGGTATAATCTTTTGCCCAAAGAGTTTTACTTGTAAGTGTTCATTGCAATGAGTCATTGGTCTGGTTCAAGGTCCATGGCTTCTGCTACACCATCAATACTGGTGAGGACCAGCACTCCTCTCAAATATCCTGTTGCTGCCCTGTGTCAGGAAGATCCTACAACTTTGGATCTGCAGGACCTTCGCATGCTCCAGCAATTCATAGATTAGGTAGATATTGGGGAGGACCTACTCAAAGCCCTGATTCTGGGTCTGGGCTGAGTTGGTTAGCCCACCAGCTCTCCTGCACCCAAGCCTCTGGAACCAGCTCTCCTGATTTGCCTATTAAAGGAGGAAGGGGCAGCTCACTTGAGTGCTACAATTGTGCTCAAACAGTTTAGAGAAGCCCCCTCAGACATCAATATGGTTGCAGGTGGCAGCCCAGACCACTGACACTGACACTGCCTTTGGCTCTAACATGGGTCACAGACATCAACACAGATCCCTAATGCAACAGAGTTACTGACCCAGACATGGCCTTCAGTGGCAGCATGGGTCTAGAGATCACAATGGCCTCAGGTGTCAGGGCAGACTACTCATGTCAGGCTGTCCTTTACTGCTGAAAGGACACACATTTAGTCTCATCACTCAGGAAGCTGAGGCAGGCAGATGTCTGGGAGGCCAAACAGGGCAACGTAGTGAGAGCCTACATTAAGGAGAAGCAGGAGGAAGAAAAAGAGAAGGAAGAAAAGGAGTGAAAAGAGGAGGGTAGGATAACAGGGCTGTAGTAAAAACAATAACAAAGTACTATAATAAACTTAAGATATCAAAGTCGTTCTATAGGCAAAGGTTGAATGCAGAATCTGTAGTCTACATTAGCTGTAGGAGAAACACACTCACTAACTTCCTTAAAGTCAGTGCATTAGGGTTAGGTTTTTTAGGTAGGCCTGAAATCCACTGTGAAATCTGCAAAATGTCTTTGGAGAGATCCCACAGTTCATAAAGTGAACTAAACCACAGTTGACCCAATACCACATTTGCTAAGGCTCAAATCTTCCACACAAACTATCTGATTCCCCTTCCTTATTGATACTAGTCAGACTCTGCCAGAAAATTGCTCTTTCATTCATTAACTAACTTCTATGCACAGAGTGAAAGGCTCTGTTTTATATTCACAGACATATATAACGACTGCCAGGTATCAATTTCCCAACTTAACAGAAAACACAGACTCATGTCAATGTTGTGACTAGGCCAAGACAACATAGGCTGATGGAAATCTACTTGCTAACAAGCTTATATGAGTCTGATGGGCACCCACCAGTCCCCAGAGGATGGCCCAGTGTACACAGGAGCCAGGCTTCAGACTGAGGTTGGCATGGCACTATGTATCAGCATAGTGTATTTTAAAACATGATGACTGTGGGTGAAAAAAATAGAAATTAAATTTCCTGGAGGAAAGACAATTCCAATAGCCATACAAAACTACAAAATGCTACATAGATATGCCACTAAAAACTCCTGTACTAATAAAAAAAATCAGGTAAGAGAACTGACTTCTTGCCAAAGATTCATGGACACCCTCCAAAAAAATGCTTTCCTGAACTAGACCTCTCACCTGGGTGTCACTTCAAAATTCCAGAATCTCCTCTTTGAACCATGTTTTCTAAATGTCTTCATGAGAATATTTCAAAGTTACAGTGTATAGGAAAGCCTATTTATTCTAGAATGATATTAAATGATGCAAGATCAAACAGCACAACACTTCCCCTACTTTCCTCAAAGCTCCATCTCTGAAGAACTGAGTAACCATGTACACAACAGTGTCCATGAACAAGCCCCAGTGGGGAATTAGACTCACTGAATTCCTGAGGCTGTGGTAGAGAAGCCCAGCTCCTCCAACCCTAGTCGTTGTGCTCCTGAAACTTTCTAGATAAAGGGTGCTGCAAGGCAATATAAGAGTTAATGAAATGTTTATTGTTTTAAGTCACTTAGCTTTGGAACAGTTGGAGAACCCAAGGCTGATGCTTATTCCTGGGACAAGTACTTACATTCCAGGTCTCCCAGCCTTCCAATGTCTCAATAAGCCAAACTTTCAGAAACATTTGATGACTAGATATATTATTAAAAGTGATCAGAAGTTGGGGTTGGTAACATAGCTCAATTTATAAAGTATTTGTCCTGCAAGCATGAAGACCTGAACACACTGTTGTGGGGCAGTGATCTGGCACACTGGTTGAGCACAGGCAAACTCTGAGAGACCCTGGAAAGTAATGGGAAGCAGATCCATTAGCTAAACAGGAGCCCTCACAATAGAGACTGGGGGAAGGAAACTGGCCAGGAACATCTGGAGAGAGAGAGAGAAAGAGAATAGAGGAAGGCCCATATTTTGTACCCACGGTCCTTGAGCAATCTGGAGTTTTGATGCGGGTGGGCCGCCAGCTGGAGGTACACTTGAAGCTGGGTTTTGCCCTACGTTGGGCACCAGATGTAGGGAACATCCCCTGGTACGATAGAATGAAGAGCCATGTGTCTGTCCCAGGGCACTGCGGCTCTAGGTGGGACAGGACCTGTGGGAAGTGGCTGCTTCCCAAATCCAAGTGGCTTGGATTCCCAACAATCCAAAGGGCAGGTTGGGGGGCTGTGGGTAGCCTCTGCAGGCCCTGCTCATGGGTGAGGGAGGGGGTCATTCCCGAGGAAAGTATGGCAGCCATCTCCGTGGGTTCTCTAGCCCAGGGTGCCATAGGCTGGTTAGCTGGAGCATAGCTGGGGTTCCCTCCAGGACCGGGTCTCTGCTGCTTTGGGCGCTGGGCTAACTACTTAGGCTTGGGTAAATGCTTACTGTCTAGGAATGCTGGCATTCTCTCGGCATCGAGAGATTAGCCTCGGCTCATAATCAAGGGCTGGATCCCTCACTTCCCATGGAGGTCCAGATGAAGAGACAGTCCATAATTCTAAGGCGTTTATTTTCATCATGTGGAAAGTGGCAAGGAAGGAACTGTACCTCCCACTTCTCCCAGAGTGGAGGGGCAGATATTGTAACTGGGAAGGGACTTGGCTAAGCCTCTAGGTGTCTCACTAACATGGGGACGGCTTGGGCTATGTGGTCCCACCTCTACCGGGGTGTGATGTGTGACTGTGGCTGGAGCCAAAACAGGAGCTATGGCATAACATTTCCGGTCCCTTGCGAATTACTTGGAAGGGTCTCCCAGAGTTTGTCTGTGCTCAACCGCTGTGCCAGACTGCCTGCCAGATCATTGCCCCACACTCTCTCCAGAATCCTCATAAAGAGCCAGATGTGGTGGTGTGCATTTGTGAGCTAGGCACTAGGGAAATGGACACAGAAAGATGTCTTGGATTCACTGGCCAAGTGAGTCTAACTTAATCAACCAGACAGGATCCAATTTAGAAACCTTGTCTAAGCAAACAACATGGAAAATAGAGAGTTCCCAAGAAATGATTCTAGGGGTTGACAACTGGTCTTTACATACACCTTCATATACACATGTACGTGTGTGTGTGTGTGAGTGTGTGTGTGTTTTGTGTGCACATATACACATAATAAGTGAAATTCTTCTTTGTTTTTTGTACCAACCCTACTATAGACCTAACTTTAATCTTTCTTCTACTTATACCTGCAAAGTTCTAAGTCCCTTAATCACAGATTTCAATTCTTCGCCAGGTATACTCCAATTATATCTGTCAACCCTCAGTCACAGAGGGCCCTTCCCAGGCCTGTCCTCTCACACAGGCACAATAGTAAAATTTCTACTATTTTACTTGTATTCCTTTCATAATAGAACCATTTGTTTTTGAAAGTACACTTTATGTTGACATGAGAAAAGAAAGTGACAGCTTTGGTTCATTTTAGCATCAATCTGTATGGATGGTCAGCTCCTCCTAACAGAGATATAGCTTTACAGAGGTGATAGCAATGGTGCCTGCAGGCCTTGCTCTAGGGTCTGTTTATGTTGATTTGTTCTGTATTAAAATGGAGAGTCTCCTTACAGTGGTCAAAGACTCTGCAAGATAACCCACAAAATCAACCAACCTGAGCCCTAAGAAGCTCACAGAGACTGAACCAGAGAGCTCACATGGGACTGATCTAGGCCCTCCACACATATGTTGCAGTTGTGTAGCTTGATATTCTTGTGAGACTTCCAACAGAGGAAGCATGAGTTCTCTCTGACTCTGTTGCCTGCCTTTGAGACTCTGTCCCTCTACTGGGTCACCTTGTCTAGCATCAATAAAGGAGGAGGTGCTGAGTCAGTGTAATTTGACATGCCATGGCTAGTTGGAATCCATCATTAAGATCTGCTCTTTTCT
Source organism: Rhynchomys soricoides (assembly GCA_019843965.1). Taxonomy (NCBI): domain Eukaryota; kingdom Metazoa; phylum Chordata; class Mammalia; order Rodentia; family Muridae; genus Rhynchomys; species Rhynchomys soricoides. Next base: position 2,820,351 of record JADRCH010000030.1, read on the forward strand.
GAAGAGAAAATAAGAAGTGGTTGGTAAGGGAAGGTGAAGAAGAAGGGAATGGGGAAGAGACTGGGAGGAGAGAAGGAATGGAAAACAGTGGTCACAATAAAAAAACAAAAAAGATCCAAACCCATGGCTCACAAATGATAAAGAAATTGTGGTATTTATCTTCCTGGGTTAAGGATATTGCACTCAAAATGATTATTTACATTTTCATTCCTTTACTTGTAAATTCCATAAATTTATTTTGGCTAACAGCTCAGTTATAATTCATTGTACTCATTGTACAGTTTTGATCTGATAGATGTCTGGGTTGCTTCTATTTGCTGGCATTTGTGAATAGACTAGCAATAACCATAATGTGCTCACACACACATACACACACACAACCACACACACGAGGCAGTTGGTTCATAATAGGTTCAAATGGCATCTTTGAACCCTGAGCTGGAGCTGGGTAGTAGAGCAGCAGAGACGGTTTCCATGAACGGTATGAACAGACAAGCTGCACTGCCATTCTGAAGCCAGACACATAACAAAGCTTTGCTTGTCATTCTGAACTAGACTAAGCAGACAAGCGCAAAGGAAATTAGATTTATATCTTCAATCTCACACACCTAGCAATGATCTTTTTGCTTTAGACAGTGCTGTTTGGGGACCAAGTAGTCCATTAGCCAATTAGTTTAAAACAGGGACAGTTACCAAATACAAATATAAGGGACAAAGTTGTCAATGGTCATGGATACCTGCCCAGACTTGTAGTGTCACATACTTAGGAGTTCAGTGGGAGGGTTACTTAAGTCCAGGGATTTGACAACAGCCTTGGACAAGATAGAAGTCTTCTAAAAAAAAAAAAAAAAGACAGAAAATAGCTTATCTCTATAGGTCAAAAAGAAAACAGAACAAACAAAACAAAAAACTAAAACAACAATCCTTGGGCAAACCCCAAATCAGATGTAGTTCCGTTGACAATAATCTCTGGTTGGCACCAGTCATAACCCTTTTCATTATGTTAATTTCAATATGATTTTAAATGTCTGTTTCCATCTTAATGAAGGCGTCCATGCTCCTCATTAATCCTTCTGAATTATACCCACTCATCTTCATAGCAAAAAAGCCCCAGTTGGCTAAAAGTAATTGGGTTTGCATATTTTACTTAAATTGCTCAGCATGTATTTATGTCTATTCTTGCTCAGCTAAGCACTTAGTATCTAAACTGTGATTTAACACTTCTTTCTTACTGAGCTCTCAGCCCAGTGAAGAGGGCAGTTCAAATGGTTAGTGTGCTGGTTCCAAGTCTGAATACACAGCAGGAGTGCAAGCTCTCTAGTCATTGTTGCTCTGCCTCTACTCTTGAAGAAGCTGTACAAAGTGGAAAGCAGGAACCAAAAGTGTTACCCAGAGGCCTGTCATTTGTATTTAGGATTGGAAAGCACAGGTTTGAAGAATGCATTTCTATACACAGGTAGGCCTGACATTGTGAAAGACTGATTTCCTGTTAGTAGAAAGTCTTAGAGTTTGGGTAAAATTTACTTTGAGCTTAAAAGAAGTATGAGACTCCAATAAGGATGCAGGAGCATGGAGATGTAGGATCAATGAAGGTTCAGTTCAGTGGGGATGCAGAAATGTGGAAATGGAGTGTGGACAGTTAAAAACATGGGGTGGAAATGCATGAAGATTCAGATTTCTGGAGCTGCAATGGTATGGAAGTGTAGGAGCATTGGATGTATAATAAGGATGCAAGATTACAGAGGAAATAAAAGCATGAGGGAAAGTGGCATGAGGATCCAGGACAGTGCCAGAATTCTTGGGTGTTGGAATATGGAGTGCAGAACGATGGGTGCAGGAGTACAAGGTGTAGGGGCATAGGGAGCTTTGGGAAGCAGCATTAACTTGCTGTAAATTATCTAGTTAATGCTAACTTCCAACTGTTTCCAAAAGTTGTCCACACTTTCTGTACTGTCGCCTTCCTAACACAAACCACCATCCTCTCAGCTAAAACAGTCTTGTTTATTGTTTCCTAGTTCTTTTGAACACAGTCAGGCCTTTACTCTTCATATCCAATTCCCTCTGCCATGAAGAAAACCACTGCTATTAAGCAGAATCGGTTGGATTTGTTGCACTGAAAAACTTTGATGGATGTGCAATAGGTCTACAATGAAAGTACTTACCTAATAGTAAGACCCTACAGTTTTTGCATTGTACGTCATCAACCTCATAGTATGCTTACCTTATGGCCCCTTGGTTTTGCTTAGGAATCCTACTCCCATTGTATGTTCTGTCCCTATGCACACTAGGCTCTTGGGTTTTGTCTCATGGTCTTTGTAGAAACAGTTCACCTGGTAGCATACTTTGAAATGTTGCTTCTCAGCTCATCCTAAATAAGACTTGAACCTTTTTTTTATGGCACACAATTCAATTGAAATACCCCTTCCACGCAGGTCTCATACCTACTACCAATTACTTAAGGAATCTCTAACCGGGTCCTTGTGACAAATTTTTTCTCTTTTGTTTGAGTAAGATTGGAAATGGTTTATTTATTGCTCTTTCCTATATTCCTAGCCTTTGCACCATCCCTGGCACATAGTATGTGATTTGCAGATGGTAGTTAAAGAAATATAATTAATAAACATCACAGAGTAGAGAGAGAGAGAGAGATGGAGACAGACAGACATAAGTGTATGTGTGTGTATGAGAAAGGGAGGGAGGGAAAAAGGGGGAGAGAGAGAGAGAGAGAGAGAGAGGAGATAATTTGCTCTGTCTCTCAACAATGACCATACACCTCAGAGAAATAACAGCAAACTTGGCTCGTGTGACAAGCTAAGCCTTAGACGACAGCTTTATCTGTGTGTACATCGCTCTTTTTCCCCGTTCCTCCCTTTTTCATTTTCCTTACGAATTTAACTTTACATGTGGAGATACGCTTTTAACCAATTAATTAATAAAAGAATTTTATTTTATTGACAAGAATGGCATTACTTTAAAACACATATAAAGAGGTTGTAGTAATGAAGAGGTGAACAATATTTTATAAGTAGGTACAATATGCCTAGAAGCATTTAGCTCCCTTCACTTTATATTAGATTTTTTATGAAAGAAGACAGTCTATGAAAGTCTGTTACTTCCACAAACACACCAACACGACTACGAATGTTGTAAGAACATCTGTGTCCTCCAACAAAGCCCCCAATAGCCCTCCGTAGCCCTGCATAGCCCTGCACAGCCCTCCGTAGCCCTCCGTAGCCCTCCGTAGCCCTGCACAGCCCTGCACAGCCCTCCATACCTCTCGATGCACTTGCATAGCCCTCTATATCCCTGCATAGCACTCCACACCCCTCATTTCTGTGACTACATCAGACTTACAATAAAAGAGCAATTGAGTTTGAGGACCTTCAATTCTTCATGCTGTAGTATCTGAAGTGTCTTCATTTTGTATTGTTTTTTTCCATGATGAATTTCAGGCATATGTATTTCACTTAATTGTGTCTATGAGGATAAAAGACTATGCAGGTTATCAATTTCTGCCTCTCATCTCATAAGCTTTTGAAAATTGCATTTATTCATCCATTCAATAAATGTCTGGTGCTGGTGATATTATTGTAAACTGCATTTTGAAAATTAATATTATTAACCATTAAGACATTTTCTTAATATTCTGAAGTTTGTTATACTTTATTTATTCTGAGCTTCGTAATTAAGATCCATTAAAGAAAATGTAAAATAAAATTGGTAATTCTTGTATGTGGATGAAATAAAAAAGGATGCCTTTGCATCTGGACTGAGGAGAACAAAACAAACACCACTGGCAAAATAGATGTCTTAGCCAGCCACATCATAGCTGGCAATGAAAAGTGAGAAAAAGGTTTAAAACAAGTAAAATAAAGCTAAGATAGTATCACCAATGTATCAAATGTTGACTGCATACAGACAGACATTTTCAGTTCCTAATTGCTGCAGTAACTCTGTACTTTATAATGCCCTACCCATATCATGCCTTCTACCTTGCAACCAGCCAGCCCAGCCCTTCCTACCTCTTTCTTCATCTACTCCCCACAGAGACACTGATAGCGGCTTTATAAGTTAAAGATTCTTATTTTCTATTTATTTAATATCCATATGTGGATAAAATATATTTTGATCAAATTGTGCTGGTTTGAGCAAGAATAGCCCGCATCGGTTTATATATTTAAATATTAGGTCCCCAGTTGGTGAAACTATTTGAGAAAAATTAGATTTGGCCTTGTAGCACTGGATGTAGACTTTGAGATTTCAAAAGCATTTACCATTCCCAGTTAGCTTGCTCTCTCCTCACCCCCTCTCTCTGACACATTCTTGTAGTTTAGATGTAAGCTCTCATTTACTGCCCCAATGCCATGCTTTCCTGCCTGCTGCTATGCTCCCCACCATAATGCCTATGTGTCGGTATTCGATCTTGACCCTGGAGTGTGAATGCTGCTTGGGCAGAATAAACAGGGAGGCATTAGGCTGTGAAAGTAGCCTAATATGAGGGTTTCAGCTTGGTTGGGAAATGAGGCAGGCTGAGGCCGATGAGGCAGGAGTTCCCAAACTCCCAGGAATCCAGTCACTGCTGGGAACCTCATGTAGTCAGTAACAAGGGGGCCGCTAGGGTTGGTGAGGAGCCTGGGGCCAGGGTGAGGGGGAACTCTAGCATAGGTCAGAGCAGAGGGGTCTTCTGTGGGAAACTTAGGCAGCATAGCTCTATATGACGAACACCCTTCCACCCCCACAGCAGTTCGTGATGAGATAGACAGTCCTTTCTTGTCTGAACCATTTCTTCATTGTTTATCATGTAAAATAGGTGGATTACACTTATTCAGGGTGGAGCAGAAATTAAATACCTTTTACAGGAAGGAATGTCTGGGAAGGGAAACTTATTGTCTAAACCCTCAGGCTGGCTCATCTAGACAACTCAGTAGCATGGAGAACTCTGTGCTCTGTACTACCTGACTAGTTACCACGATCCTCATGTGGTGTGGCATGGTCACATCTCCTGGACAGGAACCAGTTTGGGAGTAGATGAAATGCCTACCGTTCTCAGATATGAGAATTTACCAGGGTTTCGAATCTGCTCAACCTTCGGAGTTTTTGTCTGGTGGAATGATTCAACTTGCTCCACCAATGGTTATAAATTCAATGTCTGATCTTGTAAGTCCCAAATAGAGTTTTTATTTTATGTATTCACTTGGTCATAGTGTTTCCTCACAGCAATAGAAAAGTAACTAAGGCACGAATACACCCCATTTCCTCCTCTCCAACTCCACCCTTATATACCTACCACTTTTTCTCCTTACTTCGTGTCATTATTTTTAAATTTTAATACCAATGAACCCATTTAGTGATGCTTGCATGTATACAAATACAAGATCATCTATTAGGTAATCTCTCAGGACCGAATTCCTGAAGATAACTAGCTCTCCTGAATGCAGTAACTAACACTGCCATTAGATTCTCAGGTAGAGGTATTACTCCTCTAGCACCTTCCCCATCTATACTGAAATTTAGCTTACTTGATTTATGTAGGTCTCATACTTGTGAATTGCACTATCATGTGTGACAAATACTTTTTTCCCTGCCAATATCCACTACCTCTGGCTTTTACAATCTTTTTGCCCCATCTTCCGTAGTTATCACTAAGATCTGAGAGGAGTGAATGAGACATAGGTGTCTTATTTAGGACCAAGAACTCCATAGTGTTTTTTCCTGTGTATTTACTAATTTTGCACCTCTGTATTGCCACTAACTGTTTCTCCAATCAGAGTTGAGAGATATACTCATCTATCTGTATAAAGATAAGAACAAGTAAGGTAGTTTATCAGTGTGTCTAACTAGCAGAATAATATCAGTGGATCCTCCCCTAGAGCCTCAGAAGACCTAGTCATCTTGGGTACCAGTTAACAGAAGCAGTCATGGATTTCATCTCGTGGAGGAGACTTTAAATACAAACAGAATATGATTGGTTACTCCCATAATTTTCATGCCACTATTTCACCAGTAGATATACTTTACCAGGCCAGTCATATAGTTTATAAGATTCACGGATGGCTGAGACTGTAGATTTCTCCCCTAGTAGTATGTGTAATAACTTCTAGAAAGTTACAGGTTGATATAAGCTTGATTTCTCTCTGTTCCACCACTCAAGTATGTTGTTGTGTATTCAGAGAAACAGCAGCCGAGTCTCACTATCAAGTTCTGCAGAGTAGTCAAGAGCAGTGGTAATAGCCTGTAATGTTTAGGCCAGAGTTCTTAGGACCCCACTTCCAAATAATGCTAAAAGAGCTAACAGTTCCAACAGTCAGCTTTTTATTTGACTCTATAGTGAGGAGGTATTGTCCTCTGTTATAAGATAAATCCATTTAAACTCAGTACATGAATTTATATGTATGTTTAAATTTCTACAGTACTGTGTTCCATACTGCATTTATAACAGTCATTAGTACCCATTGTCTTTCCACATAATTTCCTGTTCCATTATCCCCTCCCCTTCATACTATCTGCTTTCTATCCCCCTAACCTTGAGATCTTCCAATGGTTATTACCAGTTTACTGCTTTCTATGGTGACTTCAATTTAAACACACAAATCTAAAGATTCCATCTATATATGAGATCATGTGGAATTTGTGTTTCTGGATCTAATTTGCCTCACTTACAATGGTAAGTTTCAGCTCCATGTACCTGTGAACTTTATAATTTCATTTTTGTTTACTGATAAATTATATTCCATTTACATACTTACCACACTTTGTTAATCCATTTGTTAATTAGTAAATATCCAGGTTGTCTCCATTTCCTGGCTATTATGAATAGAGCAGCAATGAACATGGGTGACATACTGGCTCACTCATGAGGTATTTATAAAATTACTACTAAGTTTGATCTGGTAATCTTTTTTTCAGATTAAAGTTCATTTAAAAATGAACTCAAAAGCCAAATATCATTCAAAGTCAATAATTAACTAGACAGTTTTCTCTAACACAGTCACATTCATGTCTGATTTTCTTCACCCATACATAAGGAGATTATCACCTGTGTCTGTTCACATTGACATAGCAAACATTATACCTATTCAGAAGCCACTGACATACTTGAAGGACTGTCCTAGTAAAGAGACATAGCAAGGGGATATCAACTCTGTGCAATTCTTCTAGATTTGGAGGGGAATAGTAACTTAAAACTGGAAATATAAGATGAACTAAAAATGCATATCAACTAAGACACTACATTCTTTGTTTTAAAATGCCCATTGCATTGATGAACTGTACTCAACTCTAGATGACTATAAATGATCAGTAATATACATAAATGTTTCTCATCTTATAGCTTGGAATGTAGAATGGCAATCTTAGAAATAAGGTAGGAAAAAAGTCAGCCTACAGTCGCACCTGCCTTTTCCTGGGATCACTTTCCAGACTGTGGTACAGGGGAGATCATTCAAACAAAATACAGTGGCTTCATTGAATCCAGAAGATTAAAAACAGAGTTTGCACTTCTGGGGATGGGATGTGAAGTATGGGGTAGGGCCAAAAGACTGTGGATTCCTTATGTTCATTTTCTGTTTGTCACCAACATTAGCAATATCACACTTGTTCAGAAATACAGTTCTAATTGTTTAAACACAGAATGTACAGATATTAATAAACACATATAATGTTGATTAAAATTATTTTGTGTAAAGAAATGTATAAGCAGTAACCAACCTTGCAATGTTCATTATCACCTTGATTGATTCTAGAACTTATTTCTCTGACTAATAATAAGCATAATGTTTGTTATTTAGAAAAATGGTTTAAGTATGTAAATGAATGAAGAAATACACTGACAGAAAGCAAATTATTGTTCCTAGTCTTTTGGATACCTCTCATCCCTGACTCTGTGTATATGAGTATATGAACAAGCAAATTTTCCCCTAGTGAAGTAGAAAATGGTTTCATTATCCATCAGTTCATGTGATATACCTCTGATTTCTTCTATAGTTTTTCCAGATTTGTCTGATTAGAAGAGTACAGACTCTCAGGTTGATATGAATAGGGTCAGTGAATTCATATTATTAACTAGGTTGTCAGTTAATATTTATGACCCAGCAAGTGTAAAAATCTGTGTAAATTAATAACGTCTAAATGGATCCTCTGAGATCCAAAGCCATAGGAGTACACAGGTATTCCAGGCAACTTATCATTCTGTAGCTTAAGAAGTCGTGGTCAAGTTCATAGTCACTCTGGGATGCTCTAACATTGCACTCCCTCATTTCTTAGTTTCTACTAAAAATAGGTACTCATATTCTCACTTAAATAGGAATATGACCATTTATACATAAAATGTTTATATACTGTTAAAGTACATGAAGTTGAGTGGGTAGAGACTGTACATTTCTGGGAGATGCAGAATGGCTGAGTATGTCAAGATCATTGTATAAAATTCATAACTAATAAAAATTAGGGAGAAAAATATAAATATATAAAATAAAAGGGTAATGAAAAGAAATATATCATATTCAAAATATGAAATCAATTAAGAGAAGCATAAAAATACACCTCAGTCTTAGTAGGCACAGCTTCTACTGAATAATGATAGACTTCTCCCTTAAGGGAGGACCAGCAAGGCAGAGGGGCACCAGTTATGTTGGTGAATCCAGACACAAAGTGGAAAAGAAACTTCCACTTAGTTTTTCTTAAAACCAAAGAATGAACCTGTGTTGATTAAAAGGCAAAGCAGGTGTCTCTTTGGAGAGTCCAGCTTGCTAAACTGGAAAGTGAGTATCTGGTCTCAAGCAAAAGTGAGGATGTTGAAGGAAAGTGTCTAGGGTTTTCCACACCTTTTCCCCAGTCACTACCCAAGCACAGCTGGAACTCCCATTGTCATGTAGTCTTGCTGAACAAGCAAAATACATAATAAAATAAACAGTTACAAATGAATATAAATTGCCCTGCTTTTCTCAGTTGTGTGTCCAGCACAGGCAAGTGAAAGAACTCCAACTATAAAGATTAATCATCAAATGTTTCAAATGAAAGAAATAGTAGCCACTGAGCAGCCCAGACTTAAGAATCTTAACAACAAAAGATGTTTTAGGAGCAAAACAATGTTTCTTCTCTGGTAAATATTCCGTGGATACCAATTTCAGGACTATTAAGATGCATTTGTTTTTTTGTTTTTGTTTTTGTTTTTGTTTTTGTTTTTTTCATTTAAAATTATGAAGTTTCCAGGCTGATTAAATGTGTAAGTTCAAGGCCAGCCTTGACTAATGAAGACAAACCAAAATAATTAAGGAAAAGTGTCATGACGTTCCAGTGAGCTACAGTGTATCTACTGCTTAAACTTCAATTTTTCAATGTTGCAGGCATAAACCCATAATTTTTTAATTTATTTATTTTTATTCTTTAATCCTTTTTTTACAGTCCAGACTTCACCCCCCTCCTGGTCTGCCCCTGGACCATTCCCCATCCCATACTTCCTCTTCACACATACACACCTATCTCCAAGAGGATGTCCCCACCACCCACCCCAACCCCAATAGGCTTCACCACTCCCTGGGGCCTCACTTCTCTCCAAGGTTAGGTGCACCTTTATTCACTGAAGCCAGACCAGGTAGTCCTCTGTTATATATGTGTTGGGAGCCTCATGTCAGCTGGCATAAACCAGTAATTTAACAAATAGGTGTTAAGATTAAAAAATATTTGATAAAAAATGTGACCTAAATAAAATGTCAGATTCTTTCATTTCTTTGTAAGCCAGATAATATTTTATGCTTTTATTTGATTAGAAAAATATTTTTGATTTATTATCATTGAAGCTAACATTTCACAAGATAAATTACTTACAGTATTTAGGGTAAACTTAATGTGTGCCTATCTGTACATGTGTATATGTATAACCATATGTGTGTCTGTATAAGTTTATATTTTGTACTTCTGTATGAATGTGTTGTATGTATGTTTATTTGTGTGTACATGAATGAAAATGTGGGGTGTATGTGTGTGTATGTTTCTATGTGTGTGTGTGTGTGTGTGTGTGTGTCTACAGATAAACTGAGAAATCACTATGTTTTGTCTTTACATTGGTAGTACTCATTATTTAAAAGCTATCTAGGCATTTCCAGATGAGCTAGCATTGGATTATTTAAGAGGCCTGTATTTAATATAAAGTACTATATAAATCTTCCCTCTCATGTATAGCTGAGATTGAGAATATATTAATATATTCGAGGTGAATAAATTACTATTACACTTGTCTTTGTATCATCTTTAGAAAAAATGTAAAAGAAGTTAGTCGTTGTTTGGTACACAGGTGGAGATATGCTCTAGGAGTTCATTTACTGACATAGCCACCAATATGTCCATCTGCAATTGTAGGAAAAGAAAACAGGACTATTTTTCTTTATTAATGGGAATGATAACAAATAAGAAATGCTCAGGTATAAAATAGAAGAGGACAAATGGAGACAGGGTAAGACTTATAGCTTTGGTGGGTATTTTCTCTCTGTTAAACTACAAAGGCAGAAAGAAGGGAAGAAACCCTGTGAACATTTGCTTTTAACCTTCAGTTCTTACAACCTCAAGAGTGTTGCTAAACAATATATAGACACTGTGAACAAGGCATTGTAAGCTGTAGCCAATGTAGTCACTCTCAGAAACCTATTCCTGTTTGAGTGACACGAACTGGTGAATTACTCATGGCTGTGATGACTTTTTTAAGTGTCCTTTGACCAAGAGCTGCTGTAGTTTTAACAAAGGCTGGTGCTCTACTTTATTCAATTCACTATTCCCCTTGCTTTGCTTCGGCGTTTGTCTCATAGAATCTTTCTAGTTGTGCCACTCACTGAAACTGTAGAGTACTGGGCCCGGAACTACCTGACTTGGAAATCACTATGTGCTCACAAACGTTCTGCAGTTTAGCAATACATTATTTTAATTCCAGAATTGAACTGAGATAAGCCTGGAGTATTTTTTTCCCCCACATATCTTTAAGAAGGTAATATATCACAGACCCCAAATTATTTATTCATGTATTTCAACAAAATGTATCCAATGAGATAAAACTAATGACAATGAAAATCATGAGGAAAAAACATAAAGGTAACACACATGTCGACATCAGGGTTTCTGTAAACTAACGAAACCATTGTGTGATTTCATGTAGTGGTAGATATCGAAAATATGTTTAAAAGACTCTTGTCTTTGTATATATCAAAGCTCAAAACAATAGGTCTAATGGTTGACATGATAAAATATATATATAGTCATACGTTAGTTATCTTTCTGGTTGGTGTCACAAAATTTCTGTAGGAGAATTTGAGGGAGGGGTATTGATTTGGATTCATATCATCACCGGAAAGGGATGGCACCTGGGAGGCTCGATCTACTGGTAAGAATATGAGGCCCCAGAAGTACCTGATGCTCACAGCTTGACTTACTATGAAGCAAAGAACATGGCTGGAAGCAGGGCTGGGACATAATCCTGAAAGGATTGCCACCAGGGATCCATTTTTAGTTATCAGTGAAATCTGAATTAAAATCACAAGGAACTTCTACTATTTGCTTAACGGCTAAGGAAACACAAACTGACAATACAAAATGGTAATGATTATGGGCATCAACAGAAACTTCCATCCACCCCTGCTGACAGTAAAAATGAAGAAACTGCTTTCGAAAGTTTATTGCAAAATTGAGCACACAAGTCCACTCTGTGGTGGTTAGTCCCGACTGTCAGCTAACCCAAAAAGAAGAAACTGGGAAGGAAGTTTGGGCAAGGAATTGTCTAGATTAGACTGAGCTGTGATTATGCCAGTGAGAAATTTTCATTTTTCTTTTTTAAAATTTATTCTTTCAGTATTACAACTTGACTGCAGTTTTCTTTCCCTCCTCTCCTCCCAGTCTCACCCCGTCTCCACCTCCCATGTATAAGGAGACTGGTTGGCTAATCAGAGTAGTGTGATGTCTACTGCATTGGTGGTATCAAGTCTCCAGTCCATGCCATTATAAATTAGACCATTGTCACTGTGTCCAGTTGGATACTATGATGGCACATCACATTTAGACCACAATTGGTCTTAATCCCTTGTCTTTTTAAGTTTATAACAATATCACATTGTCTCTATGACATGTGTGTTTATTTAATTTATTTATCTCCACTGACAAAAGACATTTGTATTCTATATTGCCAGTATAATAATTAATGTGAATATAATTAATAAGGTAATTCTTTAGCTGTCTCTCTTGTCTGGTGGTCTCTGGACTCTTTAGTTGGATGCTTTTTGTCTCCTAGAGCAATAGAAGCAAACAGCCCTGCCCCACACTCACTCTTGTCCTCACATTGACTGGTAGAATAGAGTTCTTATAGGGAAAATGATTTTTTGGAAACAGAAAAAGCATTATCTTTCAATTTGAAATTATAAACATACCGTACGTGGATAAATATACCTATGTTCCCCTTTCTCTTCATATAAATATAATGTTGATGTGAATTTGTTTTTTTTTTTAATTACTAAGGACACTCCTAATTATTTGCAAGCAAAAATCTACACAGTTCATTTAAGGAAATAAAAAAATGTGTCTTTTTGAATTTTAGGCTGTCATTTGCAAGTGGCTGTATCTATCATCAGAGAGTCTCACACCGACTTTATTGCGTTGTGGAAGCCCCAAAGCCCGTCTGCTGCCACAGTTCTGAACAGTCCCAGACTATCGTCTGGGAGCTCCTGCTTACCAACAACCTAAAGCCTATGTGTTCTTCCATGTTTGGTTAGGCCAGAGCTTCTGGCCTCTGCCCATTCCATTAAGGTAGTGGACCCTCGGAAGGATGGGGATGGAGGCTTTACACTTCTTCCCAACCCTCCATCTGGAGCTCTGTCAGTGCCTCTGCCATCTGGATGCCACTTGTGCACAGCTTTAGGCCTTTGTTGCTAGGACCTGAACTGGTCTGTTCTGCCCAGGGCAGGTTGGTGTGATTTCCCACTCCTCTAGCTACCTACGACTTATAGGTCTGTCCTCCCTAGAGGCAGTAGTCCTATAAGCAGGAGCACCACTTTTTCCCCTCCTTTCTTAAAGAGACAGAGCTCTAACACTATTATCTTTGGATTGAGGATTTGTGCCTATCCTTTGGACTTTTCTCAGATTAGTTTAGATTCTATGCCATAGTTAGTTTCCATTTGTAGAAGTTAGGTTTGGTTCTTCTTTCAGGTTCTATACTCCTAGAAATAAGACTCAGACTCAAAATATATTTACAAATACCTTGACCCTATAGGTATGTTCTTCTCTGGCTATTTCATAGCTTAAGTTAACCCATTTACTTTAATCTACATTCTGCCACATGGCTGATTACCTGTGCTCAGGCACCACGCATCCCTCTTGTCACATCTTCCCAGGTGTTCTCCCCATTCCCCACTCTATCCCAGAATTCATTCTGTTTTTTGAGTGTCCTGCTTTGGATTCCACCCTTTCCTATAGGCCAGAGATTTTTGTAGTTGACTGGTGATGTATCAATACAATACACAAACTATACTCTTTATAAATTCTTTTCTGTTAGGTCAAAGTGCTCTGAAAGTAAATGCAAATTATTTTTCTCATTGTTTCATAACTTAGGATTCTGACCATGATGTAATCAAATAAGAGCACATCAAGATAAAATTTTAATGTTGATCAACCTTGTTTTCTTTCAATAAAATAGTTCCATAAGTACTATGAGCAAAAATTTAATACTCATATTTCAATATCTTATGGGGAAAAACTTAATTGTTAATTTTTTTATAAAATAATGAAAAATAATTGTCAGTGGATGAATTTAACCTCAACTTCCTTAAATACATAAAACAATCTGTTGAATTACTTCAATCAATAAATCAGTGAGCACCTGGTGGTGTCTGAAGACCAATTCATTCAGGTTAACAGGTATGAATTAATGTTTGCTGGCACTGATTTCCCAATGGGAGCCCTTCACCATTTTTCTGCTTTCTTGTCAAATGAGTAAAACTAGCTATGTCTATGGATAAAATGAAAATATTTGTTTACTTTGCAACTTGTTCAATTGTGCAAATTCTCAGCACTCAAGTCATCCTAAAGCCTATGTTGATTTTGTTTTTATTACACTCTAATGATTTATTGTGTGTGTGAGTGTGTGTGAGTGTGTGTGTGTGTGTGTGTGACACAGCATGCATGTATAAGTCAGAGGACAAGTTATGAAAGCTGGTTCTCTCTTTCCACCACATGGCTCCACAGTATCAGACTCAGCTCATCAGCTTTAAAATTAGATACCTTTAAACCACTGAGACAACATGCCAACCCTTCCATGTTGACTTAAGAAAAAATTTGTTAACGTCGTATTTTATTTAGATAAGCAACTAAAATTTTAAGTAATGATTCTGATTACTCAGGCATAGAAGTCTATAAATAGCAACAAAACACCGTACAAAATTTAAATGGTTCTCTTCTTTTTCAATTTATTGTCAACAAGAATCATTTCATTGGATGCTAACATTGGATCTCCACATAATATAAATTATATGTGGAGGTGTCTTTGCGAACAATTCATTTCATTTTGTATTCATTAGCTATTGGCATGGGAGAATAAAACCTGCAAAATATAATTAAACTTACTCCCTTTTCTTCTACACGAGCAAAGGTGAGTGGATATAAGAACCCATATGAATCTATGAAGAACCACTCAGACAAAGCAAATCATGAGACTGTATCCTAGAATCCACACTTTAGAATTGTGATAACTCAATAATATTTTCCTTCATTATAAAATAACAACAAAAAAAAATTTGTTGTTACTGACCCATATTTATCTGTTGATAGCTGGTACAAGATCAGAAGCAACATCCCATAATCTCAAAGTTTTGGTCTCTTAAACCATAAAATTTCTGAAGACACGTTATAATACAATATACTGATTGTCCTAGTTTGCTTTCTATTATTGTGAAAAAGACCATGATCAAATCAACTCTCTTAGGGAGAAAGGGGGCTCATTTCACTTCTATGTCCCAGTTACAGTTCTTCACTGAGGGAAGCCAAAGCAGGGACAGAGGCTAGAAGTAGGACCCAAAAAAGAATCACAAAGCAATGCTACTTACTAGCTTTCTCTACAAAGCTTCCTCAGCCTATTCTCTTATACAACTTAGGACCACCTGTACATGGATGTTTCTGTGCACAGTGGGATATATCGACCCACATCCATCATTGATCAAGAAAATGCTTCCACAGAATAACCAATCTATATTTTATCCATCTGAGTTCCCTCTTTCAAGAAAACTCTAGCTTGTGTCAGGTTTCCATAAACCTAACCAGCTAGGTGCTGCTAAGATGGCAATATTTTACATATATTTCACAGAAAAAATAAAAACAACATAGCATATAGTCTTAAAATAAGAAAAACGCCTGGTTGACCCCTCACCGAAGGTACACAACTAAGCTCTTTATACTTAATCACTTTTTCTTTATATGACAGGAGAATAAGTTCTTCAAACAAACATAGGCTATGTATTTAGAAGAGAAATATGCCCCCATACACAATTCACATTAATAACTGAACATCAAATGTGTGACATCCAGTTAGAAGAGAATCAGTGTTAACACATTTGGCTCTTGATTTAGTTTACTATTTTAAATCACAGGAAGATGTATGATAATTTGATCAAGTTAGCAAACATTATCAACTATTTCTTGTGTTCAAGATGTCATACCAATTGCCAAGAAGCAAAGTTGAAGTCTTTTGTTCTTCCTTCTTTCTGTATATTCTGTTTTATGTAGAGACACACTTCTTCCACTCATTCCTTTCCATAGGATTCTCTCTCTTTACCTTCTCACTGACTCCATTTTGTAATGGAATCTCATACAAACCATCTGTACAGTTAGACTTCATAAAAAGTTGGCATTATAAGTTTTGTCATATGGGAAAAATAACTGCAAATACTGGGCACATCTCATATGCTTTTGAAGACCTGGTTTTATCTCTCAGTTCCATACTTTTCTTCCTCACCTGTCTTCCCTTATCCATACAAACAAAATTCTTTTTTGGTTCTTATATTACATTCATTAACTATTTCTTTGAAGTTACCTAGGATCGCCAAACACTTATTTCCAGAGCTTCCATTTCTTCTAAGTACTTTTCTAACAGAGGTATCTTAAGTCCTATAAGCACCTTAGTTATAAGCATAATTCCTTGCTATATAGCTAAGAAAATATGACAGAGATTTTGATCATTGTCTGTAAAAGCAGGCATTATATATTTAATGCTAACATAAAACATATTAATACAGAATGCTCTTTATTCTTTTTCTATGAGATGAGAAAATATCTATGTATATCTTTATCCTCATGGGCATTTGATCTACTATGGTCTTTTGTAAAGAAGAATAATTAAAATTGTGTGTCTTTAATTCTATTTTTATCTATTTCAAAAGTACTGTCTTAGATGAAAGGAAAAGAGCTACTATAGATATTATAGGAGAGGGATTTATTATAGGAATTGAATATATCTGGGAAAGCAAAAGTTTTGCTACCAGATTTTCAAAAGCCATATTCAAGAAAGACTTTGTGCTTTCTAAACTTTGATTCTCTACACTAGTCTAAAAATCCTCTGAGTAAAACCAACAATGAAAGCTAAAATGATGGGTCACTGACTTAAGCAGAGGCTGAGTGACAAGAAAATCCTTAGCAGAGGAGGCTGATGATAGAGTGCTTGAGCTTAGGAACCGTTGCTCTAAAAGATGTCTCCCTAATAGAATGATTACCTCTATTTACAAGAACTTAGGAAGCAAGAAACACAAGTTATTCGCTTATCTAACTTATCTAACTATGAAAAGTTCAAGTAATAAGAATGCATTTGTGATTTAACCCTTCTGTGATAAACGGAGGCCAAAGGGTGATACCCTGCCCAAATAGAATTTTCCACAAGCCTTAATATTTGTCTAATGGTCCCTACAGGAGAGACTCTACTCACAATGGAAGAGAGGGTCTTCCATTGTGTATTTCATCGCCCCCCTTACCAATACCTGAACTCAAGTGAAGGAAATCTACTATTACTTTCAACATTGGGAAGTTTCCTCAATTTATGTCATTTCCCTTATTCTCTTCAGTTTCTCCCTTACAGGAAAACTAGCTGCTATTTCTTGAGCATAGTTAAGTAGTCTGGGAAGAGTCATACATGTCAAGAAAAGGAGAATTACTAGCCAAGACTGAACTGGGACTTCTTGGCAACTGTCTTGTTAGCATACTATCCAACCCTTCAGTCTGAATAAAGCCTTCTGATGAATAAAGTGCATATATATATATATATATATATATATATATATATATATGCTTATATATATCACATACATATGCTTATATATATATCATATATATATGTTTATATATATCATATATATATATATATATATATATATATATATATATATCCCAACACCAATCACCTAAGACATGCTGATACAAAACCACTCTTAACCTCAAATCTCTTAACCCCAAATCCAAACTTATTGCCTGCTGTCCTCTTGAAGTCCCTGAAGCTGCTCCTACATCCAATCACTCCAAGATTTTGCTAGAAGACACCCCTATTGGCTTTTTTCCAATTTCTTTATTTAAAAAGACCTTTGAATGTTTGCCAGAAAAAACAAAAATGCAAGCTGGCATTGGTGCCTGACAGTGTGCCTGGGTATCAATGAGTGGTTTCTTATAAAAAGAATCATGAGCTTAACATTGGGATTCCCTCTGATATACAGCTCATTATACTCCTCAGACTGCAACCACAAGTGTTCATTGACACTAAAAAGGAGACCCACTGAAGAGAACAGGAAGCAGGGGCCAAAAGGACATAGGCTCATACTACTTCTGTAAAGAATAAATTTTAGCCTAACTCAACCTCAAAGATCCCTGGCTTTAGTCTAATGGTTGCGTTTAAATATCTGCTTCTGTCTCAGTCAGCTGTTTTTTGGGGCCTCTCTGAAGACAACCATGTTAGGTGCCTGTCTGTAAGCACATCATAGCATTAGACATAGTGTCAGGGTTTGGAGCCTCCTCTTGAAATGGATCTCAAGTTGTGCTGGACCCTGGACTTCCTTTCCCTCACTCTCTTATCCATTTTTGTTCCTGCAGTTCTTTTAGACAGAAACAATTCTGGGTCACTGTTGGGCATTTCATCTAAGGTCCCTCTATTTGAGTCCTGAGAGTCTCTAACTTCCCAGGTCTCTAGTACTTTCTAAAGGGTCCCCCAACCTTCTACCTCTCCCCAGGTTGTATATTTCCATTCATTCTGCTGGCCTTCAGGGCTTCTTTCCTATCTCCACCCCATATTTGATCATGTTCCCTTTTTCCCAACCCCCCTCTCCCACCCAGCTCCCTCCCTCACTCTGCTTCCTGTGATTATTTTCTTCTACCTCCCAAGTGGAAGGCTGAAAGAAGCTGGGGAGGAGGGTGACCCCATAGGAAGACCAGCAGTCTCAACAAATACAGACCGCTAAGATCTCTAAGACACTGAGCCACCAACCAAGCAGCATACAGGAGCTAGTCCAAGGCCCAATACATATATAGCAGAGGACTGCCTTGTCTGGCCTCTGTGGGAGAAGAAGTGCCTTAAGAAGAGAGACTTGAGGCCCCAAGGAGTGGAGAAGACTGGAGGGGGAGGGGAACATCCTCTTGGAGACAGAGTTGAGGAGGAATGGGATGAGGAACAGTGGAAAGGGGATCAGGAGGGAGGCAATGGGTGGACTGCAAAAATAATGTGCTTATCAAGCCCTTCTATTTACTTCTGTATAATCAAATTAAATGTATATTAAATGCCTTTTTTTAAAAAAAGAATAAACCTCTCTCTCTCTATCTCTATCACACACACACACACACACACACACACACACACACACACTCCTTATCTCATCTTAGGTAAGGCCTTCTAGCTAAACTATAATTTTAGTGAATCAATAAACTTCACTAAATAAAAGGCTAATTTCCAGGTAACCTGAAGAGCAGTCATATGCAATAGTTTACCATCAAATTACAATAATGAGTATAACGTTATTGCCATAAAAGCCATCTCAAAAATTGGCTGGATTCTCAGGTCTTCTATTATAATCATGGATATTTCTCTGGTTATTGTAAAGATGTATTTTTCAGACATGATTCCAGAGTGACAATGTACACTCTAAATGACATCATGATCAACATCATCAGATGGTTAGGGAAAAAAGATATTGAGCAAACATTGGCTCATCTCTGTGTATCCAGAAGTTGCAATTTCAAGAAATAGTTGGCAGTGAATTTGTCCACATAGAAATTTTTAAAAGAATTTCTGCCATATAACATTTCTTTAATTCCCCCAAAGAATATTCACTTCTATGAGTTATACCCAGGCAGAAGGTTGTGAGGTAGTCATCAGCTACCTGACATGGTGGGGCTTCTCTGCCTCTCCTTGGTGCAGGTAGAACTTTGGGCTTTCTTGATTATAGCCCCAAGTATTCTTCCTTCGTCCCTCCATCCCTCCCTACTTTCCTGCTCTCTCTCCTCTCCTCCCTCTCTTTCGGTCTCATGTGTGTGTGTGTGTGTGTGTGTGTGTGTGTGTGTGTGTGTGGTGTCACTCTTTCTGGAACCATAGAAGTCATGACTCTTAATTGGTTATGTTTTCTCAGCCATCAACCAATCCCAAGTAAATTTGCCAAGCTTAATACAAACTTCCATCTTGTTCTGGGAGCTGGCCTCACTTTTTCCTCCATTCATGTTTTGTTTTGAAGCCATACTCCGTCTCTCACTGAAGCTCTTGCATGAATCCTTTCTACAATACACTATTCACTCTTCTGCCCCTTTCAGTTCCTGACCATCCTTGAATCATTGCTGCTTTCAGAGCTTTGTCCTAGCTCCTATATTTCAAGTTTACAATTCTTGAGAGACCAGACTGATCTCCAGCTTTTGACTCCACATCATCAGTAAAAACTTAATCCCTTGAAATCTGGTTTCTACACCCACAGCTGCTTAAAACTGTGTTTTCAAATGTCACCAAATGCCACAGCTGGTCCAAATCTCAATATAAACTCCTGTCTTCCCTGAGCATCATTAATGTCACAGTGTCTTCCTGTCCAGTTCCAAAAAAGGTGGGACCTCACTCTGTTCTCCAGCTATCCTTCTGCTTCTCTGTCTCTGAACATGTATGTGTTCTCAAAGCTAGGTGTTACTATCCCCTCTTCTCACAGCTCTCCTCTGATAATTTCATAGTGTGTGGTAATTTCAGTCTATGCTACTGGACAGTCCAAAGAAGAACTATCTGGCCACTATTCTATAGCTTTATCTACCCATCTCCAAATCCAGACATATGGGGACAGTTCATATAGGCATCCCTAGAAAACTCAATAGGCCACATGTCTTATCTACGTCTCTCTTGACATCATCCTGGAGCTCTGAAATAAATGTTCCTTTGACTTCTCTTACACAGTGTATTCTTAATCTTGCAGCTCAAAAGCTTTCATCTATCATGCAGTGTAACCTTAAAATTCATGGATTTTGTTTGAAATGTATTTTGAAGGGTCTTTATATGCCTGCTATTATATACTCACACATATGTGCATACATATACATCCATGAGCCCTCCAACTTTATATGGAACATATTCTTTAAACGTGTAATATAGTGATGCCATTTAAATGTGTAGTATGATGATGCCATTGCTTTGCTTGCCTTTCTTAAAGAGATCATCACTGCCATAAATTTCTCAACTTATGTCTTGTGTCATCTCACTTACACGCATTAACATTCTTTCTTTATGTCTCCTGTAAGTCTACAGTAGATTGGACATATCGCCTGAACTGGGTTTGATGTCATATGATGGCTAATTTGCTATGAGCTTATAGTCAGGCAGAACAATACAATGAGGAGGAGAGATATGGGGCAAAGTTGTTTATCTTGTGGTAGCCATGAAGTGGAATAAAGACAGGAGTAGGCAGGGTCAGGATATATCCTAAGACCAGGCTTTTGTTGTGGACTTCATCCAACTAGGGCCAAACTTCTAATTGTTAATTCAACTATGAATTCAAGAGTGAAAAACTTCATTGGTAAAGGCAGTAAACTCATGACCCAATCACTTCTCAGAAGTACCACGAGCTGGAAAACGAACCTTAAACACCCAAGCCTGTTTGAAAGACACTTCCTGCCAAACAGTAGTTACCATATCCATAAGCTCAATCACTTCTAATTACTTATTAATTTATAGCATCTGTGCAGGTGAAACTATTGGAACATTATGACAAGGATGCTGAACAATTATAAGCTAATGAGTACCTAGAGACACTGCGGTGAAGAGTGTAATAAGGAAATACTGCCAGGTCACATGTTCAAATTCCAAACTAAACAGACAGAATGGTCTAGCCTTAGGAAAATGCTACTAGGCGTGCTTAAATTCCTAAATTTTAAAACATTTTCCTAAACAATCCCATATAACTTTCAACCTTTGCATTATGTTCTTTGCCTAGGATTTTAATCTGTACTTACCTAGCATGAGTGACAAACTGTGTTCAGTCCCCAGCACCCACTCCCAAGCCACGATCAAAACTCAAGGAACTACATGAGCATGGATGACATACAAAAACATCTCACAACAAAAGGTCAACATCTACTTTTCGTGCTAGAATATATATCCAAATCTTTAAAACACAGAGCACAAATATCATCATGCCCAATCTTAGCAATGTTTTTTTGTGATTATTAGTTATATTATTAATGGATCAAGTGTTCTTGATTTTCAAGGTATAATTTTATCATGTGTCCTTAATTTCTGCTTTTAATATATTTATTTGCCGAATAAAAGACCTATTTATTTTCAGTGAAATAAATGACTTTAAATAGTTCACTTTTTATTTTATATTTTTTACAGTCCAGACTTTATCCCCCTCCCAGTCTACCCTCTGACTGTTGCTCATCCCATACCTCCTCCCCCTCACACCCCCACCCAACCTTTACAAGGGTGTCCCCATCCCCCACCCCCACCCTATCAAACATCCCTACACCTTGGGGCCTCCAGTCTCTTGAGGGTTAGGTGTACCTTCTCTGACTGAGTCCAGACATGGCAGTCCTCTGCTGTATATGTGTCAGGGGCCTCATATCAACTGTTGTATGCTGCCTGGTTGGTGGTTTAGTGTCTGAGAGATGTCGGGGGTTCTAGGTTAGTAGAGACTTCTGGTCTTCTTATGCAGTCGCCCTCCTCCTCAGCTTCTTCCAGCTTTTCCCTAATTCAACCACAGGGTTCACCAGCTTCTGCCCATTTGTTGGGTATAAATATCTGCATCTGACTCATTCAGTTGCTTGTTGGGCCTTTTGGAGGGCAGTCATGATATGTCCCTTTTTGTGAACACACCATAGCATCAGTAATAGTGTCAGGCATTGGGGCCTCCAATTGAGATAGATCCCAATTTGGGTCTGTCCCTGGACCTTCTTTTCCTCAGGCTCTTCTCCATTTTTGTCCTTGCAGTTCTTTCAGACAGGAACAACTCTGGGTCGGAGATTTTTGACTATGGAATGGCAACCCCATCCCTCCTCTTGATGCCCTACCTTTCTACTAGAGGTAGGCTCTATAAGTTCCCTCTTCCTACTATAGAACATTTCACCTAGGGTCCCTCCCTTTGAGTCCTGAGAGTTTCTCACTTCCCAGGTCCCTGGTACATTCTAGAGCACACCCCCCCACCTCCTACCTACCAAGGTTGGCTGTTTCCATTCTTTCTGCTGGCCCTGGGGCTTCAGTCCTGTTCCCCTCTTAACCCTCCCTGTCCCCTTTCCCACTAAGGTCTCTCCCTTCCTTTCCCCTCTTGTGATTGCTTTTTTCTCCCTCCCAAAGGGGATTGAGACTTGTGCCCTTCAGCTTGTTAACCTTTTTTTAATTCTGTGGACTGTATCCTGGGTATTCTGTACTTTTTTGGTTAATATCCACTAATTAGTGAGTACATACCATGAATCTGAGTTACCTCACTCAGGATGATATTTTCTAGTTCCATTCATTTGCCTACAAAAGTCATGGTTCACTTTAATAGATGTACAGGATGAATAGGCATGTGTACAGATTAAGAATGAAACAAAGAATGTTAGAAATTTATTCCAGTTGTCTATTTTCAAGACTTATTTGAATTTAATCTCTCTCTGTCTCTCTGTCTCTTCTCTCTCTCTCTCCCTCTCTCTGTGTGTGTATGTGTATGTATGTGTGTGTGATATGTCTGTGCAGGTATACAGTGAAGATAAAAAAGAATGAAGTTGGAATTACAGGCTGTTGTAACATGGGTGATGGGAAACAAATTCAAGTCCTCTGGAAATCCAGCAACCATCTTTAATCTCAACTGAATGACACTAACAAAATCTGTGAGCTTTGTCAGCAGCCAAATCACTTACTTATTTTACAATCAATTCTTTATTCCCTATAACTCAAACTACATTTCCTTAAGGTTTGTAAACAAATTAAAGTCTGCATATCATTATTTAACTTCATTTTTTAAAGGCCTAATTGCCTCATGTGTGGAAAAATCAATTTTTCACTCTGCTCAAGTTAAATTAACTGTGCTTGACTGGTTATATTTTCAGAAAAGCAAAACAAAGTTGAAAATTGTTGCTGTGGTGACAAGAAAGCCTCCTAATTTGTTTTGTCAGAGCTTTCAGCATTGTGGTACAAGGAAGAAGTGTGGCAATTATCCTACATTTTGCCCGCAATTATTGCTAATTTCTCGTACAATTCTAATTCAATAATAGGAGCTGCAAAACTACAAATATAAAAGTAAAATTTAAAACTAGGAAAAGCCAACCTGTCCAAAACTTTCCATTAAATGATAAGTACATTCTTGCTGTTTGTTCAAATTATACAATTTTATATTTATATTATTCATAAAGATGATACCATACTATTTGAAAAAATTTACATACAGCTTTTTATAATCAACCTCTTACACCATCCACCTATGACTCCTAAAACATATATATTTATTATTTTTCTTTCTTTTCTGAGATTATAATTCCATCATGTCTCCCTTCCCAATCTTCCCAGCCCTGCCATATAAAACCCTTGCTTATTTTGACAGCCTCCTTTTTGATCAATTGCTATTATACACATCTATGTGTTTGTGTATACATGTAGATTGCTAAATACAAACTGTTTAGTCTGTATAATGTTACTTATAAGTATGTTTTCAGGACTGATTATTTGATATTAGATAATTAATTGGTGTGTTCTTCCCTGGAGAAGATGACTTCTTCCACTCTCAGCATTCATTGGTTGCCTGGAATTCTTTGTTTACACCTCAGACCTTTTTCTATCTTCTTTTTCCATTACTATATTTCAAATAATATATTATAAATATATAATATATATTTTCTTAATATCAAATATAAGATATTAAGAAACAATGACAACTGTTCTTTTTAAAAAATACTTTTGTTTTATTTTACTTTTAGTTGCAAGCAATAATATTATGTACATTTATATATATATATATATATATATATATATATTTAATGACTAAATTATCTTGAGTTATTATTCAGCTCAACTACTTTACATTTCTTTATAGTGGAGCTATATAAAATCCAATCCTCTTTTTCTATTATGATATTGAAATTTATATCAGTCACTTAATCCTTATTACCTTTAAATTTTGATTAGTGAATAGTCAGGTTGCACAGTTTTGCTACATAACTTTATTATTCGATGTACTTTGACCATATTCACCTCCCAAAAACCTCTCTTGCGTCCACTCTATGGATTTCTTTCCTTCACAATAATCTCTTTTCATGATTCTGCCATACTTTAATTAATATGAACTTTTCTATTTCCATTTATTTTCTCGCATATGGCATATCATTCTTCTTTATGGCTTAATAAAACCAATGTATTTTAATTTATGTTCTTTCATAATTGCTAATTTCTATTGTATCAACAACAGCTTTCATAATTAGGAATCATAAAAAATTATTTGAAAATCAAGATCTTTCTTATGTTTTTATTTTACTAATAAATAAGAATTCAGGCTAGCTATTGATTTTAATTCAATTTTCTAATAATAGTTATTGCAATTAGGACTGGGGTATGGAACTAAAACTTACAGTTCTATCTTCTAACAGTTTTTCAAAAACAAAACAAAACAAAAAAAACCCTGCTGCATCACATTAATTATGACAATGTAAAAATAAATGCTATAATAAACTATGGTGTTTTGAGTAAGTATGGCCCTCATAGAATCGTGTGTTTGAATGTTTGGCCCAGAAGTGTGTCACTACTAGTAGGTGTGGCCTTATTCAAGTTGATGTGGATTTGTTGGCAGAAAAATGTTACTGTGAGGGCAGGCTTTGGGTTCTAGGATATTCAAGTTATGCCCATTGTGACACCCCGTCTCTTTCTGCAGCCTGATCCCTCTGGATCACGATGCAGTAAAACTCTCAGCTCCTCCAGCACCATGCCTACCTGCAGACCACCACGCTTCTTGCCGTGAGGATAATGGATTGAACCTCTGAAACTCTAAGCCAGTCCTAATATACTAAAAAACATACAAATGTTTTTCTTCATAAGAGTTTCCATGGTCATGGTGTCTCTTTACAACAAAGGAAATATTAACTAAGATGTAGACATAGGCCAGGGATTTTAGAAATATGAATTAGGGATAAGTCTAACTCAGGACTAGGTGCAGCCTGGGTAAATTCCTTCTTGAAAGTTCAGAAGGCACAATTTGAAAGATTCATAGCAATCAATGAACGAAATTAATATTTCTGAGATACCATATGGAAATGACAAATCAAAAGGCGCATATGAGTGCACACCCTGTTCAGTAAGAACATGTGATCAGGATGCATGGAAGACAGAGTTTACCTGATGATCTTCCACACAGAGATCTGGAGGCCAGGTGAGCAGATTCAAAGCAGCCAGCTCCAACTCAGAGTGGACACTAGTTTCCATGAGACCTTACTTTTGATGTCTGAAATCTATTTCCTAGTATAAAAAGATAGATTATACTATAAATATATGATATATACAAGTATGTTAAATGTGAAATGTGAACAAGGTGAACATCATATAAATGAGAGGAAAGAATAAGAGCTTTGTTGGTCTCTTATATCTAACTAGCTTGACTTTTCTGAAACATAGCTTTTGATGAAGAAAAGACACAGGAAAGCTTGAAGTATGTTTGTCCTCTGAGTGTAATATATAAAATATCAATTACTCTAATCCCTGCCATTCTCTACTGCTTCTTTAGAGTATAAGCTATATTTTTTGTTACATATTTGTCTCAGATCCACAGTGTGCTCAAATACTAGAAAAGCTTCAGAAAGCATCTTTGTTTGAACTTTAAGCAAGGGACATAAAAACAAGTAGTAACATAATATTTCAGGGGGGAAACGGTAAGTATATTCCAGCCCTCCTTCCAAAAATGGTATAATGAAGTATAACTCCTTAATGCACACAAAATAATTTCTGATTGCAATGCTCTACAAGTGCATCCCTATGAGATGTTTTTGCTGCCATAAATAACAGGAAGAGAAATGGTATATCCAGTTTATTCATTTGCCAGTCCATCAGAGAGGATCGGCTTTAAGTAGCTTCTCAAATGGTACAATTATAACACAAATGTATCCTTTTAGTTTCAATTGCTGAAGAAATTGCAGCATGGATATAAAAATGAACAAAAAGGCAAAAAGCTGTTCCCTGCTTCACCTAAATTTGAAATATCAGCAATACAATCTGTAAAATCACTTTGTTATTACAATCATAGAGAACAAGGAAAAAGAAAACCCTCTGTAGATCAAATCCTCCTAATCTATCAGAATTGCTGGAAATTCATTGATGTCTTCAAATTCAAAGATGTCTTCTGTTTCAACCTACCAACAATCTAAAAGAGTGATGTGAAAGAAATTCTATTCACAATTTCTCCAGTGGGAACATCTATAACTATGTGCATGTGTGTGTGTGTGTGTGTATGTGTATGTATGTATGTATGTATTTAAAGACCTTCAAATATAATTCACTTTTAAGAAAATATAATAATACGCTGTTAAATTTATTGATAAAATTTTATGGTATGTGTTTATGTGTGTAGAGAGAGACAGAGACAGAGAAAGAGAGACCAAGAGATAGGAAATACAAATAATTTATAATTAGTGTCACACAAGGATAACCAATATATGCTTGGATATAAAAAAAAAAGGTCCAATGTTTTAAAAATAAATAAAATAATGTTAAATTCTAATGAAAATCATAAAATAATTAACCAATTAAATTCACAAAAGTTATGAAAGTCTACTATCAAATAGAAGAAAGATGGAAAGGAAGGAGAAGGTAGAAGACAAAAGGAAGAGAAGGACATCACCATCACCACCATGACACCCACCATCCTTAATCATGATAATCAGCACCACCAACATTACATTCAGCATCACTGACACCATGACACCCACCACCACCATCAGTATCATGAAAGCTACCACCACCACCATGACACCCACCACCACCATCACCACCATAACACCTACTACCCCCACCACTACTAAAGGCTAGCACATAAAAAATAACATTTCTCAAAATCAGTGCTAAAGAAAATATCTGAAAAGCAAACAAGAAAAGAAGGTGCATGCACACTGAAGTAAACAGTGTAAAACTGAAGCACTGGGTTAACATTTACAGACATTAAAAGAATCAAAATTTATCAGCTTAAAATTCTTTACTGGTAGTACTACTCAGCTATTAAATCAATGATTTCGTGAAACTCATAGGCAAATGGATGGAACTTGAAAATATCATCCTGAGTGAGATAACACAGTCACAAAAGAACACACATAGTATGTACTCACTGATAAGTAGATATTATCCAAAAAGAAGCTCATAATATACACAATACAACTCACAGATCACATGAAGCCCAAGAAGAAAGAAGATCACACCAAAGTGTGGATGCTACAGTACTACTCAGTAGGGGGAAGCAGCATATTCCTTCTGCTTCCCAGAGAGAAAGAAGGATATGGGAGTGAGAGAGGAGGGGGAGGAAAAAGGGGAGTAGTTCAGATGTGGGAAGAGATGGGGGAGAAGTACAGAGGATCAGGAATTTGAAAGTAGGTATGTAGCGGTGGGGAAGGGGGATTTGGGAGTAAGCACTAGAAAGTCCCAGATGCCAGAGACCAATGAGGTCCCAGGACCAACAGGGAGGAAATTAGCTGAAATACCCAACAAAGGGGAGTTAGAATCTGTAGAGACCATATCCAGTGGATAGGTACATCTCCCAGTGGAGGGATGGGACCACCTACCCACATCAAAAATATTAATCCAGAATTCTTCCTGTCAAAAGGAAATGCAGGGACAAAGAATGGAACAGAAACAGAAGGAAAGGCCATCCAGAGATGGCTCAACCTAGGGATACATCCCATCTGCTGACACCAAACCCAGACACTATAGCTGATACCAAGAAGTTCTTACTGACTGGAGCCTAGTATGGCTGTCCCGTGAGAGACTCTGCCAGAGCTGAACCAATACAGATGCGGATGTACAGAGCCAATCATCAGACTGAACATGGGGACCTTAATGGAAAAGTTAGGGCAAGGACTAGAGGAGCTGAAGGGGTTTACAACCTTATAGGAAGAACAACACTGTCAACCAACCAGACCCCTCAAAGCTCCCAGGGACTAAAGCACCAACCAAAGTACACAGGGGCTACCCATGGCCCCAGCTGGATATGTAGCAGAGGATTGCCTTATCTAGTATCAGTGGGAAAGGAACCCCTTGATCCTATGGAGGCTTGATGACCCAGGATAGGGAACTCTAGGACGCTGAGACAGGAATGGGTGGGTAGGTGGGGCAGAGCCCTCATAAAGGTAGGTGGGAGGATTGTACAGGAGGCTTGTGGAGGGGAAACTGGGAAGAGAAATAACATTTGAAATATAAATCAATAAAATAACCAATAAAAAAGAAAAAGAAAAAATTAATGGATAAAATACTTTTGGGAATAAAAAGAAAGAGAACTTCAAACCAATTTCTTTTATGAATATCAATGCTAAAATACTCAATAAGATTCTCACAAACTTAATCCAAGAATACATCAAAACATCATCCATTGTGATCAAGTAGGCTTCATTCCAGGGACTCAGGGATGGTTCAATATATGGAAATCCATCAACATAATCCACTATATAAACAAACCCAAAGGGGAAAAAACACATGACCATCTCATTGGATGCTGAGAAAACATTTGACAAAATTCAACACCCCATCATGGTAAAAGTCCTGGGGAAAAAAAGGAAATCAAGACCCATACCTAAACACAGTAAAAGCAATATATAACAAACAAGAAGCCAACATCAAACTAAATGGAGAGAAACTTGAAGCAATCCCACTAAAATCAGGGACTAGACAAGGCTGCCCACTCTCTCCCTACCTATTCAATATAGTACTTGAAGTCCTAGCCAGAAGAATTACACAACAAAAGGAGGTCAAAGGGATACAAATTGGAAAGGAAGAAGTCAAAATATTACTATTTTCAGATAAAATAATATATTTAAGTGACCACAAAAATTTTACAAGAGAACTCCTAAAGCTGATAAAGAACTTCAGCAAAGTGGCTGGATATAAAATTAACTCAAACAAATCAGTAGCTTTCCTATACTTGAAGGATAAACATGTTGAGAAAGAAATTAGGGAAACCGGACCCTTCACAATTGTCACAAACAATATAAAATACATTGCTGTGACTCTAACCAAACAAGAGAAATATCTGTATGACAAGAACTTAAAGTCTCTGATGAAAGAAATTGAAGAAGATCTCAGAAGATGGAAAGATCTCCCATGATCGTGGATTGGCAGAATTAATATAGTAAAAATGGCCATTTTGCTGAGAGTAATCTACAGATTCAATGCAATCCCCTTCAAAATTACAGCTCAGTTGTTCATAGAATTAGAAAGAGCAATTTGCAAATTTATTTGGAATAACAAAAAACCCAGGATAGTGAAAACTATTCTCAACAACATAAGAACTTCTGGAGGAATCAGCATCCCTGATCTCAAGCTGTATTACAGAGCAATAGTGATAAAAACTGTATAGTATTGGTATAGAGACAGGCAGGAAGATCAATGGAATAGAGTTGAAGACCCAGAAACGAATCCACACACCTATGGTCACTTCATTTGTGACAAAGGAGCTAAAACCATCCAATGGAAAAACAGACAGCATTTTCAACAAATGTTGCTGGTTCAACTGGAAGTTAACATATAGAAGAATGCAAATTGACCCATTCTTATTTCCTTTTATAAAGCTCAAGTCCAAGAGGATCAAAGACCTCCACATTAAACCACATACACAGAAACTAATAGAAGAGAAAGTGCAACACAGAAAGAGCCTGGAACACATGGGCATAAGGGAAAATTTCCTGAACAGAACACCAATGACTTGTGCTCTAAGATCAACAATCAACAAATGTGACCTCATTAAAACTGCAAAACTTTTGTAAGACAAAGGACACTGTAAATAGGACAAAAACAGCAACCAACAGATCTTTACCAATCCTATATCCACTATATATATTAGAGGGCTAATATCTAATATATACAAAGAACTCAAGAAGGTAAATTCTAGAGAATTAAATAACCCTATTAAAAAATGAGGTACAGAGCTAAACAAACAATTTTCAACTGAGCAATATTGAATGACTGAGAAGCACCTAAAGAAATGTTCAACATCCTTAGTCATCAGGGAAATGCAAGTCAAAACAACCCTGAGATTCCACCTCACACCAGTTAGAATGGCTAAGATAAAAAACTCAGGTGACAGCAGATGCTGGCAAGTTTGTGGAGAAAGAGGAACACTCCTCCATTATTTATGGGATTGCAAGCTCATACAACCTCTCTGGAAATCAGTCTGGCAATTCTTCCTATAATTGGACATTGAATTACCTGAGGATCTGACTATACCACTCCTGGGCCAAACGATGCTCTGACATATAACAAGAACACATGCTCCCCTATGTTCATAGCAGCCTTATTTATAACAGTCAGAAGCTGGAAAGAATCTAGATGTCCTTCAACAGAGGAATGGTTACAGAAAATGTGGTACATTTACACAATGAAGTACTGCTCAGCTTTTAAAAAGAATGAATTCATGAAATTTGCAGGCAAATGGATGGAACTAGAAAATATCATCCTAAGTGAGGTAACCCAATCACAAAATAACACACATGATATGCACTCACTGATAAGTGGATATTAGCCCAAAAGCTCTGAATACCCAAGATACCATTCACAGATCTCATGAAACTCAAGAAGAATAAAGATCAAAGTGCTTTGGTCCTTCTTAGAAGAGAGAATAAAATATTCAGAATGGGGAATACAAAGACAAAGTGTGGAGAAGAGACTGACGGAAAGGTCATCCAGAGACTTCCCCATCTGGGGATCCACCCCATATACAGTCACCAAATGCAAAAACTGTTGTGGATAGCAATAAGTTCATGCTGACAGGAGCCGGATATAGCTGTCTCCTGAGAGGATCTGCCAGAGCCTGACAAATATAGAGGCAGATGCTCACAACCAACCATTGGGCTAAGCACAAGGTTCCCAATGGAAGATTTAGAGAAAGGACTGAAGGAGCTGAAGGGGTTTGCAACTTCATAGGAAGAACAACAATATCAACCAACCAGACACCCCCTGCCACTCCAGAGCTTCCAAGGACCAGCCAAGGAGTCCACGTGGAGGAACCCATGGCTCCAGCCACATATGTAGCAGGGGATGGCCTCGGTGGGCATCAATGAGAGAAGAGGCCCTTGGTCCTTTGAAAGCTTGAGACCCCAGTGCAAGGAAATGCAGGGGTGGAGAGGCTGGAGTGGGTGGGTGGGTTTGGAACACCCTCACTGCAGCAGAGGAGGGGGAATGGGATAGGGGGTCCCTGGGGGGGCTGGAAAGGGGGTAACATTTGAATAAAGAAAATATCCAAGAAAAAATTCTCCTTCTACACTTTTAAAATTAAAAAAAAAAGAAAGAAAACTCTTATAATGTATAAGAGTTGAAAATGTTCATTGCTACCTGAAGTTGATGTCTGCTAATGGGCATCTTAAGCACAAGAGAAATCATTTAGAATTTGGACTTGAACAAATGAATTAAACAAACCTCAAATATGAAGAGTATGGGTAATATTAATATTACTTCAATATTAATATTCACTATTTAAATGTTTTCTAATATATAGTTGATTTATGTAGAAGTTAATGTGTACTATATTATAGGGTTTGTATTATAGAATTTGAACAAATGACAACGGTAGTAAAAAAGTTAGTAAACAAAATGAAAATACAATGTTTTAATAATCACACACCTCATGTGAAATAGTGTGTTGTATGTGGTAGTTTACATGTCTTCCACAGGCGAGTTTATTTGAACAGTTCATTCCAGTTGGTGCTGCTGTTTGGGAAGGTTTTTCATGTTCAAAATCAAAGATGTGATCTCTGTTTCCACTCCTGATGCCATGCTTGACATTTGTCCTCTGCATGAAATGCCTGTCTGACATGATGCACCTTTATCCCTCAGGAACAATAAGTCAAAATAAACTTTCTTCCATAAGCTGCTTCTGGTTTTGGTGTTTTATCGCAGCAACAGAAAAGTACCTGAACGAACTGTGAGGGTAGGTAACTAAACTTACTACATACACACTGAAGTATATTTCTTCAGGAGAAGATACGGCTATATTTTCCTGGCATAATAGTACTTATCTCACTGTAATACAGATCTTTAAATGTCAACATGCCTAAGGCTATATTTTTTAAATCATTAAATATCTTTATTGGAGGATACAGAAATATTTTAAGGATCTGAGGATAAAATTTTAAAAATGCCTGATATAGGGAATTTGATAGTCATTCATTTCTTAAAGAAAGTGTTCTTAGAAGAATGTCTGGCCTCCTGAGAATGAAGAGGGAATAGACTCTTCACTCCATCCCAGGCCATAAGGTGAAATAATGACATAAAGTCACAGCTATATGTTTTATTTGAATCTGATTTTATAATACATGGTTATTACCTGATTTTTTTCTTAACAATGACATAAATTGGAAGAACGGGGTAGGATCTGTTATATATCTAAAAATGAAGGAAAAAATTTAAAAATTAAAGAATTTTTAAAGTAGACATGAAACAGCTGAAGGAGAAAGAAAGGGAAGGAATATGTGATATGTAAGAGAAAAGAGAATAAACAAATTAACTGGGGTTTCCTGGTATCCATGGTAACATGGTAACATGGAAGACAATAGAATGCCAACCCATTGTCTCTTTTCTTCAACTTGACATATGAAGCAAGGAGATGCTGAGAAGGCACCAATGATGTCCACCTCTGACTTCTGCTTGATAAATTCCCTCTTCTAGAGTGTGTTCTAGAAGAAGTGCATGGATGACACTCCAAGCTCAGGTTGTCTCTCTTTCCCACCCTTTGTTCATCTTTCATGCCTCTGATATTCTCTCTCTCTCTCTCTCTCTCTCTCTCTCTCCCCGTGTGTGTGTGTGTGTGTGTGTGTGCGTGTATTCAAAAAAAATATGGAAATGTTGTTTGCACTATTTGAGGAAATAACATTACAATAGCAAAACAAGTGAATATGATCTCACATTTAAACCAGAATTTGATTACTTTAATCTTCAGCTACAGTTGTATAGAGTATCTTATTATACAAACATGTATTGCATTACATTAAATGTTTTTTGATTACTACTTTGTATTAGAAAGTACATAACAGATGATCAATTAAAATCTCTGTCTTTTTATCTTTATTACTTACCCAGGGATAAATCAAGTTGTCATTTTTTGAGTAATATTATATGCAGGTCACTGAACTAAAAACTGAGGTTGTAAGCACAGCAGTCTCTGAGATACTGGGGCCTCTGAATAATGATCACTGAATTTTCAGGTATCTGAATTCCTGGCCTACTATAATCCTTTGAAATCAAATTAAAATAGAAAAACTTATACACATGGAAAATAATGTTAAAATCAATAACATAGCTCCAACAGTAATATAGAAGAGATGAACAAAGAAATAATATAATCTAATATAATATGTGTCTCAGTCTGTGAATACACTTGCATAACTATACTTGAAAACAGATGGAAATAATCACACAATTGAGTCTTCAAGGAAGTAAGAACAGTTTCACTGCTGTTGTAATTTTGCCTTCTCCAATATTGTAAGCAACATTTCCATCTGGTTTTCTAAGATGACAAATAATTCTTGGTGCAAAATGGCAAAGTACTGAGCTCACCTGACACACACAGTAACTGTATCCTTTGAGTAGAGTTACAGCATTAGCTTGAGTCTTTTAAATTTCCATGGTATATAGGTCATTATCTCTTAGTTTCATTTCAGACTTGCAATGTAGGCATAAAAATATAATTATTATGAAAATGGGGCATTGAATCTAATAGAAGTGGGCTTAGATCTAAAGAATTATTATAAAAAGTAGACATTAAGTCTAATAAGACTAAGCACTGGTTTAGATAGAAATAAAATCTAGACTAGAGCATTGAATCAATTTGGTTGGTAGTGAAATAGCAACTCAATAATTCAAAGCTGAAAACAGAAAAACATGGTTGTCTATAGTCCAAGAAGTTCATGAACAGGTATCTAGAATTCACCTGAACATTGTAACCATTCACCTTGTAAGGTAGTGGTTCCCTGCAATCTTTTATACCATGATCTTACAATGTCATTCAATAGCTTTATTTTTATTTAGTTAATCAAACTCTGCTTTCTTTTTTAATACATTTTAGTTCTATATTTTATCTCTGTGTGTCTACCAATAGAAAAATTAGCAACCTATAGACAAGCTAGCAAATATCTAATAAAATTAATTCTTGACTCATTCTAGAAATTTATAATCTGGTACTTCTGTGAAAAATATTTATTCCAAATTCAGGGCTTTCATTCAATTCTCAGATAAATAATATACAATCATTATAATTAGCCTTAATCAGTATTCAAGCTTCACAGATATCTCCCCTCTATGCTATTAGAATCTATTTTTCTATTGGTAACACCCAGTTATGACTTACTGTGTCACATCTGTGCTGCTCTTAACTCCAATTGCCAACCCTCATGGCCACGTACTTATAACCCACCTACTTTGTGGCAGCTTCCTCCGCTCTCCACCTTTTTCTTGCCCTTGTCGTCTCCTTAGACCCCAAGTATAGGATCCCAAGAACCTCACCTATAACTCTTCTGCACAACTATTAGCTGTAGGCATCTTTATTTACAATCAAGGATAAATTGAGGGGGGTAATGTTAAACTATCATTTGAGTATGTCACTTGGATATGTGCAGACTCTCTAATCCCTGGGGCAAGGAGGCCTTGGGGGCCAATATTTAGCATTACAAACTGCAACAGGTACAAACATTAATTTTAGATCTTCCATATTTAAGTACATCGTACTGTATTTGGATTTAAGTCATCATAATTGCACTGGCTTTAATACAATGTGTAAACAATATCAATGCATACATTACATTTTTAATTTTTAATTTACTGCATTTTATGGCTTGAAAATATCACTACCAAGAGTTACTACTATACATTACAGAGCAATTAAACTATGTCAATGTATTTAATGTATTCTATAGGCATTAGTAAATTAAAACATAGTAAATTGGGCATAATCATGTATGACTCTAAACCCAGCACTTAAGAAGAGACAAGAAGATCAGGAGTTCAAGGTCATTCTGAGCTAATATAAATTAACAGACATCCTGAGCTGTAGCAAGCACTGTCTGAAAAAGAAAAAACCCTTACAATGAATAATTCAAAAAAATCTATTATTTCTACAATGGTGATCACAACAAAAACTAAAATGTGTGAAACATTTTGCCTGTACCAACACAGCAAGAGACCAGAAAGAAAGGGATGACAGTGTAGTATTGAATACAAGGGCAACAGCTTCAAAAACATGATCACTTCCTGGCTGTCAGCAGGTCAGTAGTGCCAAGTCCTGAAAACTCTCCTGGGTCTATGCAGAGAAGACTCAGATTTCCAGAACCACATTGCATGGGTGTAAATTATGTTATTCAAATCTGTAAACCCTACATCCTGTATTCCAAGATAGATATCTCTACCTAAGCCATCTCTCCTTCACACTGCTGGCTTTCTAGGAAATAGTACCTTTTGTTCCATTTTTACTTCTATGCTATTTTATTTTGCCTACAGCTCTTTCTAAAGATAAAATTACCAAACCCATCTTACAGCATGTGCCAAACAAATGTTGTCAAAGTTCTCTGTGGTATTTCTGGAACTCCTGTGACCTTCCCTCACAGTTGAAGTTGTAAAACTAGGCTAGAATAAATCTTCATAGTTTGTTTACACATGTTCAATTGAGTCTATATCCCCCTCCAGAGCAGCTGTGATCACGCTTGCTGGGATATAGTCTACCCTTTTCTTCCAAGTTTTGCTTTTTCATCAATGAATTTTCAATACATTATATTTTATAGACATTCAATAGAACAATTATCTAAATTGGTTATTAATTATATTGTTTAAAACTTCTTGTTAAATTATTATTACAAAGGACTATTATTTAATGTCTCTGTTAAAAAAATCTGGTGAATATCTAAGTTCTATAAAGGTTATCAAGTTTTTTGCTTGTAATAACTCTATAAAGTAGATAATATAACCTCAGTTTTGCAGAAAACTAAGTCAAACTTGTGTTCAAGACAATCAAGCTAGTAAAATCAGAGGACATCTTTAACCTGAACTTTGTCTTTGTCTCTGCTTCTCTCTCACTCTCTTTCTCTCTCTCTCTCTCTCTCTCTCTCTCTCTCTCTCTCTCTCTCTCTCTCTCTCTGTATGTGTGTGTGTATGTGTATGTCTCTTTATCTCTCTATCTCTGTTTTTTTATTTTTAACAAACTTGCAGTGCTAGAAGATGTACTTGAAATTAATAAAACTGAATTTCTTCTCAAATGTCTGTTAACCAGGCATGCCTTAAGCTAGCTGAGTAACATCTGAAAATCACACCCAGAGGACACTCTGCTTCCTAACAGGGAAGGGCATCTCCTGTTCATGTCTTCTGTCAAAAATGCCACTTCTCCAGAGTATAATCAAAGGATACATTTTTGTTTGTGTTGTATTTATTTTTCTCTGCTACAATTTGATTTCTTAAGTATCCCAATGGTGTAAATAAAGAACTTTATACTGAAACCCTGAAAAAAATCACTCCATCAGGATTCTTATTCTTAACAAAAACTGAGTTTACCCCTAGCATCCATCAATTGCCAGTAGTGAGTGTCTATAGCCATGTACATACCAATTTACCCATTCTCTACATGTTGCTTCAGAAATCTCAGTTCAAATGTGTTGTTCATACCTCGACTTTTCTCCAGTGTCTGCATGTAAAGAGCCTCAGAGTATAATCTCAGTATTATCATGTATTCTTCATACACAAAATTCTCTAAGAGGCTCAGGAAAATAGTTGAGATTATGTCCCAGTGAGTTAAGAAAGGAATCAAGGATTAATAGGTATGGAGGACTTTATCAATCCCTTTGACGAAAGAGAGACTCTAGGATGCTTCCTGGGAGCATCTAGCATTTTCAGGACCTATTCATGTCTCAGTGCCATAATGGTGTTCAATAAGAAGTAAATGCAAATTGCTCTTGATGATTTTTACCTAGATAGTCTGTTTTAAGAGTAATAAAATACTTATGGACACTTGGTTTCTTGGAGACTGACTTTTGACAACTGCTCACAACTCTTGGGTTTTATCATGCTCACCTGAAATTAATTTACTCAGATTATAGACTTCAGTCCTAAAGGTGATCCTTTGTTCACGTTTATCCCATCAAGGTTCCCAGACTGTTCTGCAGTCAGCCATTTCATTAGTATCCATCTTTTGAACATTATTATTGATTTGTATGCAGGCATTTCTGTCTTTCAGCATAGCTGATAGATCAGCTACAAAAATAAACTCAGAGTAACATTCAGGGTCCATTCACTTTAATTTCCCATTGAGGTTTGGGAAATGAAAACATTACCCAATCAATTTCATCTCATGAGTAGCTTTACCAAAAAAAATAAATAAATAAATAAGTTGTTGTTTCTTTCTTTCTTTCTTTCTTTCTTTCTTTCTTTCTTTCTTTCTTTTTTCCTGAGCTAACAATGTGACAAGGAAAATGTGTTAAAATAGATTGGTAAAAAATGAAATGATAGAATTGATATAGAAAAAAATTTAGCATTAAGGACTCAGGGAATAGAAATGTGGTATGAGTAAATAACCTGGAAAAAGAAATAATTTAATCATGTTGAGCTGCTCATTTGATTCCATCAGATTATCATGTCAGAGAACCTAATTTGAGGAATTAGCTCAATGTTTTGTCTAAATGTTATTTCTTAAACTAAGTAATTAATGACAAGAAAATATATGGGTTATTTTTCTATTTTATAATGTATGTCTATTGAACAAGTCACTTTGGTTAGAAAGTCACTGAGTTGACTATGTGTTATTTCTGAACTACTTTCACGATATAATATACCTTTCTCCACTGTGAAAAGCAAGCAATCCTATTAAATTCAGATAAAGATTTTCAGTGGGAAAAGCAGTCATAAGTATAAAAATTGTCAACTCAATGACTGCCTTTAACACATTCTAGTACATTTGAACACTACATGGAAGATCTCCATAGAAATTAAACTCTCTGGTGCCCCTCAGCAATTGTCATAAATGATTTTCATTGCCCAGTTGTTGATTTGGTTCTCCATTCCATCTTCACTTGGCTTTTAACCTTCTTAGTGTGTTTACAAGTATCTGGAAATGGATTCACCCAGATTCTTCAATATTTGCTAATGCATGGGGTACATTGCTAAAACAGAACAGAATGCAATTTGCAATTGGAGAGATGCTGTTAGCTAATGAAGAAAAGAAAACAGTTTGTATCAGAACATTTTTATGTGGGCTTTAAATTTGCAGATTTCCTTGATACAGTGATATTTGAATGGGCCTACTCAATCCACAATAGCTTCACAGCATTAAAAAAGCTCTTTCACTAGGAAACAGTACAACTTGGTTGTATCACTGCTGGATTTCCATTTTTCTCTTATTTAACACAGGTTGCAATATTGTTTGGGGTTTCTTCATGACCACAAGGCAAAGCGTATCTCTCAGGCTCCTTTGAGTTTGTGGAGTAGAAGAGTCAGATCAAGCTCAGGGCTGGGCATGAAGTAGGTATTAAATATACAATTTGAACTTAATTGAATTAATTTTTTTAAGTTTCTTTATAACAATGTTGCATTTTTACAAAGTGTTTAGCATTTTGTAATCTATAGATTTTGATCCAACTAAATCATTTAAATGTACTTATGGGGAAAGGATTGTTTGAAAGTCTTATAGTTACAAGAGCCAATTTGCATATTTGCCATTTGATTTCTTTTTTTTTTTTTTGAGCACTGCTATTTAAAAATAAACCTTTTCTTGTTTAATCACAAAAAAAGACAAATTGTTCAGTCTCATAATTCAAATATAAACAATAAGAGAACCCTTTGGATGTTTATTCCTATTGCCAGTTATTAATGATATGCTGTGCTAAAAATAATTATAGTGCAATACTAAGCCTGTTTTTCATGCATGTCTATTACTGCTCATCATTGTCATCAGTAACTTGGCTGAAACCAAGGCTTGTGTTGCCTTTGTGCCTCCTGTTTTCAGTCAGAAGGTTTGGTTCACTGAACCTCTTCTGAAGACCATGAATTTATTCTTTATTTAAATAAATTCAAGCATTTTAATCTTTTCTTCATCAACATAAAAGTCTGAAAATTATTTTGATCTCTTAAGAAAATTCAACTTTGCCTTCACTGTGAAGTTTTTGTTGTTTTGTTTTCCTGTTGTACTTTTTATTTCTGATGAATCTGGCTTACGTTTGCTCCTCTGTTCTCGCCCCTACAATAGACATGAGAGAATTTGAGGCATGTGGGGTTTTTATTATTGTTCTGTCAAATATTACATCTGACTGAAGTTTCTCCCCCTTCTCCTCCCCCACCCACACACACATACCTCCCTTCTCTCCCAGATCTAGGCTCTCTCTGCATCCCATCAGAAAAAAGCAGGCCTTCCAGGGACAACAACCAAATACTGAATTACAAGCCACAATAAGACTAGTCACATACCATCACATCAAGGCTGGACAAGGCAGCCCAATATGAAGAAAAGTTTCCACAAGAACTCAAAGGACTCAGGGACATCCCCCACTCCCACTGTTAGGATTCCCACAAGAACACCAAGCTATTCAGCTCAGAGGACCTAGATCAGACCTCTAAAGGTTCCCTGATTTCTGACGGTCTCCATGAATCCCAGTCAGTTGAGTCTGTTTGCCCTGTTCTCCTGGTATCCATAGTCCATCTGATCCTTTCTACCCTGCCTCTGCAGGACTATCAAAAATCCACCTAATGTTTGGGTGTGGGATTCTGCACCTGCTCCCATCAGTTGATGGATGAAATCTTTCTGGTGTCCTTGATGACAGTTCAGCTAGGCACTTGTCCCAGAACACTTGTAGATCAGATTGTAGATCTAAAGTTTTGTGACTGGGTTGGTGTCCCTCTACTTGAGGCATTGCCTGATTACAGAAGATGGCTTGTTCAGGTTGTGTTCCGCATTACTCGGAGTCTTTGCTAGGGTTACTCTC
The DNA here is from genome assembly GCA_019843965.1 of Rhynchomys soricoides. Classification (NCBI taxonomy): domain Eukaryota; kingdom Metazoa; phylum Chordata; class Mammalia; order Rodentia; family Muridae; genus Rhynchomys; species Rhynchomys soricoides. The sequence goes on from JADRCH010000030.1 coordinate 2,860,959, forward strand.
GTAGCTTCCATGGGATTTCCATTGCACTAGGTTTCTACCTCATTCCTGAAATGCCCCCAATGCCAGTGATTTCTCCAGTATGTTCTCTCCCCCAACCTGATTTCTCTTATTCCCAACTCCATATGCTCCCAATCCACCATGGACATTTATTTTATTTCCCCTTCACAGGGAGATCTTTGCATTTCCCTTTAAGCCTTCCTTGTTATCTAGCCTCTCTGGGATTGTGGAGTAAGCATAAGTATCCTTTACTTTGCAGCTAGAATCCACTTATAAGTGAGTATATACCATGTTTGTCTTTCTGGGTGTAGGTTACCTCACTCAGGATGATTTATTTTTAGTCCAATCTATTTACCTGCGAATTTCATGATATTGTTGTACAATATTCTATTGTACAAATGTGCCATAATGTTATCCATTCTTCATTTGAGGGGCATCTAGGTTGTTTCCAGTTTCTGACTATTAGTGAATAATGCTGTTATGAACATAGTTGAGCAAGTGTCCTTGTGATAGGCTGGAGCATCCTTTGAGTATATGCCTAGGAGTGATATATCTAGGTTATAGGTAGATCCATTCCCAGTTTAAAAACCACCAAATATTTTCAAAGTGGTTGTACAAGTTTGCACTCTCACCAGCTATGGAGGAGTGTTCCCCTTGCACCACATCCTTGCCAGCATGACTATTATTTGTGGGTTTGATCATGGCTATTCTGACAGATGTAAGTTGGAATCTCAGAGTCATTTTGATTTGCATTTCCCTGATGACTAAGGAAGAAATTATTCTTTAGCAGTAAGTAAAATACCTTCTCTGACATTCATGCTAATCACTACATCAAATATGGTGTATATAATTCCTGTCTGCTATGATTTCAAATGCAAACTGTTCCACAAAAATAAATATAAAGGAAACATGAAGTCAGTATAAAAAACTGGGGGGATGGTAATGTTTATGTTATGTTCTCCATGACCCTGATGATTGGTACTATTTGTATAAGCTACACAGCTTAGAAGGATATAAGGTCTTGGCGGAAGGGGGCAACTTGACATCTTTTAATGAGCCTTTAACTTATTAAACCTTACCATCACAGTCTAGTGCTATGAGGATAGATCTTGTGGGTATCCTGAAAGAATGAAAACTCAGTGTAAGCCCCTCATAGCATATGAGTGTACAGGCCACCCCATTCCCTGGCCTACATAGTATAAAGCTTTCGAAATCCCATCAAATCCCCACCCTGGAAATCCCCAGCCTGGAAATTATATCAAGAAATGTTAAAACCTTGTCTTCTGCTAAGTTCTCTGCTGATTCTCACTTGAGCAGAGGCAGCCACTCCCCTGGGTTTTTGCTCCCAAACCTCTCATGTCATGTGTGTTGTGCCGTGTGACTGTTTCCTTGGCTCTGGACTGTAGGATACCTTTCCCTTAAGAATTTTGGAGAAGCCTTTGGAGAAACCTTCATCCACCAGAGCAGAGCTGTAACACTTGAAGTGGCGAAGCCTTCTTCCCATCCTAGAGGAGAACTGTAATACCTCCTCAGGAAACCTTTCCCCTCAGAGCTGTAATGCGTTAGTGCTATATCTAGGATTGGTTCTCATGGTGCTCACACTCTTCCTCAGGACCTAAGCTGCACAGGGTCCATATTCCTCATAATATTTACCTTCAAGGTAAATTTCCCTTTTGGATGGTGTAAATTTCCATAAGCTCAATGAACTGAACATAGAGAACCTGAGCATAGAGCAACAGAAACTGTTCTGGGACTCTTGGAGGAGGATGTACTTCTCCACACACACCCCCCCCAAGCCACTGTCTTTAAAGCTAATGCTGGCTCTCTTCACCTGACCCCATTCTCCCATCCTTGAAACTGCAACCCTGCAGTTTCCTTAGGCCCAGCTGAGCTATACTGCCCCTCCTTCCTTCCTTCTTCTTTTTTCTTCCCTTCAGAACTTTCCACAGCACCTCTATGCCCTGATGACATTTTTGACTCCTCTCTCCAATACTTTTCCTGTGGATAAGATCCCCTTCTACAGCTCTGTTTTCATCCTTGACTTGTGGCTTCTATGATAGTCCTGGTATCAGGCACAAGTATCTCCTTGGGCTTAGCCAGACTAAGGCCCAGGATGACCCACTGAATGGCTGTGTCTTCATCCAGTCCTCCCGAAGGCATAGGGATGCCTTTGAGTACAGATTGCTGTGACATTGTTTCTCCCCACTCTCATTCATGGAGAGTGTCTTCCATACCCTCTCCTTTACCCTTGGGGATGCCTTTTAGTAAACCTTTAGCCCATTCACCTGACATCCTACCTGACAGTTCCTAAACTTGTTCACTTTTGCAATAGAATTGTCCTCAATATTCCTTAGTTAGTCGATCCAAAAGGCCTCCTAACAGCATGCCACGTTTTCAAATCATTTGAGACCTTTACAAATACTGTGAGTAACCAGGGAAGTAATTCTATATTTGTCTTTTCTCCTCTCCAAGCCCTGTTCAGTTTTGCCTGCTCTCCCAGCTGGGGTAAATGTCGCTTTACTGTTGATGGATACGTAAGTGTTTTAAAAAGTGGGAACCTGGAACTACAGCAGCAGGATCCAGAGAATGCAGAAGATGCAGCAGATACATCCAGGGTACAGGCAGTCTTCCCTAGCTGGTACATCCCTCATCTTCCTTCTGAAACATCCTCTACCTGTAGTAAGGTTTTAAAATGTCCTGTCTCTAAGCCTTCTTTGTTCTAAGCTTACTGAATTCAGTTTTACAGGGAAGCAGGTGTCTTTTAGGTAGGAATGACATCAAACTGTTGTTTTATGCTCTCTCACTTCAATTAAAATCTGCCCTTGGAGTTGAGGTATCACTGTCTCTTCTCTTAACTTAAGCATGCTTATAAGAGAAACACTTAACAAAAGCAAAAGGACAGACTATTCTTGTACTGGATGGTTTTCTGTGTCAACTTGACACAAGCTGGAGTTCTCACTCAGAAAGGAGCCTCCTTTGAGAAAATGCCTCCATCAGATCCAGCAGTAAGGCACTTTCTCAATTAGTTATCAAGGAGGGAAGGCCTATTGAGGATGGCACCATCTCTGGGCTGGTAGCCCTGGGTTCTATAAGAAAGTAAGCTGAGCAAGCCAGGGGAAGCAAGCCAGTAACATCACTCCATGGCCTCTGCTTCAGCTTCTGCTTCATGAACTGCTTAGTTCCAGTCCTGACTACCTTTGGTGATGAACAGCAATGTGGTAGTATATCCCATTCCTCTCCAACTTGTTTCTTGGTCATGATGTTTGTACAGGAATAAAAACCCTGACTAAGACAATGCTCAGTGAGGACTATTGCTACTCAAGTCATACTCTTTTGATTTTGGTTTTAAGTCTCTAAAAATTTTACTGTGGTATAAGAATTGCCTCAAAATTTTTAAGCATATTGGGTATGATTAAAAACCTACAAAATCTATAACAAATGGTTAACCTAAAACTCATTTACACCAGGGATGATAGTTAAAACTCTATAAATTGTTATGCTTTTTTTTAATACTATATTTGCATTTCAAATGTTTCCTCCTTTCCAGATCTCCCCTTTGAACTTCCCCCATCCCATCCCCCTCCCCCTGCCTCTATGAGGGTATTCTCCCTCCCACCCACCCACCCACTCTCATCTTCCCTCCTTGGCATTACCCTATACTGGGGCATCTAACACCCTCAGGCCCAAGAACCTCTCCTCCCCCTGATGGCTAACAAGACCCTCCTCTGAGACATATGTAGCCATGTATCTTCTTTGGTTGGTGGTCCAGTCTCTGGGAGCATTGGATGGTCTGGCAAGTTAACACTGTTGCTCCCTCCATGGGGTTGCAAACTCCCTCAGCTCCTTCAGTCCCTTCTCCAACTCCTCCATCTGGGACCTCATGCTCAACCCAATGGTTGCTGTGAAGTGAATCTTGGGTATTCCGAAATTTTGGGCTAATAACCACTTATCAGTGAGTACATACCATGTTCATTCTTTTGTGACTGAGTTACCTTGCTCAGGATGATATTTTCAAGTTCCATCAATTTGCCTGTGAATTTCATGAAGTCAATGTTTTTAATAGCTGAGTAGTATCACATTGTGTAAACATACCACATGTTCTGTATCCATTCCTCTGTTGAGGGACATCTGGGTCAAGGACCTCCACATAAAATCAGATACATTGAATCTAATAGAAAGTGGGGGAAAGTTTCGAAACCATGGTCACAGGGGAAAACTTCCTGAACAGAACACCAATGGCTTATGCTCTAAGATCAAGAATCGACAAATGAGATCTCATGAAATTACAAAGCCTCTGCAAAGCAAAGGACACTGTAAATGGTACAAAACGGCAACCTACAGATTGCAAAAAGATCTTTACCAATCCTACATCCAATAGAGGGCTAATATCCAATATATACAAAGAACTCAAGAAGTTAGACTCCAGAGATCCAAATAACCCCATCAAAAAATAGGGAACATAGCTAAACAGAGAATTCTCAACTGAGGAAACTCATAGGGCTGAGAAGCACCTAAAGAAATGTTCAACATCCTTAGTCATCAGGGAAATGCAAATTAAAACAACCCTGAGATTCCACCTCACACCAGTCAGAATGGCTAAGATCAAAAACTCAGATGACAGCAGATCAGGCGAGGATGTGGAGAAAGAGGAACACTATTCCATTGACGGTGGGATTGCAAGCTGATACAACCTCTCTGGAAACCAGTTTGGTTGACCCTAAGAAAAGTGAGCATAATACTGCTTGAGGACCCAGCTATTCCACTCCTGGGCATATACGCAGAAGATGCTCCAACATGTAATAAAGACACATGCTCCATTATGTTCATAGCAGCCATATTTATAATAGCCAGAAGGTGGAAACAACCCAGATGTCTCTCAACAGAGGAATGGATACATTGGTAATCTTAAAGTAAACATGTGGGTTGCTGCCATCTTAGTTTCGGTCCCTCCATATGGATGAAGGCAGCCATGTGGGTGACACTCATTTTTGCTAGGATTGTAAAGGATGCACTTTGGCCAGTAACTTAACTCTGAACTTGATTGAAAGTGACCACATAGCATAAATCAACCAAGGAGAAAACCACACTTAGCTATGAAGCCCACACCACATGATTTTGATCATGTGTCTCCCCTTTATCAGTCTCTACCCACAGTCCCTTATTTCCTTCTCCAGCCACGTTGGTCTTTATTCCTTCTTCTTTTGCTGTAGGTTGTTCAAATCTACCTTCTAATCCACCCACTTCAGCCCACTGCAGCCTTTAGTCGTCCTGCTCCTTCCCTCTCCATTATGAGATTCCCTTTACTTCCCATTACCTGGCCTAAACTGGCTACAGTTTTCCCTTTATGAGAAGTTTCTGGGGTGGGCTGATTTTTGTCTTGAAATCCATAATTTTATTCATATTTAGTATTAGAAACAAATGAATTTGCATTGTATAATATTTTATTAAGATGATTTTACATGTGTGCACTCATGTTTTGTGTTTGTGTGCACAAGCATGTGTGCATTTTTAAGGAGCCAAAGTTTGTTCTTAGGCACTTTATTGTATTACTCAGCATCTTGTTTTTTGATATCACCTCCTCATTAAGTTTACACATTTGCTAGGCTGGCTGTCCAGTGGGCTCCAGAATTAGTGCTAGAGTTGTCTTTGACAACTCCTCCAGCATTGTGGTTACATATGGGGATGCCATGCCCAGCTCATGGTGGATTCTGGGAATCTGAATTCATGTCTTTATCCCTGAATAGAAAGCATTTTGCTTAGTGAGATATCTCCCCAACCCTTATTAAAACACTTTTTGAAGTCGAACACTGATGCACACCTGTAATCCTAGCTACTTAGGAAGTTGATATGAGGAAGAGCTCTTGAGCTCAGAAGTTCAGGACCAGCCTTGGTAACGTACCAACACACCATCTCTTATATTTTACTTGGCAGATAACAGATATGATTTTTCAAAGAACTGAAATGCTAAGGAAAATATTCACCAAGTCTTCATTTTTATATGGCTTAAATTCCATATGAATTGAAATAACCTCATTGAATTCAATAGTTCTTAGCGAAGCAAAATACAATTGCTATACAGAATTCTGTAGTTTCCCTCTTTAAATCTGAGTTTCTCTTTGACATAGAATATAGATATGATAATTATTTTTACATCCAAATTCACTGTAAATTCTAACTTATTTCTACAGTGAAAGTTATTTGTTTTTGCTTTGTAGCTTTGATTCACAACTTTTTCTTAACTATGTTTTACTGAAGTCCTTTCAGCCTCTGTATAATATTATTAGAAATGGTAAAGCCCTCTCATGGCTGTTAAAATAGGATTATACATAAAAACGTGGCATTGTAAGACACCCATTCAAAGGGGAAGCTGAGAAAGTAAATCAACAGACTATTCACTAAAAGTGCTTCTTTTCCCAAGGTGCTATGATTCAGTAAGGTCAGAATGCAGACAGACAGAGTGTTAGTGGTATGATGTCTCTGTGATTCTTTCCAGGATTTCCACTCACTGTTGTGGTACTAGCAGTCTCCTGTCCTCTAGGGTCTCCTTACTGAGGTCCCTTGTAAGTGCTAATCAAACCTCCTCTACAGATGATTCCTATTCTATACTAGAGAAGGAGACTATTAGAACTTTGAAGTATCTTCTCCATATAGATCTCCAGATGTTGATCTTTTATCACAGGGTTTCAATTGACAAAGCTATGTTAGGTTTGTTCTGAGTTATTAGCCATAGTCTAATAATTTTTATGTAGGCTTATTATCTAGCTTGAGATATATGTTCCTGGTTTTGCTTCTGAATGTGGGCAATATATTGAAAGTATATTTTAGAGATAGATAGATTCTCCTTAGCTCTTTTGCCCACTGGAGTTGGTCTTACCATCAGCAAGCTGTACTTTCTACAGCAATTTCTGTTGTTGTGTTTCCAGAAATGTGCATCTTTCCCTCCCCAAGGCCTTAGATATCACCATGCTCTGTTCCAATTCTGCTATGAAATTGTGCCAGAATAGTGCACTTCATGCTTATCCAAGCAACCCATTCTGATGACCATTTATAAAGTTCAAGGAAAGTTTTACTTTTTCCCCAATGCCCAATTTTCTTAAAAACTATCTGTTTATGTCTGGTGCTCAAGAGATTTTGAATCAAAATGGAATGTCTATGGTAGTTAATCAAAGTCTTCTGTCTGTTGGAGAAAACGGATGCTGTATGCTCTACACCCTGAGCATGAACTTAGCAAATGAGTAGAGCTTCAAAAAGCATCTTCATTTTACAAGAAACCAGATGCTTCAGATACTACCACTGGATCTGAGGACCAGGTTCATCCTGTGTAACAGTGACAAATAACACATGATCTGCCTGAGTCTTAGTGCTCTTTATAAAATGAGAAAATAATTTGCCTCATCAGACTGAGCTGCAAAATACCAAATTCTTTGTAAATCTCAACTCACAGGAAAAAAAAAATGTGACATTTTAGGCACCAAGAAGCACAGGATATCTTTGGCCATCAGCTCTCCACTGTATGCTGCCAATTCATAGCTTCTTGGAGGATTTAATATATGGAACAAAACAAAAACAGCAGAATGTACACCAAAATACATTTCCCTAAAGTACAAAAGCAATTATCAAAAATATCTTGAAGAACGGAGAAAACCAAGTGTGCCCAGATTCAAAATAACTCTATATGAAAATAATTAAATTGTGGTCAACAACTTGACCTACACCTGACACAAACTTGTCAGTTGTAACTCTCAGACAAAAGGCTGACCTCTCATGTGTGACCACAGTGGCTTTAGAGTCACTCTTCTGACAAAATAAGCCTCTGGAGAAGACAGTCACTTGTACTACTTCCTACTGATTTCTCCACGTTTGAGGAAAAAACTTGCACTTGAGTCACCACAATTTATTTTTAATTAGGATTTCTCTTTAATGATGTGCTTTCAAATTCCTTGTCTTTCTTCATGTTAGTGCCTTCAAAAGACTGTACTCCTAAATATTTCTGGAAGTACAACACTTGTCATCCTTCGTGGTCTGCAGCCAAGGTCTTCACCTTCATGAAGACCCCATGAGTCCCTACATCCCTCCCATTGATAGATGCTATTCCTCCTTCACACTCACAACACGTAATTTCTCTTGCATCATGATAATACTGTGACTATATTGCCCTCTAATTCACAAATGTGCCCTAGCTTCCTTTTCATGCATTTTTGGATGACAAATGTTCCTTTACAAGCTATATTAAAATTTAAGTCTCTAAATTTTAATATGCTTTGAATCTTAAGAAGTTTAATAAATATTTGTCATTTTCATGATTTATGTCTGTCTTTGAGGCTCCATTTTCCATTACAAATAGATAATTGAAATAAAAAATAACTAAGGCAGGGTCTCATGTATGTCCTAGATGACACTGAACTTGCTACAAAACTGAGGATGATCTCAAACTACTGATCCTCCATCCATGAGCTGAGAATGCTGATATGTCACTTTATACAACAAATTATGTTATTTTTCCCAATGACAGAACTTCTGCCACAGTAGTCTCTTCTCAGTGAATAAATGGTTCTCAGTTCATCCATGTCACCTACAAGAATCTACCATTTGAAAATGCTTTCTGTAAGTGGAGAGAGCAGATCCAAAAGCATCATTGTGACCTCTTCTGACAAACTTCTCAGAAGTAAGACCAGCTGAAGGCATGGATGTGTTGAAGTCATACAACAGCAGGAAATCATGACTCCTGATCAAAATTCCTTTTCCTTCCCTCAGTAACATTTTATCTCTTTCCCTGTTCATGAGACACTTACTTTCTTAATAAACTTTAGTTTGAATGTGTATTAAGTACTGAAAATTTAAGTGACAGTGATTATTTGAAATCAAATTAAGTGGTACATGCTTTAAAATGCACCGTAAAAGTTTATAGGCCAGTCGTTCTCTCAAATTACATTTGTGAGATACTTACAAGTCAGACATAATCACTGACACTTAGCATGCACGAGGTCCCTGTATAATTACAAATAACATACGGCACAGAAAACATGGCATATATGCACAATTAAATCATCAAAAACTAACATTTCTAAAATGTGTTCATTTCATTAACAGAATTATATGTGTGACTGAGAATTAGAAAGAAATATTTTCCCAACATCATCCTTAAATGTTATGATGAAAACTTACCGTAAAAACCTCTGTCTTTTCCACTTTTTGAGTGCACTCTTACCATCTCTGTCAACTCCTAGTAGACAAAAATGGTCTAAGACTCACAGTCGACCATGATATACTAAAGTTAAAATTCAAAGTATTGGTAAAGTAGAAAACTTGTCATAAGAAATGGAACTTCAGCTCTTGCTGAGTGGTTCTCTGATTGGTCTATATATTAGAGTCACTATGGCATATCTGACTTTCAAAGACTCTGATTTAAATGGCCTGTGTTCATCCTCAAACATGGCATCCTCTACAGGTCCCCAGGAGATACACATTTCCATTCAGTGTTGAAGGCCAGTGGACTAATTGTGGATCATCATTCTAACAAGGCAACAGTAGTCAGTGATAGGTAGTGCACAGCACAGCAATGATGCTCAATCATATAACTTTTCTGTTTGTTCATTTTAAGAAGAACATTTTAAGCTCACAATACTTTATCAATCCTTGACATGTCAATCCGTTTTAACCAAAAAAGGAAAAACAGAACAAAACAAAAAATCTCATGCAGAATTGTCAAATTTAATGAAGTTATTTAATAAATGTTTATTAAATAGCTATGCATCCCTTTCCCTCAGACACCACAGTGCCTTGCCATATACAGATCATTTGTTCAGTCAGTCATTCATTTATTAAGATTTCATGTGAATTCACTACACATAAGACTTTAACCTCAGGTATGAAAGAGATAAAAATGAAAGGCAGTGATATTTATCACTGATCAGAAGAATAGCCCAGCATGCAGCTGACACAGTGAGACAGCAGGGAAATCTCTAGAAGCAAAGATAAAGAAGTGACTGTCTGCTTTTGAAGACAAAAGGTAGGTCAAGAATACAAACTTTGAAGCAAAAGGACCACAAACACCAAGCCATAAAAGATGTCCAGGAATGACCAATCAGAGAAGAGAGGAACTGTCTGCCTACTTAGGAAAATAGCAATGACAAAAGTTAGGCATGAGGCCAGACACAGAAATCAATTTTTGGGCAATTGAAGACATAGGATGCCAGATGTACAGAAGAGAGGAGACATGGATTGTTTTTAAAGGAACTATAATGGAAAGTTGAATACTAATACTAAAATACATTTGCTCAGAAGGAAGGAATTCTAATGTTTCACAATACAAAGGAGTGGTGATAAAGAATTACAAGAATGGTGACTTATACACTTACCACCTAGGATGCTGATGAAAGAAGATTTCCATGCATAAAATCTAGCTTGGGCCACTGTTGAGATCTAGGCCAGCCTCAGTTATAAAGTAAGACACATTCAAATTTTATTTTATTTTTTTATAATAAGCTTCTGTGCATTTTGTGAAGAAGTACAAGAGAGGGATTCAAAGGCTTGAAGAATAAATGATAGAAAAATTGCTATCTCACCTAAATTGCTAAGTACATGTTGGATATGCAAGTTGAATTGTAATTTGAGCTCCTTTAATGTATATGATTAATACTTGATACTGAATATTTGAATGACTATACTTTAAAATATATTCCAAGTTTCAGTGTCACACAATAAGTTTTGGTGTTCATGAAGAGATAATTAATTCATAGATCTGTGTTTAAAAACTAGAAATTTAGTTTAAAACTTGACAGGAAAGCACTCTTGGTACAAAGTAGGACTCAGGGCAGGAGCAAACATGTCAGCCCACAGCTCAGTTTTCTCTAAAAGTTAGTAGTAATTCCAGATGGCAACTCATGCAGATTCAAGTCATTTGTGCTTTATTGAGGAGTGGGTAAAATATCAACCTGCCCTAATACATCCTGTGTTGGCTTGAAACATCTATTTAATTTAGAATCCGTACTCTATTGCTTAAAAGTCACTTTCAGCCTAGTTCTTGTTAGTGAAAGCAAAGTTTTACTGGAGTACAGCCATGCTCATTCATTTGCATTTTACACATTGATGTTCTCATGCTGTAAGAAGAGAGTAAAATATTTGTGACTGAGACCAGATGGGCTGTGAACATAACAATTTACTATCTAATCCTTTCAGAAAAATTAAAAAGCAAAAAGCTTGCCAACTGTTGATCTAGCTGTGAGTATGATTTCCACTATAATGTTCCAATTAAAATGAAAAATACCTGGGGCTGGAGAGATGGCTCAGCAGTTAAGAACGCTGTCAGCTATTCCAGAGGAATCAGGTTTCAACTCACAGTACACCACGGCAGTGCATGGATGTCTGTAACTCCTATCCAAGGTGATGAGACAACCTCCTCTGACTTCCTCCAGCGTTCATACACATGGTACACTGGTCCAAATGTAGGCACAACACTTGTACACATAAAATAATATTTTTTTCATATTTTATTTACATTTCAAATGTTTCTGATCTCCCCTTTGGAACCTCCCCATTCCCTCCGCCTTCCCCCTGCCAATATGGGGATATTCATGTGTATTCTTTAGTTGGTGGATCAGTCTCCGGAAGTATGGGGGGGGGGTCAGGTCAGCTGCCACTGTTGCTACCCCCTGGGGCTGCACACTCCCTCAGCTCCTTCAGTCTTTTCTCCAAGCCCTCCATTTGGGATGTCACACTCAGAACTACTGTTGCTGCAAAGTGACTCTTGGGTATTTCAAACTTTTGGGCTAATATCCTCTTAACAGTGAGTGCATACCATGTTCATTCTTTTGTGACTGCCTTACCTCTCTCAGGATGATATTCTCAAGATCCATCCATTTGTCTACGAATTTCATGAAGTCATTGTTTTTAATAGCTGAGTAGTATTCCATTGTGTAAATGTACCACATTTTCTGTATCCATTCCTCTGTGGAGGGACATCCATTCCTATCTCCCTGTACAAAGCTCAAGTACAAGTGGATCAAGGACCTTCACATAAAACCAGATACACTGAATCTAATAGAAGAGAAAGTGGGGAAGAATCTCGAACACTTGGGCACAGGAGAATTGTTCTTGAACAGAACACCAATGGCTTGTGCTCTAAGATCCAGAATTGACAGATGGGACCTCATAAAATTACAAAGCTTCTGTAAGGCAAAGGACACTGAATATTGTAAAACGGCAACCTACAAATTGGGAAAAGATCTTTACCAATCCTACATCTAATAGAGGGCTAATATCCAAAGTATACAAAGAACTCAAGAAGCTAGACGCCAGAGATCCAAATAACCCTATCAAAAAATGGGGAAGTGAGAATTCTCAACTGAGAATTCTCAACTGAGGAAACTCGAATGGCCAAGAAGCACCTAAAGAAATGTTCAACATCCTTAGTCATAAGGGAAATGCAAATCAAAACAACCCTGAGATTTCACCTCACACCAGTCAGAATGGCTAAGATCAAAAACTCAGTTGATAGCAGATGTTGGCGAGGATGTGGAGAAAGAGGAACACTCCTCCATTGCTGGTGGGAATGCAAGATGATACAACCTCTCTGGAAATCAGTTTTATGGACCCTCAGAAAAATGAACATAATACTACCTGAGGACCCAGCTATTCCACTCCTGGGCATATACCCAGAAGATGCTCCAACATGTAATAAAGACACATATTCCACTATGCTCATAGCAACCATATTTATAATAGCCAGAAGCTGGAAATAAAATAATATTTTAAAAATAAAAATAATCACAGGGCAGTGGTGGTGCACGCCTTTAATCCCAGCACTTAGGAGGCAGAGGCAGGTGGGCTTCTGAGAGTTTGAGGCCAGCCTGGTCTACAGAGTGAGTTCCAGGATAGCCAGGTTAACAGAGAAACCCTGTCTCGAAACAAACAAATAAGAAATAAATAAATAAATATAATCTAAATAAAATTTTCTTATATCTGAGATTAATAATGAATTAAGCCCCACCTCCTGACAATACATTAGTGCAAAACATAACTGTGGTAAGCATGCAAGGCCTCAAAGAACAACATGCAGACTCAAGCTGAAACTGTGCTACTTTTGTGAGTAACATGGGAAGATTCTTAAAGGTTCCTAGACAGAACCATAGAGTTTAGTACTGAAGATGGTTTATTACACAACACCATGGATAATATTTCATTCCATGGTAAATATGAAGAATGACAATGGACAAGTAATTTGTGTGGCTCATGTGGTTCATGAATATTTGAGGATAATATTTGTCCATGGCAGGGTTAAGGAGAATGATCAGTGATTAGCAGAGCCTAGTGCGACATATATGCACTCAGTAAGGAAGTCACCAAGACAGATTTCCAGAGGCCTATCAATCATGTCTCATATCTGGTTTTCTAATATAACTTTAATTGCACTCAAAGTAATCTGCTGAAGGCCAATATTGCTGAGTCTCCCCAGCAGGTATATGTTGTCATATGATCAAACCTGGGGAAAATATGTAAATAAAGGGATAAGCATAATTGTTTAAATGATTGCATAAGAAAAATAATTGCATAAATAAAATAATTGCATAAATAAAATAATTGCACATTATCTTTGATTGGGTAAGCCATCCATTCTTACATTCTGTTCCCTTTCTCAAGGAATATGTCAGAAGGCATGGAAGACAATAACATTGACTATGAAAATGAAGATGAATACTTAAACATGGGAAGAAACAAAAAGAAAGGTTAGGTCCATGGATTTTCTGAATAATAGAATTTCCAAGCCACAGCATAAAAACAAACCTACACATGAGGGACAAATAAACACTTACCTTTTTTAAGTGACTGTATTTTATTTTACAGATGTATGATTTACACATATGTTCTTACATATATTATTTACATCTACATACATTGTATACAATTCACATATAATTAACCCATGTGTATTTTAACTGTATTGTCCTTTATGTTTGGCTTAAGTAGTGAGTAAATCTGGCACACGCTAAAAATTGATTTGTATCCCTTGGAGATCAGTCCCTCTAGCCCTTTGTCTTTACACCTCCATCACCATGTCATCACTCGACTGTGATCTTTTGATTAGAGCTCTGTCATAATCATCTGAACTAATCCAGACATTATCACCAGAGCTTTTGGCAGTTCACACAGAAGTCTGGACCCATGGTCCAGAAGACACAGTTTTTGATGAGGAGTGTGTGCCAAGGGAGAAGCAAAGATATGTGAAACACACAAGTAATATGGATTAAAGTTTGGGGCCAGTGGGTTTTTAAAAAGCTATTGTGGAATGTGGAGTAGTTTTTACTCGTGGTTTCAAGGGCATACTGATTTTACAGTTCAATTCTTTGTATTTATGTCAGGCAAGACAAAAATGCCTGTAACTCAAATCCAGCTAATTGGGTGCCTTTAGCTTTCACAGTCACCTGCACACCCATGTACATGTACCCACATGTACACAAATACATAATTAAAAATAAATCTAAAAACAATACTATTAGGAAAAACTCCTTGTTTGAATGTATGGAAACTCAACAAAGAAGGGACTACAGTTCATTCACCAAAGAATCTACAGAACCTGTAACAGGCTCATAATTTCCATGGATTCTCAATATAGCATAACTGTGTGACTGGATGAGGGAATCAAAAGATTATTCCTAAATTTATTCCTAAAGTCATTTCCTAATTAGATACTGAACTTGAAATACTTGTTACTGTACTAGGAAACAAAGGCCAAGAGCAAATATTAGGCAGCTTTTTACAAAGTTAGGAAAGAAGGAAATATATTCAGTGATAACATTTTGCAAAAAGAAATAGCTGGTCTTCTAAAAATAATTAGCAAAGGCCAACAGAAATAAAAGAAAAAAATAATGCTCGATGTTTTGAATACCCTCTAGAGACGAACATTTTTTATTTGACATTTAAAGCTACCTCTGTTATATCCTTTACAACTATTGCTATACAGCCTAAGAGTTAATAACAGTCTGATGGAGAGTAAACAAAACAAATAAGGTTCCACAGGGAGGGAAGGTCAAGAAAATGGGCAGTCAGAAAGAAATCAACTCTTAGTATCCTTGCTAGCAGGCTGCCTGGACATCGCCAGCCCTGCTAGCAGGGTCTCAGGGCATGTGGAATAATTTTCTCCCTTTGCTATTTGTTAAGGACTCAACATACACCAGTCATCATTCAACCAGTTAAGGATTATTCTAGAAACTGAGAATATAATAGTAGACCCTGAGTTGTCCATTAGTATTGTACTAGAAGACATTCAGGGAAGCACACAAGTAATAGTCATAGATCAAAGGGTTGCACATCTTAATGTCTCATGATAATTCCAATTTAAGTCTGTTGCTAGCTATAACTTCTGCTAGCATTCTTTCACTTTCCATAGTAGCTGGGCGATGAGTATCATGCCAGGATGGAAATCTTAATGAAATCTTACAGGATAGAGTTTGAGTGTATCTGAAGAGTTCATGGAGGATTTCATACAGAACAAACATTTAAAGTGAAAATAAAATTGAATGTGAACCAAGAATGTAAGGGCAGGGTTGAGCACTTCAGCAATAAGGGGCATTATAGACTGAGTTTCAGGATTAAGAACAAGTATAGTGATATTTAAGAAAAAAAAGCAGGTGATGGGAATGAAGAAGCTTAAAATGAGACTTGGTGCATTATTATTTTGTAGCATTAAAGGTATGGACCTGTTGGTAAAGTGCTGGCCTTGCAAGCATGAGGACTTGAACTTGATCCCCAGAATCCATTTTTAAAAGCACAGCACAGTGGTTTGTACTAGGAATACTAGTGCTGGGTAGGAAGAGAGAAGAGGGGCTTACAGCTTGCTTGCTAGGCAGCCTAGTCTTTTTGGTGAGTTCAGACCAAGGAGGGACCATTTCTCAAAAGCAAGGGAAATAGTTCCTGTGGAATGTCAGCTGAGGTTGCATCAGCTTCTATATGTATGTGTGCCCATGTGAACACACCCACATACACACACTCATGTAAACAAGGAGATTTATGTGCAGTATATGAGAATAATAAAGGGTAAGGAAAGATGAGTTAGTGAATATCTTAGCAAGGTCTGTCTTTCCTTGGACAGTTTCTTCAATATCATTTGACTAGAGCATGATTCAGCATTCTACACAAGAATGGGACAAAAGAGCATAAGATAAAATGTTATACATAGGATGTAACAATAAAGCTTTTAATACTATGACATTTTTCTTCAAAACTTGGTAAAAGGAGATGTAAAATAAGGAGATAGGATAGAGAGGTTTCATAGCAAAGAAACAAAGAAACTAAACAGAATAACAAATCTCAAAATATAGTGTCTAAGAATCATCTGACTATGCTTTACAGATACAATTTGTCGTGTTTCACTTATATACTCCTGACATTCAAATTAAGATGAAAGTGAAGTGAAGAATAAATATATAAAGTCATAAAACCTAATGTGCTACAATGCCTTTTTGAATCCTTACTTCAGTGTCAGTGAAATGCTGCAAGCCAATGTCCCACTTATTATTCAAGGTATTCGAAAACATTCCCTAAGTCACCAGTGAGATGATGATGATAAGGACAGCTGACTGAGTGGAGTATCATGTGAAGGACTGTGTAAAATGTGTGCTTTGTTCCCACTCAGCTGCTATAAGTTGATCCTTTAGCCTTATTTGGTAGCTAAGGAGACTAAAGCACAGAATGATGACTATCTGGCAGTCAGTAAAATGGATATGTAATGCTATATCACATTCAATGCTTTAACTGTGTAACCTCTTTGGGAAAAAAAATCAATGTACAATAAGATATAGATAAGCAAATAATTAAATAACAAATAGTGACTCTGTAAATTAAATACTTGAAAGCGAAGAAAAAACTTCATTGTCCCTTATGATGTTAGTAAAGAATATTTCTCCATTGCAAAAATACTAAGGACAAAAGACTAGAACCAGCTAAATGAAAGTGCAGGAGTACTGACCATAACTGGGTAGCAGCATGTGAAGATTTACAGGTGTGTATGAGCCTAACATGAGCAAGCCGAGCAAAACTCACTTTGACTATAATGTGGAGAGCAAAGAAAACAAGAAATGTTAAAGTTTCACCAAAAGGCAAAGTCCAAATAATTCAAGATATTAGGCAAATTATCAAATTTCAAAAGGGGTAGTATTGAAGCATTTTAAACCAAGAGCATAGTTTTTATGCTTTTTTACATCCTTACTCTAGTGTACTGTGCATATCTGGTTGTGAACAAAAGTTTCGGTAAATTGACAGTCCTTAACAACACTAATGGAGTGTAATTTTTCCATGTGGCTCTTCAGTATTGTTATAGTGGGATATAAGGCACACAGGCCATAGAAATGAGAAGCAAGATGTGCTAAACATATCTCAGAACATTGTCAGTTTTCATGCCAATGAAATATAACTCCACTATTCGCACCACCACATACTTGAATAACTAGCCAAAAACAATAACAATATTTAAAGTCAAAATATCAGTCATTAGTCCATATTTTTAGAAATTCCCCCCCAGCTTAAGTAAAATAAATCATTCAGCTAGTATATTTTCACCTAGTCCATCAATTCCTTACTCAAGTTTTATAGAAACTAAATACTTATGCCTTTAAGAGAAATAAACCCTGACAAAAGACTGTGTTTCTTTAGTGATGTATCTCAAATACAAATTGTGCATAAGAGCAAAAATAAAAATAGAGTCAGCCTCTGACATAGATAATCAGGAGATGATGTGATGGCAGGATTGGCTCCTAGAAATTCTTTTTATGCCTTTTCCAGAAGAAGCCCTGAGTAACTGGATTCTGTACCCGAGCAGATAAATACTGCAATGAAGATAAAAGGGACAATTCAGACTCAGTTCAAGGTCTTCTCATAAAGTAGCTAGTAAGCCATCCAGGAGACCTTTACAAGACATGATTTAAGCATATGGAATATGGCTCCTGTTGCCTTCCTCTATTGTTCAAAGGTGTACCCAAGATCAGCTAATATGACAGGCCAGAGAGTGAGTCTACACCATGCCAAAGGCACTCAGATTCTAGGGCATTGTGCTACAGCTTCCTTCAGTTGCATTAATATCTGATTTCTTTTAATTTTTTAAATCATTGGTTTACAACTCAGTAAGCAATGGCAACCATAAATCAGTGTTTACATCTTAACATATATGCTCAGCTTGTGCTTAGGAAATCTCTCTTACTCTATGTTTTCACTGAAAAATTTGCGGTTTTGTGTTTATTGATCTGGAGGTATTTTGTTATGAAGCAGACATTGTAGATTATAGTAACCAATCCCAAGTCAAAGCAGTCACCAAGTCCTCATGTCTGGCACAATATATTGTTTGTGGAAGTGGCACAGTAATTTATCACCAAACCCTGAGATATGCATTTAAAAATAACAAATAATGGCTAACTCAACTCAAAATATAAGAAATAAATAGAACTAGGACAGTGATTTTAGTATTTAGTACAAGCTAGAAATAATCCTAGATGAAAAGTATTGGTGGAATCATTATGCAAAAGTACTTATTAAGGCTGGAAAGACGAGTTACATGTTTAAGAGCATGTACTGCACTTGCGGAAAACCTGAGCTCAATTCTCAGCACCTATATCAGGTTGTTCTTAATTTCTTGTATCTCTGGTTGCAAGGTAACCTTCTTCTAGCATCAATGAGCACATGCATTCAGACACACCCATATGCATGCACGTGCTGACCAAAACAGATACAGAGATCTACAACATTCTATTCTTCTTTTTAGCATAGTCTACCCCTAACAAAGCACTGCTATTCACAACTGAACTGAAACCACTGACCTAGAAAGAAATACCTCTGTTTTTCAGAAGCTTGAAACTTGTTTTTATAATACTTGAAAATACTTGCTTTTAGACTATTTTCTTTGGAGAAGGACTTCATTATCCTTGTAAGATGAGTTAGAGCTTTCAAACATTTCCTTTTCAACAAACAAGATTAAATGCTGGAATAAATGAGTTAATGAAAAGTTGTAGGTATAATTATAGTATTCAATCCTTCTAATGATTTTAAGTCACTATGTTATCCATTATAGATGATGTCTATATAAGAGCATAGGAATTAGCTAGTCAGGAGTGGTCTCTTTCACCTGAGTTTCTACAGTGGCATCCTGAAAGAAAGTGTTTTGTTGTTCTTGGTTTTGTTTGTTTTTTTTTTTTAAATAAACTTTGTAGTTTGTATAGTAATAACACAAACCAAATTACTTAATTCAGTGATTATACACAGAATAGTTAGCTGACTTGTGAAGTATTTGTCAAACAACATAAAACAAAAAGGGTAAAAGATCAGGGATTTTTTTTTTTTTTTTGGCACCATCTGAAGTATGAGTCTCCAGATACATGCCTTAAGAATTCACTGCAGTGAATGGGTTGGTGTCTGAGTGCAAGTCACCAAACATTAAGGGGCATCTTCCCTTGGAAAATACAAGACTCTTATAACAGTGTTTATGAGCATTATCAAGTGGATATTTAATTCTCACATAATTTGTTTCAAATTTCCAAAACCATATCTACATGAAGAAATTATATGTAATTATTTTTAAACAGATGAAAATGATTACTCTGTATATTATATTACTTATAAATATTGGTAATTCACATAATGTCCTCTACACAGCTCACCACCATGCTCAGTTTATATACATAGAAATTCTATTATTCTTTCCAAAGTGAATGTATACACAGTGGTTTGAATAAGAATGGCCCACATGGGCTCATATATTTAAATAGTTAGTCACCAAAGAGTGAATCTCTTTGAAAGGATTAGAAGGATTAGGAGGTTTGAGCTTCATGGAAAAAGTGTCACTGAAGTTAGGCATTGGGGTTTCAAAACTCATGCCAGACACGGTCTTTCTTTCTCTGCTTGAAGATTAGGATGTAGCTCTCAGATACTGTTTTAGCACCATGCCTGGCACCATCCTTGCCACTATGCTCCCTGCCATGGTGGTAATAGATTGACGTTATGACATTATTCTTTGTTTTATAAGTTATTCTTTTCATGGTGTGTTCACAAAAGTAGAACAATAACTAAGTTGGTATATATAAAATTTAAACCACCAGTTGGGAAAACAAATAGAGTGTGAATATAAATTTTATATTTTTCAATATGCCATAAAGTGCAAAGAAATGATGTAATTGCTCTCATGTGTCCTTTTTGTTTTCATTAGCAAATATTAGCTATACATAATAATGGTTAAGATTGTGACATTTTCACACTTTTGTGCACTGTATTTCAATTACATTTATCTCCTGTTGACTCTCTTTTATTCTTTCCCAATTCCTTTAAAAACCTCTGTCATGTCTTTTTTGTGTAGGTAACCGAGGAGTTCTCCAGTGTTTGTTTATAGTTGAGAGTTTGTGGACAGAAGATTGTGTACCTCACCAGTGGCTACAAGACTGAAGAACTGAATGAATTTTCCTTCTTCGTTGATCATTATTTGCATATAAATTCCCAAAAATTGATATTTATGAATTAAACATGCTTCAGAAACAAAAGCCACTATCTGCCTTCACATTACTTTTAAAAAATATTCCTAGAACATCATTCCAGGTGAGCCAACAATAGACCAGATTTGTTATAGACATCTTTCTGATACCTACCATGAACATTTCTGTGGCATCTGACTGGATAAAAGTACAGGAAACAAATAACAGAGGCAACCCATCTACAGAGGCTGGCCCTGACCTTCAAGTTATGAGACTTACTTCCAAAAGATAAATGTTTCTATTTCAGAGTTACTTGACAATCTGAGCTATGTCATAACACAGAGAAATTTAATCACTGAAAAAAAAATTTGTAGTTTCTAGAACTAAGTAAATAGAGGCAATTAAAAGATCACAAATACTAGAATAATTTTATAAGGAGACAATATCAGAAAGAGTGAGAAGACAGGAGAGAATAAATCTAAAGCTGGATTTTAAAATGAGATGTAGGGATGCTTAAACCCCAAGAGATGGTCTTCTGCCTCATTTTCATTTTCTCGTATCTTATCTTTTTACCAATCTTGGATAGATAGCAAACACTCTGGATTATTAAAAATAGTTCTTTTCTTTTATGAGAAAATCTGAATTAGCTTGAAGCTGATAAAAAGGGTCCTAATGACCTTAGCTTTTTGGATATAAGTAACCAAAAACCATGTGTGATAGGAGGATATGCATCCGGTTATCTTTTATGTCCACAAAGAAAACTATAGAATGAATAATTTGCAGATATATATATATAGATAGATAGATAGATACATAGATACATAGATACATAGATACATAGATAGACAGACATATAGAAGATATTGGAGAAGAAAATACTGTGAAAACTTATTGATTATGGGTATACATGTTTTTGTGCATGTACATGCATGCTAACCTACACATACTTCCATCAGTATTTGTGCATGTGTGTCATGTAAATGTAGAGACCAGAAGTCAATATTATATGTTTTTATAGATTGATTTTCACTTTTTTCTTTGAAATAAAGTTATTCACTGACCCTATAGCTTATTAATTATGCTCATGCTCAGTAAGTTTCAGGGATCCACTCTTTGCCCTTAAGCACTGGGGCTATAGATGCTCACCTGTCCCATGTGTGGCTTTTCATGAGAGCTGCATTCTAAACATAGGTTCTCATGCTTATGCAGGAAGTATTGTGCCATTTTCATGGCCCTAATGATCATGCATTAAAATATAATTGGGAAATTATTTGTC
This sequence comes from Rhynchomys soricoides, assembly GCA_019843965.1. Lineage (NCBI taxonomy): Eukaryota > Metazoa > Chordata > Mammalia > Rodentia > Muridae > Rhynchomys > Rhynchomys soricoides. The sequence continues at coordinate 2,882,676 of JADRCH010000030.1, forward strand.
ATGACAAGTCCATGGCTATAAAAGGAGAGAAGAACATTGGGCATCTATAGGGACTCTTGAGTCATGAATGCTTTACCTCTGTATGGACTGAAAGCATAGTACATCAGGCTTTTTAGAGAGGCTTATCCTTCTTCTAATATGTGAAGAATAGTGTTTCTGTCCTCCAAAGGATGCATGCTTCATCTTGGAAGCACATCTTGATCTCTCATTGACTAGTCAGTTTGCTGGTACCTTATTCCTTTACCTACCAGACTCTGGAACCATGAGATATATTTTTTTTTTCATTAGTATTACTCAGTATTCTAGTTTGGTTTATGCTACTGGAATAAACACCATTATTCAAAGAAACTTGGAGAGAACTGGTCTACTTGGCTTTCAGATTGGAGTTTGTCATCCAGAGAAGCCAGGCAGCAGAGACCGTAGAGAAACACTCTTTCCTGGCTTGACTTCAAGCACACATAGAGTTCTCTTATGCCTTTCAGTGCCGTGAGTGGCTCTGCCTATGGTTGGCGGGGCCTTTCACATGCATTATTAATTGAGGGAATGCTACATAGACTTGCCTGTGTCATGGAGGCATTTCCTGAGTTGAGATTCCCTTCTCCTGGTAGCTTGTATTATGTTCACTGAGACTAAACCAACACAATCAGCCTTGGACTTTTGCTTACAGATGACCAAACAGTGCAAGTTAGCTATCTTAACAGGACTGATAATGGTAATGTGACTAATCCTAGCCACACACTAAATTCAGATTGAGTATGAAAAGACAAGATCCTGCCAGTCATGTCCAAGACTACATTTGTGCATAGTTAATATACACCTCTGCACATAGCAATAGGTACAGGAAAGGAACAAATCAAAATGAGAACCTTCTGACCAAAGGGAAATAGCAACATGAGTAAGAAAATGGGCAGCAAGTGCCAAATGCCGATGCAGACGGTCCCATGCCTGTCATGCAAATATAATATGTGAGTTGAGATTCCTATATTTACATACAAACTGGGTGTGTTAGGTATATGCTAGTAACTTCAGAACTAGTACATGGGGACAGGACCTTGAAGTTCCCTAACCAACCTAACCAAACTGAGAAGCTGCACATTCAGTGAAAGACTATCTAAAAATGAAGGGCAGAAAGCTATGATGGACAACACCTATATGGAGAACTGGCTCTCAAATGCATATGCACAAAACTCGTGAATGAGTAACCACATGATCATGAACACACATTTATGCACAGTAACATAAACACACCCCAAACACATGTGCATGCACAAATGCAGAACACTAGATAGGAATTTGTGTATTTAAAATCAGAAAATTGCAAAGTTTTTCTTTGCTAGAGCAGTTTTTAGAAGAATGGTGGACTTGTTGTTGCACAGAGGCCTGGGATTCCCACCAGGCCTGGAATTCCCACCAGGCATCATTGCACAAATTACTAGAAATATTCTTACACCGAGCACTTCCAGAGATATCAATTCCACAACTTTATAGTTGTCAAAAAGGGAGTCACTTTGCCCAACAGTGGCACTGCTGAAACATTCTCAGCTGAGTCTGCGTACAGAGAGATGAGGACATTCTGGAAATTCATGTATTTGTTGAGAAACTGATTCTGTTAAGAAACGCCCTGCGTGACATGGTGCTTGTAATTTCCTGCTGGGACCTTAATAATAAGATATTTCTTACATATTTCCTAATGACTATCTTCTCCTACTTGATTTTGTGGTCTGTTTGTTGATTCTATGACTCATATTTCATCCATTCCAATACATCTGTCATGGGGTAATTCATTTTCAATTTTAGACAGCAGAATAAAATTCCAAAAAGAAGATAATTGTCAAGGTATTTCAGTGTTTCTGGCAATCAGCACACATTTTATGACAGACTTAATGTACCAGAAGTAGGGTGGTCGGCAGCTTCACTATCCCTATAAACTATAGTTGTTTGATTTGATATGTAAGAATAAACTTCTCTGAAGGCTGCAGTATTGCTAAGCATTGTACCTAGAAAACTCAATAATAGCAAATGCTGGAAAACTGGTCAATTATCTCTGAGTAAAATATTAGAGCTATTTATTTAACATGCAGACATGGGAGTCCATTATAAAGCATTCCAGGGTGCTTTGAAGTTGTTACACTGTTGTTCTCTGATGAAGAGACTACAAGTTCAGAGATGGAACTTGTAGTTTGGGGATCCTAACTGAGTTAGGCATAAATAATTTATATTCATCTAAGTCATGAATGGCATGTTAAGTGCTACAATTATCAGAGCCAGACAAGTGCTTCGTTTTCATTTTCTAGAGTGGTGGCTTTTATGGTTGAGTATCTCTGTGGATATTTCTGCATTATTGCTCACAATGAGCTTGCTCATTCCCCACTTAAACTTAGTACAAGAAGTTAGCCTAATGCTCCACTCTACGAAAATTTATAGTACTCCAGAGGTCAGGTTGATTACTTTTAGTGTTGTGTGACTGTTTTATCCTTAAACTATAGGAAGGAAATTCAAGTAAAAAAGAAATTCTATTTTACCTAATTAAATGCCCCATTCCTTTTGTTTTGTTATATTAAACTGCCATTATATTTTTTAACCAGTAAAACATTTTTTGGGGAAAGAAGACAATTTAGTCCAACAAAGTTATTTTTATTACATTTGTTTATGAGTATGTGTTTGTGAGTGTGTATGTTTGTCTATGTCTGTGTTCGTGTGTGTGTTCCTGTGTGTGTGTGTGTGTCTATATGTCTGTGCTTGTGTGTGTATGTGAGGGAGAGGGAGAGGGAGAGGGAGATAGGTGGGGGGGCAGGCATATGGCATATACCATGTATGTGGAGATCAGAGAATTATTTGAGATGGTAAGTTTTCATCATCCACCTTGTGTGTTCCAGGGATGGAATTTAAGTCTTCAGGCTTCAAGGCAGGTGTTTACCATCTCATCTGTCTCTGAACGTCTTTCTTTCATTTAATTTTGTTTAATTTTAAAATCTTCTGTATTTTCTATATTTATCCCACAATGTTTCCAGTTTAACCTAGAAAAGAAGAACAGAAGAACAAAATTGAAGTATTTGACTTCATAATTTGAAACAATAACAAATAGCTAAAAGGAGAGGGGAGCAAGGGGGTCAAAAGGTAGCATCAACTAATCAAGTCAGTACTGAGTTAAGAAAGCTAGCTCGGCTCCATGCCTAGTGTGTGATAATTAGCACTTGCAACTTGTCTTTCATGTGTGATCATCCATAACCTCACTTTTCTTTTAGCTTTCACAAACACTCCAACCTCAGCCCCCCACACTACATGCCTGCCTTTGTTTTCCCTTTCCAAGCTCTATTGCAAACCCTTTTGAAAGAAAGAGCAGTCTGCTGCTCTGAGTTGGAAAAATACTTGTTCCATATTAGTCTTCTTATCAACCACCATCCCTGGCTTAGTGTTTTCTCTCTACCTGGAAAGTTCCTTTGTCGTTTGTTTTACATTTTATAGTACTTAGTCCAGAAGCCAGAATACAAGATCAACACATACTTAAATTCATGTTCACTATACATTTCCTGGTTCACAGGTGGTTTGGTTTTCTTATAATCTGACATGTGAAAAGGGAGGGGACATCTTTCTCTGACCGTTTTTTGAAAGATCATTGGCAACATGGTAAGTGGGTACTGATAGTGTGGATCTGATCCCTAGACACATATGGTAAAGGGAGACAGCCAACTCTTACAACCTCTCTTCTGACCTCCATACTCCTGCACCTACATACATACTGAGACATATATGCACACAAAATAAATAAATGGAATATAATAATTTTAAAGGTCATTGGTAGAGATCAATGACCTTTTAGAGGTCAAGGTAGAGATTTTATTCCCAAGGCCTATCACTTTCCCAAAGCCCAATTTCCTAAAATTGTATTACATTAGGGTGTGCAATTTAACTAGATCAATTTTGGGGAGACACAAAAACTCATACCAGAAAATAATTGTACCCTATCTACATTATTGCCATGTTTCCTTCGAAATTGTTTTTTTCTTTGTATTGTTAACTATTCTTGGAATGTTTCTTATTTGTTACTCATTTGCATATTTTATATCCCTCCCTTCTCTCAGTTCTTAGAAGATAAGTTCTGTAAAATACATGACATCATTTGCTCTAATCTCTGTTCTCCAAACATTCCGAGAAATATTCACATTATGTGCAAATAATAAATGCTATTGGATGGATGAAAGTACCAGGTATGTGAATAGAAAAGCATTACAGGAATAAGAAAACCATGTGATCAAGATTTCATTTAGATTTTATTTTCAGCTATGTATATGAATGTGTGCCTGCATGTAGGAATGTGCATTTGGCTACATTTGCCCAGAAAGGCTGGAAACAGCCACCATATTCCCAGAAACTGAAGTTAAGTGTTGCCAATTGTGAATGCTAGGATCCAGTCACTCTGGACTGCTAAGCCATTTCTCAAAATGTGTTTTGAAACAGTTACAGATTTACAACAAAATTGGGCAGAGAGCATAGAAAGATCTTTTATATTCTATGCTTTATGTATGGAGAGCCTCACTCACTATTAACAACTTTCAAAGGAAACTACCAGAGACTGACATATGTGTCCCAACCATGAGAATGATCTCCCAAAGACCATACCTTACACTAGGCTTCTCTCAGGCAAATCTTGTGGTTTTGATGCATGCATACTAAACTGTTCCACTGTCTTGGGTTCTACTTTCTCTGGTTATCCCTCCGTCAATTAGTTATTTCTATACCTCTCCAGAACATTGCACAGGAGGAAAGAGGTCCTTTTAAACATAGTATATTTCATTTGATGACTGTAGTATTCAGATTACCAGGTTCTATAGGTTTGAAATGATCTTCCATAGTTCATGTTTCATATTTTAACATGCAATTATGTAGATTGACTGAGTTACTTTTTTATATGCATTTAGTTTAAGGAATTGATATGTTGAAGTTTTATAGATGTGCAGTGATTGAGTTTGGGTGCTTCTACATTTCTAGACTTTAGTGGTATCATAGTTAACATACTCTATGCAAACTTTTAACAAAAATTACATTTACCCAAAGGCATTTCTAAGCAGTGTTATTGAAAGCACTGAAGTAGAGTAGTTGTGTAGCCTTAAGCAAGTCTGTAAATCTTAATTACTGTATCTGTCACATAGGTATAATATATTTCTGTGAGTGTTCACTGAAATAAAATGTGCTATAGACTTATAGTCTTAGATCAGACCTGGACAAACACCATTGCAAATTTCTACCATTGTTTCTGAGTTCAGTCATGTCACAATTCTGCCACTTCCCATCCATCCAATCTGGGAGTATTCTTAATGTGTCAGTTTCTTCATCAGTGAAGAACTAGTGCCATGCTGTGTTTATTCCTAGAACCAATTGAGATGATATGTATGTAAAACTGGTAACATGCTAGAGCCCCTTAAACTAGGACAATGGCATTCATTTACTTCAAAAGCTGCAGCCACATTTAAAACAAAAGGGCCTTGGTGCCTTTCATGGAACAGGTTGGAGGCAACCATTGTTTGTCAGTACACATCAGGATAGTGCCAGGGCTCCCGGCAAGGAGGTATGTGTCTGTAACCAAAACAGGATTACTGAGCTTCAGAAGAAAGATACTGGTGCAACTAAAGAATGTTCATCTAGACGATTCACCAACAGGCACAGTAAGAAACACCAGGCCAATAACTGATTCCTGGGTTTTATTGTAAATTCAGCTTACAAGAAGAGAACCAGACAAATGAAGAAACCCAAAACAAACTCCAGAGCTGGAGGGCAAAGCAACAGAGTAGAACAGAACGTAGGGAAAAAACAAAATGTAAATCATTAAAGCTACTGGGCCACAGACCAACATTTTGAGAAAAATATTACAGAACGGGAGCACAGAGTAAAAGCTTAGCAAATAAAATTTGTTAAAAATAAGTTTCACAAAAGCGCTTAGTTTCCCACCTGGCCTGAATACCTGAATATATGAATTCGTGTGTGTGTGTGTGTGTGTGTGTGTGTGTGTGTGTGTGTGTGTGAGAAAAGCTTACTATGATTTGTGGTAAATTTATTCTACTGTAAACTTTCTAACAAGTCAAAGAAAAACATTCAATAGAAAAGTTAGTAAAGGTAAAATTTAAAGAATTAATTTTAAAAATATGGAGTCTTCATTCCCAAAGCACCAATCCTAGTGGATGAGCTGCTGTTAGTCAGTGAGTCCTGAGAGAGGAGATGCTCATTTCGTGTGACGATGTGGCTATTAGTAAGTTGTCCGTGCCTCAGTGAATGGCCTCGCAACCATGCATAATAGTCAACACTAGTTGTACTCAGAGGTTTGTAATAACAATAACAATAACAATAATAATGTTGGGAGGAAGATAGGTTGGGACATTTTATGGAGTTAGAGGGAATGTAGGAGAGATGTATACGATATAAATGCAAAATTTTCAAAGAATAAGTAAAATATCACTTAAAATATTAAGCTCATAGTATCCTCCAAGCAAGGCACTTGGTGGTGGACTTGTGTGTGTGTGTGTGTGTGTGTGTGTGTGTGTGTACTCACTGTTTGCAGACCAGCTCTGTACAATGAAAATCAGCCATAATTCTAAAGAGGAAAGAAAAGGCTTTGTCTGACAGGCAAACTATTGAACCCTGGAATGGATTTTTACAGGCCACAGTGAAAGTATACATTTTGCAGCCATTGTATGTCAGAAGTGTGTGACGTTAAACTGGAAAGACAGCTCAGGCATGAGGTCCTAGGTTCTATCTTCAGAACAGATGTTAAAACAGAAAGTTAGGCATGGAGATGTGTGCTTGTAATCCCAGTGTGGAGGCAGAGACAAAAATATTACTCAGGGCTGTTGGATGATCAGTATAGCCACCTTGGTAGCTCATAGGCCAGTAAGGGACCCTGTCCCTAAAGTAAAGCTTATAGCAAATGAGAAATGACACCCATAGTTGTGCTCTGGCTAGCTCTCTCTCTCTCTCTCTCTCTCTCTCTCTCTCTCTCTCTATCTCTCTCTCTTTCTCTCTCTCTCTCTCTCTCTCTCTCTCTCTCTGTCTCTCTCTGTCTCTCTCTCTCTCTCTGTCTCTCTCTCTCTCTCTCTCTCACACACACACACACACACACACATTAATGAATGAATGAACATGGCATACAGGTATACACACAAGTACCTATATTCACATATACCAAAAAAACAAAGTGTGAGTGTGTGCTCTGGTCAAGAAAGAAAGGAATTTTTTTTTTTCCTGATCACTGAATCAATGCAATAATGAGCAGAGTAATGATGGCTGTACTGCACTTGACAAAGTGTGCTTCAGAGGGACATGCAAACCTATGGCAAGCCTTGCAAATTTCAATTTTCGATTTCTCCCCAACAGAGAGTGCAAGTGAAATGGAAAATAAATGTTGTCAATTTGAGCTTTCTAATAGATTTGGCAGGAAGGGATATTAAGTTTGAAAGTAAAGCAATCCATTCCCTGTATAGGGATATAATTGAATCCTGCTCCTTAATGAAGATGCAGACCATGAGTACAGGAGTCAGCAGGCGCTGTTCCTGATCTGTGTCCACAAGTTCAGGGACTTATTACATATAATGCTTATCAACATGCTTGGGGACATATTCGTACATTTTACCTTCAAACAAAATGTTGATGACATACATATGAATAATCAGGGGAGTTTCCAAAATCGCAAATTCTCCCGTGGCATTAAAAGAAATTTGATTTGAGAATATGTGTGCTGTATGAAAATCTCAAGTAATTCTGCTGTAGGTGACATTCACAAGGATATCATAAGCAATGGCATGCTCCATTGTTGCTTTCTAAAGAGGAAGCAATTCAGATCATCTTTGCCTTGCACATTTTCCACTTGTATTTTCCTTGAATTTAAAGGAGTCTTCTCTCGTTCCTCATCTCCTTCCTCTGCTACTTTTACTTTTTGTGTCCATGTAACTTTGCATAAAGCATCTCCACTTGACTCAAACATGCACTGGCCTGATTTCGCCATCCGGGACAGCCTTCCAGTAGTCTTCCTTATCACCTCTGTCTCCCCACCTCTTAGTGTTGACATACACAAGACTCAGTCCCTGGGTATGAGTCCCTCCCTTGGCCCTTCCCTATCTAAAATCGATCTCTGAGTGATCTTATTAACCTATTGACTTGAATAACCTACTGACTCATTGACCACATGAGAGCCTAAAAAGGCAACACAAGTCTTCATGCTACCTACTGAGAGTCTAATATCCCCAAATCTAATTATTCTTCAATCTTTTCCAGTTGTCTAGCTAATTATTTACAGCAAATGAGATGCAATCTTGACAATTAGAGTTTTTTTTTTCTTATCACAACCGGCATCTGATTCATTAACAAACAGGATTGGCTTTAAAGACAAAAACAAACAAACAAAAAACCAAGGCATTTATTTTTTTAACTAAACTCTTTCTAGATTTTTTTTTTATTATTGTTCAAGTTGCTATTCTTGTGCACAAAGCAAAGTTTCCATAGCATTCATGTTAAATCTTCTTGCTTTACATAGATCTATAGATTTGATCCTCCCCACAAAGGTTCCATGTGCCAATAGAAAAAAAAGTTTAGGAGTCCTTCTTACAGGTATTCATAAGACAAAGAGTTATTTAAGAAATATTTTTACTCTGGTTTTTATTTAGATATTTTATTTTATTTAAATTTCAAAAATTATTCTCTCTCCTGCTTTCTCCTCCAGAAACTCCCTATCACATCTCCCCACCCCTGCCTCTACGAGGGTGCTCCGCTACCTACCTAACCATTCTCGACTCCTCTTCCTGGCATTCCCCTACACTGGGACATCCAGCCTGCATATGACCAAGGGCCTCTCCTCCCACTGATGCCCAACAAGAACACCTTCTGCTATATATGTGGCTGGAGCCATGAGACCCTCCATGTGTACTCTTTGGTTGGTGGTTTAGTCCCTGGGAGCTCTGATGTGTCTGGTTGGTTGATATTGTTGTCCTTCCTATGGGATTGCAAACCCCTTCAGGTCCTTCAGGTTTTTTTCTAACTATTCCATTGGGGACCTTGAGCTCAATGCAATGGTTGGCTGCACGCATCCGCCTCTGTATTTGTTAGGCTCTGGCAGAGGCTCTCAGGAAACAGCTATATCAGGCAGCAAGCACTTTTTGGCATCCACAAAAGTGTCTAAATGGGATGGATCTGCAGGTGGGGCAGCATCTGGATAGCCTTTCCTTCATTCTCTGCTCCACAATTTCTCTCTGTATTTTCTCCCATGAATATTTTGTTCCCCTTTCTAAGAAGGACTGAGCATCCACACTTTGGTCTTCCTTCCTCTAGAGCTTCAAGTGGTCTGTGAATTATAACTTGGATATTCTAAACTTTTGGGCTAATATACACTTATCAGTGAGTGCATATCATGTGTGTACTTTGTGACCGGGTTACCTTATTCAGGATGATAATTTCTTGTTTCATCCATTTCCATAAGAATTTCATAAAGCTATCACTTTGGATAACTTTGGATGAATTTTGTCAAATGTTTTCTCAGCATCTAATGAAATGATCATGTGTTATTTTGAGTTTGTTTACATAGTGTATTATGTTGATGGATTTCCATATACTGAACCATCCCTGCATTCCTGGGATGAAGCCTACTTGATCATGTTGGATGAGAATTTTCATGTGTTCTTGTATTCAGTGTGAGAGAATTTTATTGAGTATATTTGCATCGATATTCATAAGGGAAATGGGTCTGAAGTTTTCTTTCTTTGTTGGGTCTCTGTCAGGTTTTGATATTAGTGTAACTGTGGCCTCATAGAATGAATTGGGTAATGCTCCTTTTGTTTCTATTTTGTGGAGTAGATTGAAGAGTATTCGTACTAGGTCTTCTCTGAAGATCTGATAGAATTCTGCACTAAACCCATTTGGTCCTGGGCTTTTTTCAATTGGGAGACTTTTAATGACTGCTTCTATTTCTTTAGGAGTTAGGGGATTGTTGGGATGGTTTATCTGATCCTAATTGAACTTTGATACCTGGTATTTATCTAGAAAATTGTACATTTCATCCAGATTTTCCAAATTTGTTGTAGGATCTGATAATGTTTTTAATTTCCTATGTTTTGGTTGGTATGTCTCCCTTTTCATTTCTGATTTTGTTAATTTGAATACTGTCTTTGTGCTCTCTGGTTAGTCTGGCTAAGGGTTTATCTATCTTGTTGATTTTCTTAAAGAACTAGTTCCTGGTTTTGTTGATTGTTTATATAACCCTCTTTGTTTCTACTTGGTTGATTTCACCCCGAGTTTGATTATTTCCTGATGTCTACTTCTCTTGGGTGTATTAGCTTCTTTTTGTTCTAGATCTTTCATGTGTGCTATTAAGCTGCTATTATATGCTCTCTCCAGTTTCTTTTTGGAGGCACTCAGAATTGAGTTTTCCTTTTAGCACTGCATGCATTATGTCTTATAAGTTTGGGTATGTTGTTCCTTCATTTTCATTAAATTCCAAAAAGGCAATAATTTCTTTATTTCTTCCTTGACCAAGTTAACATTGAGCAGAGTGTTGTTCAGTTTCCATATGTATATAGACTTTCTGTTGTTTTGTTGTTACTGAAGACCAGCCATAGTCCATGGTGATCTGATAGGATGCATGAGATTACTTCAGTCTTCTTGTACCTGTTGAGGCCTGGTTTGTGACTTATTATATGGTTGCTTTTGGAGAAGGTACCATGAGGTGTTGAGAAGAAAATATATTATTTTGTTTTAGGATGAAATGTTCAGTAGATATCTGTGAAAATTCATTTGGCTCATAACTTCTGTTAGTTTCACTGTGTCTTTGTTTAGTTTCTGTTTCCATGATCTGCCCATTGATGAGAGTGGAGTGCTGAAGTTTCCCACTATTATTGAGTGTGGTTCAATGTGTGCTTTGAGCTTTAGCAAAGGGTTTTTTATGAACGTGAGTGCCCTTGCATTTGGAGCATAGATGCTCAGAATTGAGAGTTCATCTTGGTAGATTTTTCCTTCGATGAGTATGAAGTATCCTTCCTTACCTTTTTTGATAACTTTTGGTTGAAAGTTGATTTTATTCGATATTCAGATGGCTACTCCAGATTGTTTCTTTGGACTGTTTGCTTGGAAATTATTTTTCCTGCCTTTTACTCTTAAGTAGTGTCTGTCTTTCTCACTGAAGTGCATGTCCTGTATGCAGTAAAATGCTGGGTCCTGTTTAAGTATCCAGTCTCTTAATGTTTCTATCACTCCCAAGTCACCCTCAGCAGTCTAGTGTCTCCATTTCTCTGCTGGAAAGCCTGAAGCTTAATCATTATTCATCTTCCTCCACTCATAACTCCTTCTGGGTTATTCATACTACAACTTATTTACTGGTCACATCATCATTCAAAGTCCAATGACATCTTTTACATTAGGCAAATTTGCATCAAGGCACTACTAAAAATTAGCCAGCATTCAACTCTCTGAAAACATTTTCTATTACTACCCAATGTACTCTTTCCAATCGAGTAATCGAGTTATGGCAATCCCCAGACACACAGATGGACACAACACACACACACACACACACAAACACACACACACTTCTAGCACATGCTGTTCTAGAACATGCTGATACACTCCCCCACAGACACTTTACAAATGCTGTCACCTCTGCCTAGAGTGTTGTTCCCTCAGACATATACATGGTTCCCATGTAGTTTCTTCAGCTCAAATAATTATCTTAAATATCAACATCTCTGAGCACACATTCTTGGCTAATCTACCTAATATCTTTATATTTACACACATATATAGCTATTAGAACTTGCTAACACCATGTTCCAATGCCCTTTTAGCTCTTAGTTTACTTACACTGACTCTCTGGCCATCTTATTGTGACACTGGATCCAGAACATCTGTATGACCAGCATTTCACTTTCTACTCTATCTCTAGCACCCAAGAGCTCCTGATACACAGCAAACACTCAATAAATACTGAGTGAATGTCCCAGTGTGCAAACTATCACTCTTAAAGCTCTGAAATCTACTTAATGGGATCCTCACATTTTTCCCGTTCTTGCCTTCACATTTGAAAAGTTTCTTTTCTTTAAGAGAATATGTAAAAGATATAGACTAAGAGACTGGATGTATAAACAGGATCCAGCATTTTGCTGCATACAGGAAACACACCTTAGAGTTAAAGACAAACACTACCTTAGAGGAAAGGGCTGTAAAACAATTTTCCAGGCAAATGGTCCAAAGAAACAGACTGGAGTAGCCATTCTAATATTGGATAGAATCAACTTTCAACCAAAAGTCATCAAAAAAGATAAGGAAGGACACTTTATATTGGTCGGAGGAAATATCTACCAAAATGAACTCTCAATTCTGAACATCTATGCTCCAAATGCAAAGGCACCCACATTCATAAAAGAAACTTTACTAAAGCTCAAAGCACAGATTGTACCTCACACAATAATAGTGGGAGAATTCAACACTACACTCTCACCGATGGACAGACCTTGGAAGCACAAACTTAACAGAGACACAAACTAAAAGAAGTTATGGATGAAATGGATTTAACAGATATCTATAGAACATTTCATCCTAAATCAAAAGAATATACCTTCTTCTCATCACCTCAAGGTACTTTCTCCAAAATTGACCATATAATTGGTCACAAAACAAACCTCAACAGATATAAGAAGATTGAAATAATCCCATGCCTCCTATCAGATCACTACAGATGAAGGCTGGTCTTCAATGGCAACAACAACAACAGAAAGCCCACATACACATGGAAGCTGAACAATGCTCTGCTCAATCATAACTTGGTCAAGGAAGAAATAAAGAAGGAAATTAAAGACTTCCTAGAATTTAATGAAAATGAAAGTACAACATACCCAGACTTACGAGACACATTAAAAGCAGTGTTAAGAGGAGTCACTCATACCTCTGACTGCCTCCAAAAAGAAACTGGGGAGAGCATACCTTCGCAGCTTAACAGCACACCTGAAAGCTCTAGAACAAAAAGAAGCTAATACACCCAAGAGAAGTAGAAGGCAAGAAATAATCAAACTCAGGGTTTAAATCAACCAAGCAGAAACAAAAAGAACTATACAAAGAATCAACAAAACCAAGAGCTGGTTCTTCGAAAAAACCAACAGGATAGATAAACTGTTAGCCAGACTAACCAGAGGGCACAGAGACAGTATGCAAATTAGCAAAATCAGAAATGAAAATGGAGGTATAACAACAGATTCTGAGAAAATTAAAAAATCATCAGATCCTACTACAAAGTCTATACCTAACAAAAATGGAAAATCTGGATGAAATGGACAATTTTCTAGACAGATAACAAATACAAAAGTTAAGTCAGGATCAGATAAACCATCTAAACAGTCCCATAACCTTTAAAGAAATAGAAGCAGACATTAAAAGTCTCCCAACCCAAAAATGCTCAGGTCCAGATGGGTTTACTGTAGAATTCTATCAGAACTTCAAAGAAGACCTAATACCAATACTCTTCAATCTACTCCACAAAATAGAAACAAAAGGAACACTACCCAATTCACTCTATGAGGCCAATTACACTGATACCAAAACCTGACAGAGACCCAACAAAGAAAGAAAACTTCAGACCCATTTCCCTTATGAATATCAATGCAAAAATACTCAATAAAATTCTCTCAAATTGAATACAAGAACACATCAAAATGCTCATCCAACATGATCAAGTAGGCTTCATCCCAGGAATGTAAGGATGGTTCAGTATATGGAAATCCATCAACATAATACACTATGTAAACAAACTCAAAATAACACATGATCATTTCATTAGATGCTGAGAAAACATTTGACAAAATTCATCCTCCCTTCATGGTAAAAGTCTTGGAAAGATCAGGAATTCAAGGCTCATACCTAAACATAGTAAAAGCAAGATACAGCAAATCAGTAGCCAACATCAAACTAAATGGAGAGAAACATGAAGCAATCCCACTAAAATCAGGGACTAGACAAGGTTGCTTTCTCTCCCTATCTATTGAATATAGTACTTGAAGTTTTAGCTAGAGCAATTAGACAAAAAAAGGAGGTCAAGGGGATACCCTCATAGAAACAGCAGTGGGGGGGGGATGTAATAAGGGGTTTCCAAAGGGGAGACCTGGAAAGGGGAGAACATTTGAAATGTAAATAAAGTATCAAAAAAGAGAATATGTACAAATAGCTTTAAATTTTTATTTATTCTTTGAGAATTTCATACATGCATATCATATATTTTGATCATATTTATCTATCCACTTCCCCTTTACCTCCTCCTAGATCACTCCATGATGCTTTACCTGCATCATGTTCTTTATATTCTCCCTCTTCTTTGATAATAATTTAATCAATTATTTTAAAATTTCACATCATGAACATCAAGCACATTTACTTCCCAGTTTTACCAGCTCCACCCTAACCCATGAACTCCCTCTCCCACAAAAGAAGAAGAAAGTACCAAAGAAAGGAAGGAAGAAAGAAAGAATGAACAACATACAACAAAACAAAAATAGTCCAATTTCTGTTGCATATATACTCACTATAGCATGGTCAAACTTCTATTCAGCAAGCCACTTAAAGAAAACTGAGTTCTTCCCCATCTGCACCTCATGAGAAGCCACCAATTGTAGAGAGCTACATTTCAAGATCCTCATCACAGTTTTGTAAAAATTCTTTTTATTTTTTAAAAATTTATATTTCAGGTCTTCCCTTAGGAACCCCCTTACCCTGTCCCCTCTCCCCCTGCCTCCACGAGTGTGCTCCCATTCCCATCTTCTCTGCCTGGCATTCTCTTGTACTGGGGTATGGGACATCTTCATATCCAATGGCCTCTCCTCCCACTGATGTCCAGCAAGGCTGTCCTCTGCCACATATGTGGCCAGTGTCATGGATCCCTTTTTTAAGAGTTCTTTTTAATGGCATTCTGTCTAGGTTGTTACTTTTATGGGAATGATTGTCACAGAAGCCTGCTATATCCCTCTTTCTCAACTGTGAATCTTCTGTCATCAACACCATGGCAAAAATAGCTTCTCCTTCCTTTACAGTCAGTGTTAGCATGAACCATGGACTTACACATGGTCTCTGCTATAAGTAAATGCCTTAGACCTCAGCATGGTCTCCAATGGCAGAACAGACCATGGACAGCAACATAGCCCTCTACCTCTGGATGGGCCATGAACAACATCACATCCCTTAGCAGCATCATAGGTCAAGGACATCAAGATGGCTTTAGTGGTAACATAGACATCAACCCAGGCCTTGGCTACAGTTGGACCACAGAACCAGAGATGGACCTCATTGACATGGTGCTGAATTATGACATGGCCATCAACATTCTGGCCATTCCCATCAATATGGCACCCAGTGGCAGCATGCATCATAGGTATCAAGATTACTTCAGGTGGCAAGCAGACTATGAATATCTCATGGCATTTAGTGGGCACACAAACTATGGCCATCAACACAGCCACCACCTGCAGTAGGACAAGGACCCACCCACATCTTTTGTTTTAAGAACCCACTGAGGCTTTAGAACTGCTCATATACATATGAGTGTGGGGTTATCTAATGGAGCATGGACAACCTATCAGAGGCCATACCCTCAAAGAAAACAGATTCTCCCTCTCCTTGGAACAATTAATTGTCAAAAGCTTCTTAGTTAGGAATGAAGATCCATGTTATTCCCCCAGTCTATGCTGAAAAGCTGACTGTCTTTGTCTTTGGCAGATCTGATGCAATGTACAGTAGCTATGAGTTCATGAGAACAATAATCCTGTCATGTCCAGAAACATTTTCCCCAAGTCATTCCTGTCATCTGGTTCTTGCAGTATATCTGACCTCTCTTCTAAGATTGTTCCTGAGCCTTTCAAGAGAGAGAATATGGGATATAGAGTTCCCATTTGTGGCTAAGCATGTTGCAAACACGTAGGAGCTCTCCTTTACCCTTCTGCAAATCTTTATTAACTGCAATCAATCAAGCAAAGAAGCATCTGTGAGGACCTCATAGAGTTACTTTTAATAAGTAAGTATACGGATCCATATTTGGAAGGCAGTTTGCTGCTTCATTTCAGCAATATGACTATAGTATATTGTTGTGGATAGCCCTGAGGCTGTTTTTATTCTGCTAATTCAGCCCTACTGGGAGGGGCTTCAGACAAGGAGTAGGCTACACCTATGACTACTTGTGAACCAATCCCCTAATGAATAAAAGAGCCAAACACTGGGAGAGTAGGAGGGATTTCTGAGTCAGAGAGGAGAAGAGAGGAGGAGGAGGAGAGAGGGGTGGTTCTTTTGGAAGGGGGACAGCAAATAGGTAAGATGTAACTACTATTGTCTCCTGGTATCATGGTGTATCCACAAGTATTTGCCACCAGAAGAATCAATTTTTTTCTTGTTCTTTTACTTATTTTTGATACTTTATTTACATTTTAAATGTTTTCCCCTTTCCAGATCTCCCCTTTGGAAACTCCCTATTCCCTCCCCTTTCTCCTTCCTCTATGAGGGTATTCCCTCACCCACCCACTCTTGTCTTACTTCCTTGGCATTCTCCTATACTGGGGCATCTAATATCCTCAGGCCCAAGGGCCTCTCCTCCCCCTGATGGCTAAGATCCTCCACTGCCACATGTGTGGCCAGCATCCTGAGTTTCTCCATGTGTATTCTTTGGTTGGTGATCCAGTCTCAGGGAGCATCAGGGAGGTCAGGCGAGTGGACACTGTTGGTCTCTCCACGGGACTGCCAACTCCCTCAGCTCCTGCAGTCCCTTCTCCAACTCCTCCATCTGGGACCTCACGCTTAGCCCAATGGTTGCTGTGAGTGACTCTTGGGTATTCCAAACTTTTGGGCTAATAACCACTTATCAGTGAGTATATATCTTGTTCATTCTTTTGTTACTGTGTTACCTCGCCCAGGATGATATTTTCAAGATACATCCATTTGCCTAAGAATTTCATGAAGTCATTGTTTTTAATAGCTGAGTAGTATTCCATTGTGTAAATGTACCACAATTTCTGTATCCATTCCTCTGTTGAGGGATATCTGAATTGTTTCCAGTTTCTGGCTATTATAAATGTGGCTGCTATGAACATAGTGGAGCATGTATCTTTACTACATGTTGGAGCATCTTCTGGGTATATGCTCAGGAGTGAAATAGCTGGGTCCTCAGGTAGTATTATGTTCATTTTTCTGAGGGTTCACCAAACTGATTTCCAGAGAGGTTGTATCAGCTTGCATTCCCACCAGCAATGGAGTAGTGTTCCTCTTTCTCCACATGCTCATCAACATCTGCTGTCACCTGAGTTTTGATCTTAGGAATAACAAAAAACCGAGGATAGTGAAAACTATTCTCAACAATAAAAGGACTTCTGGGGGAATCAGCCTCCCTGACCTCAAGCTTTACTACAGAGCAGTAGTGATAAAAACTGCATAATATTGGTACAGTGACAGGCAGGTAGATCAATGGAATAGAATTGAAGACCCAGAAATGAACCCATACACTTACGGTCACTTGATCTTTGACAAAGGAGCTAAAGCCATCTAGTGGAAAAAACACAGAATTTTCAACAAATGGTCCTGGTTCAACTGGCAGACTGCATGTAGAAGATTGTGAATTGATCCATTCCTATCTCCCTGTAAAAAGCTCAAGTCAAAAGTGGATCAAGGACCACCACATAAAACCAGATACACTGAATCTAATAGAAGAGAAAGTGGGGAAAAGTCTCGAACACATGGGCACAGGGAAAAAGTTCCTGAGCAATACAACAATGGCTTATGCTCTAAGATCAAGAGGCAACAAATGGGACCTCATGGAATTACAAAGCTTCTGTAAGGCAAAGGACACTATAAATAGAACAAAACAGCAACCTACAGATTGGGAAAAGATCTTTACCAATCCTATGTTCGATAATTTCCAAGGTGTACAAAGAACTCAAGAAGTTAGACTCCAGAGATCCAAATAACCCTATCAAAAAATGTGGAACAGAGCTGAATAGAGAATTCTCAACTGAGGAAACTCGAATGGCCGAGAAGCACCTAAAGAAATGTTCAACATCCTTAGTCATCAGGGAAATGCAAATCAAAACAACCCTGAGGAATCAAATTTTGATAACGCTTACAAGATTAGGTTTTAGTTTATGAACCCAGTGATTAAGTTACTACTGCTTCTGAGCTAAGTTTGTCTTGCATTTTCCTTCATGCAGAGGCTCGTCTGAGTCCCAGAGAGAAAGGTACAGCAGCAAAGTGTGGGTTTGCCTGATGTGGACCACAGAGGCCATGGGTGTATTGAAGCATGGGGCTGGCTTGGTTGTGACCCGGCAGGGGAGACCTAGCAAGCTGGGTAGAGAGACCGTGGAGCTCTGAGCTCCACAAGATAAAAGCTTGTTGGCCTCTGCCTGCCGGTGCATGGTCAGCCAGCCAGTCCAGGACTGAGAGAACAGGTGCATAACAGGGAAACATGCAATATATTCCTTCTTTTTTAATATTTCCTACAACATTATTTTCTTCCCTATGTCCTATAACCTTCCAATTTACAATACCAGGCATGAGTTTCCTTTTGTAAAACAGACTTAAACCAAGCCATATAGTGGTTGGTGACCCTGATAAGTCTTCTTATGTCTGCTCTGGTGTTATTTGGTCTCTTATCATTTTCCACAGAGAAAAGAGTAGCTTTTGTTTTTGTAGCCCTTTCTGTGAAGAAAGTGTTGGGATCATTAATCTCAAATTCAGCACTGCTTTTTCATGTTACAGATGAGGACAGTCATTTTGGAGTGAGGTGCCTGACATCATTTTTGGCCACTATCATTGATCCTCTTGAGTCTGGTCTCAAAACAAATGATTGTTCATAAATCATGCCTCACCCTTTGTCCCCAGCAACAAATCACAAGACTCTACATGAAACTGCTCCATAAGGGGCGTTTCCTGATCATAATGATGCAGCACCCGAATTTCTTTGTAGGAGTCCCCCTGCATTATTTTATTTAACAGTACTATCTGGAAGCCCCATGGTCCCACTCCTCTGAAAGCTTTCCTGATGGTGGATGGAATTCAGGCACTTGTGTCATTTTACTTAAAAGATCTATTTCATCACATTCTATTGAGCTTGATATTTAAATAAAAGTCAAATTGTGACTTCATGTCTAAGTTGTAGCAGAGAAGTGAGTGTTAATAGTTGTAGCCAACATCAGCATGAAATTAGAAAGACCCTTTGTTTCAAAATGAAATTACTGGCTCATTAATCTGGCTGGGTTATTCGCACAGAGACACTAACATGTTCCAAGCATTCTCTGTAAATTATATTTATTGCAAAGTATTATAAAGACATGATTTTAAGATGATGCAGATTTTGAAGGATGCTGGCATCACAATCTTTATAATATCCTTGTTCCACATTTAATCACAAAAAATTAAGGTTAGCTACTTCACATTAATGGGAAAATGATGTGAGCTGGGAAAAACCCTTTTATTTTTATATATGTTTTGTACATAATTTTATAGATTGCTTATGCTATTCTTGCAGAGAGTGCCTGAGTTCAGACATTACCAATGAAGAAATAGTATTGGTTTACCAGAAAGAAATCCCAATCAACAAGGCTCATAATTTTCTTTTTAAATTAGTTAATTAATTCACTTTATATCCCAATATTTGCAACCCCTCGACACCAAGCCCCACTTGCAGCTCGTCCAGCACTCCCTTCTCCACCTCTCAGCAGAGAAACATAAACGTCTCTTTGTACTTATAATTTACCAAAAAAAATCTAGTAAGGTTACATTTTATAAACCTTACTTCTCTGAGAGGCAGCCTGAGGCTCACAGTGTTTTGGTGTTTATTTGCTTTGTTTTTGTTTCAGAGAAAGGGTGGTAACAGAATGGCTTATGGAGGCACTTGTGTTAATTCATTGTTTTCTCTAGTGAAGATGGTGGATGTTACAGCAGTATTGCACAGCAGCTTAACTCTTTTTATGTATGGTAGGAGTTTTATTCTCATAAACTTTCTGTAGAAAAAAGCTAAAGATGCTTATTTACAAAAGAAGAGAATACCTGTAACAAATTTAAAAATAATGCTTGTATTGTAGAAGTTGCCGTTCGCTACTATTCTACTAGATTGCTACATAACCAACAGTCAATGAAAAAGGAGAAGAAAAATTGGAAAAGTCTAGAACAAACTTCAATCATTAAATGCCACAAAGCTATCAAAAATAACATCAAAAATATCATCACATTTTACAAAGGAAATTCATATATGTGATATTCTAACAAAAGTTATGATGCGATTTCAGTTACCTAAAGAATTGATTCTTTAACATTCTTTTCAGTGTGAGCGGCACATGACTATCACACAATAAAAAGTCAATTAAACAAGACATAGGTCAGGCAAAGTGTCATTTGAGACAATTTTAGGTAAATTTCAGCCCTTCAAAGACTCAATGAAAAGTAGTCAGAAGATATATGCCACACCCAGAGGAAGCTCTACTCCCAGGCACTCTGACACGCCCAGAATCAAAGGATCAGAAGTGAGGAGGACACAAAATCTGTTCCAACACTGGGAATAACTGGGACCAGTGGGATCCAGGCACACAAGAACCTGACAGGACCAGTGGCATGTATTCCTTCCAATCTGGGCTGCTGTCCTGAGCAGACCTTGGGCACGAACTCCTCAGCCAGTCCCAAAACACTCAGAGTCAGCTTGACTCCCAGGTGCTCTAACACACGCAGGATCACAGAATCACAGGATCACAGGATCCCAAGAACTTGGTCACACCAGGATCTCAGGGTCCCAGAGTCAGCTTGACTCCCAGGAGCTCTGACACAACCAGGATCTCAGGATCCCAGGATCCCAGAATCACAGCATACCAGAGACAGCTGGTCTCAGAGTAGTTCTGACACAACCAGGATCACAGGAAGGACAGGCTCCAGTCAGATATAGGGAGGGCAAGCAAAAGATGGTGGGAGGCAAGCAAAAGAACATAAGCAACAGAAGCTAAGGTTACTTGGCATCATCAGAACCGAAATCTCCCACCATAGCAAGTCCTGGATAGATCATCACACTGGAAAATCGAGATTTGGATCTAAAATCACTTCTCATGATGATGACAGAAGACTTTAAGAAGGACATAAATAACTCCCTTAAAATAAATACAGGAGAAAACAGATAAAGAGGCAGAAGCCCTTAAAGAGGAAACACAAAAGTCCCTTAAAGAATTACAGAAAAACACAGTCAAACAGCCAGAGGAAATGAACAAAACCATGCCGGATCTAAAAGTGGAAATAGAAACAATAAAGCAATTACAAAGGGAGACAACCTGGAAGTTAGAAAACCTAGAAAAGAGATGCAAGCATCACCAACAGAATATAAAAGATGGAAGAAAGAATCTCAGGTGCAGAAGATACCATAGAAAACATTGTCACAACAGTCAAAAAAAAAAAAAAAAAAAAAAAGCAAAAACCAAAAAGCCCTTGCCCAAAACATCCAGGAAATCCAGGACACAAAGAGAAGACTAAACCTAAGAATAATAGGTATAGAAGAGAATGAAGATTCTCAAATTAAAGGGCCAGTACATATCAACAAAATTATAGAAAACTTCCCTAACCTAAAGAAAGAGTTACCCATGAACATACAAGAAGCTTACAGAACTCAAAATAGACTAGACGAGAAAAGAAATTCTTCCCATCAAATACTAGGCAAAACATCAAATGCACAAAACAAAAAAATAATATTAAAAGTAGTAAGGGAAAAAGGCCAAGTAACATATAAAGGCAGACCTATCAGAATTACACCGCACTTCTCACCAGAGACTATGAAAGCTAGAAGATCCTGGGCAAATATCATACAGACCCTAAGAGAACACAAATGCCAGCCCAGGCTACTATACCCAGCAAAACTCTCAATTACCATAGACAGAGAAAACAAGATATTACATGACAAAACCAAATTTACACAATATCTTTCCACAAATCCAGCCTTATAAAGAATATTAGATGGAAAACACCAACACAGGAGGGAAACTGCACCCTAGAAAAAGCAAAAGTAATCTTTCAGTCAACCCAAAAGAAGATAGCCACACAAACATAATACCACCTCTAACAACAAAAATAGCAGTAAGTATCAATCACTTTTCCTTAATATCTCTTAACATCAATGGACTCAATTCCCCAATAAAAAGATATAGACTAACAGACTGGATCTGTAAACAGGACCCAGAATTTTGCTGTATACAGGAAATGCTGCTCAATGACAAAGACAAAACTACATCAGAGTAAAATGTTGGATAACAATTCTCCAAGCAAATGGTCCCAAGAAACAAGCTGGAGTAGCCATTCTAATATTAAATAAAACCAAAGGTATCAAAAAAGATAAGGAAGGACACTTTACACTGGTCCAAGGAAACATCTACCAAGATGAACTCTCAATTCTGAACATCTACTCTCTAAAAATCACAGGCAGTATAGTAATAATATATGTTTAAAATACACAAATATGGCACAGTTCAGGTAAGTGACTCATTCAGAGGGATAAAGAGGACTCAAGGGATTGTTTTCTAAAGCATTCTTCAACAGTGATTATAATTGAAATGAATATAATTTTAAAGAATTTTACCAAAGTCCTCTAGTACAATTTTATTTGCTGGTAATACCTAGAATTCTGTGGTTTAATTACTAAAAAAAAAAAAAAAAAAAGTAAAGGTCCTGAAAAAAATCCCACACTTCATTCTTTACAGAAATTGTCACTACAGAGCTAGAAATATTTAAAAGTAACATCAGCAAGTGTCATAGGTATCTGATGAGTCTCAGTGTAATGGCCGTGGAAACACAAAAGAATGTTGCTCTTTGCTCAAAGTGAAGCTAACATATCTTCAAGGGAGAACATTGAAGGTATTTGAATTTTATGTTCAAATTAGCGAGGTAAGTCCTGTATATTTTAGTATTTATTTTCTCTGAATTTATTCAGGAATTATCAATTTATTTCTGGTTGAGCATGACAGTAGTAAGGTTTACAAAGTCTACTGAAAACTAATAACATTAAATGTGTGACTTATGAGATTAGATTATGTGTGCTATTTTTACTGAAGTCAACTTTCCTTTGTCACTTTGAAGAAGAAAAAAATGAATGACCTATAAAACTGTAAGAGTTGATCTTTCAAAAATAATTTCCAATTGCATAATTCTTTTACAAAGTGATGTAATTTATTTTAATCATATTTATAATGTGAATGTATAAGATGATGATAATATTGGCTTCTATAGCTTTAGCCTAAAATATAGCACTTTAATTATTATAGAAATGTCTACACATAATTTCATAATTTATTAATTTTATATTTAATTTTACATGTTTCTCATAATTCACCATTGTATATAATACTGTGATAGATATCCTACAGTACAAATATATTTTTGTCAACATAATTTCCTAGAAATAAGTTTACTAGATAAAATTTTATTCACAATTTGTACTTTGGTACCTCTTGGTAAACTGTTCATTAGAAGCACTGTTATGATTTGTACTGTTCTATGGAATATTTCTCTAAAATTTTCTAACAATTAAATTTTATTTTTAAAAAAGAAAATGGTTAGCAGAGTTCCAAGTGCCTAATATATTAAGTATAAATATTATTTTAAGTAAATTAAAGTTTGATTTTTTAAAATGTTTATTTACATAGTACTAGTTGGTTTAGCTTTGTTCAAGTTCCCTATGAAGCTCAAGAGATAAGATGGTAATTGGAATACTCAAGAAGAAAAGATTCTTGGTGTGTTCAATATTAACGAAACAAACTAGGAAATAATCGAACTGAAAATCATCAAACTCTGTTGGGTGTACATGATAGTGTCTTAGGTGATATGCCTAAGCTGGGACTGGCAGGAGGAGGTAGACTAAAACTGGAATCAATGAGAGAATCTGGATTATTTCTAGGAAACACTGTTACATGTTGACATGACAGTTTAATTTCATAAGTATACATGTCTAGATGCATGGAGATAATGTGATTTGAATGTGTATGATGATATATGTATTTCAAAGATAATTATATTTATTATTTCTCTCCTAGTCTCATAGATGAAGCAACATTCTCTCCGTTCATAGTCCCTCAATAGGGTTAATTGCATTTTTATGTTGACAAACAAGTTTTTTTCACTACTTCAAAAAAATTAGAAAGGTCAAGAAATTTGATTGTTTAATATAATTCCAAATTACATGGAGTGTTTTAAATAAAATTCCTTTCATTGAAGAAGAAGAAGAAGAAGAAGAAGAAGAAGAAGAAGAAGAAGAAGACACATGCTTTTGTAATGGAAAACATCACTATTTTAGTAAAGAATTATAAAGTTCCTAAAGATGGATATTGTAAAGTTCTAGCCTAAACAGAACTAGCATGTTATATTGAATATTTCATATTTTTGTACATTTAAATGATTATTTTTATTTGAATGTATGTGTGTGTGTGTGTGTGTATATATATATATATATATATATATATATATAGCCTTTCTCTAGACCTGTATCTTGTATCTTGATTCTTGAAAATGAAAAATCAAATAATCTTTGCTAAATTACTGCCAGAAAGAATAAGCTTCTTCAGAGAAGTCTCATAGTTACCCACTCATAGTTTTGAGATCATTTTCATTCTAAAAGGTCCATATGTTATGCTGACACTCAGTCCTCAGAGTAGTGCTGTCAGGGGGTGATTAGGAATGTCACAGTAGGATTTAGATGAAACACCTTGGGCTCTTGGGGCTTACCCTTGAAGGGGGTTGTGAGGTCTGCATCCTTGTCTTCCTCTTTATTTGGTTTCTTAAACATAAAGCATAGTTTATCAAACTTTTCTCTGTTTAATTAATCACGGCAGGTATTTTGTTATAGTGATGGAATGCAAACTAATCTGACTGCCTTACATATTAATGAAATGACTTTTGGTTAAAAATCCAACTCTCCAGACTGAATATTTTAGTTTGAAAATAATTGAATTCCACATTTTTCTATCTGCATGTGTTGCCTGAAGTTCAAAGAAGCTGTGAAGTCTGCATACACTAAAAGATATCCTAATCTTGTAATAAAGACATATATTCCAACCTCCTTCCTGGAAATGTCCGTGTATATGTTTTCTATATCATACTTTAACAGGTGTCAAGTGACACCAACCAGTCTAGGACTTCAATAGCCAACAGCATTTGAGAAGTGCAGTCAGTTATAAAATTTATTCTCCCTTCTGAGCTGTTTAAAATTATGAGAAAATTGTATCTTAGAATTGCTAACATATGGCATTTCATTGGCCAAATACACTTGAATGTTTTTGTTTCTTCTATCCAGCAGAACATTCTCTGCATCATAAATTCATTTTCACATTTATCTTTATTATCCTGCATTCTGTTGCTTTGGTGGGTTTAGATCCTCTATTTTCATGGTAAATACAGCTCAGTTCATAGATGCTTTGTTCCAAATATTGATTATTGAATTCAAAGTGGTATTTCTGATAGAGTAGCACTTTTAAGTGATTACTTAACATACTGGGAAAGGATAGAATAGACAAAATTAACATGATTCATTAAAAGAACCTCCTTCACATGTACCATATGAACACAAAAAGTGCTAGAATAACAGTAAATTATATAGCATTTCAAAAAATTAGAGGATCACAGAAACTTTAAAACACAATATAAATATTGTATTTTTAGGCATACTCTTTTGGAAGAAACTTTTAGTTGAGTTTCTTTTTCTGTTATATTTTTTCTCCTTGTACATATACAAATTCCAGAAATTGTAGATTTCTGGAAGTCTCTAGTTGAACATAATTTTAGTAACTATATAGTAGTATCCAAAAAGGAAATTCCCATACTGTAAATTTCTACTATTCCTTTTAATTCTTTTTTATATTCCAGTCATTACCCCTTCCTGATCTGTCCTCACACACTTCCTCACCCCAATCTTCCTCCCCCTGTCTCCAAGAGGATGTTCCCACTTCCCACTTCACCCTATCCTCACCAGGTCTCCCTACTCCCTGGAGCCTCAAGACTCTGGAGTGTTAGGCATATCTTCTCTCACTGAAGCTAGACCATTCAGTCCTTGCTGTATATGTGTTGAGGTTCTCCTACCAGCTAGTATATGCTGCCTGGTTGCTGGCTCAGCATCTGAGAGATCTCAGGGGTCCAGGTTAGTTGGAACTGATGGTCTTCCTATGGGGTTGCTTTTCTCCTAAACTTCTTCCAGCCTTTCCCTAATTCAACCACAGGAGTCCCCAACTTCAGTCCAATGGTTGGGTATGTCTGTCTCAGTCAGCTGCTTGCTGGGCAGAGGACAGCCATGCTAGGCTGTAGTCTGTAAGCACACCTTAGCATCAGTAATAGTGTCAAGCCTTGGAGCATCTCCTTGAGATGGATCCCAAGTTGGGCCGGTCCTCCTTTCCCTCAGTCTCTTCTCCATTTTTGTCCTTGCAGTTCTTTTAGACAGGAACAATTATGGTCAGTGTTTTTGGCTGCAGGATGGCAACCTCATTCCTCCCCTTGATGCCCTGTCTTTCTACTGGAGGTCGATTCTACAAGTTCCCTTTCCCCACTGTTGGGCTTTTCATCTAAGGTCCCTCCCTTTGAGTCCTGAGAGTCTCTCATCTCCTAGGTCTCTGGTATATTCTAGAGGGTTCCCCACCTCCCACACCCAAAGTTTTCATATTTCCATTGTTTCTGCTGACCCTCACATAAAAGGCCACTATGAACACAGTGTAGCAGGTGCCCCTATGGGCCATCTTTTGGGTATATGCCCAAGAGTGGTATAACTGGGTCTTCAGGTAGATCTATATTCAGTTTTCTGAGGAACTTCTAGATTGATTTCCAGAGTGGTTGTACAAGTCTGCAATCACACCAGGATAGAGGACTGTTCCTCTTGCTCCACATCCTTGCCAACAAATGCTGCCACCTGAGTTTTTTGTTTTTAACCATTCTGATTGGTGTAAGGTAAAACCTCAGAGTTGTTTTGATATGCATTCCCCCTGAACATTTCTTTAAGTGTGACTCTGACATTCAAGGTTCCTCTGTTGTAAATTCTCTGTTTAGCTCTATACCCCATTTTTTAATACTTTATTTACATTTCAAATGCTTTTCCCTTTCCAGGTCTCCCTTTGGAAACCTTCTATCCCATCCTCTCTTCCCCCTGCCTCTATGAGGGTATTCCCTCACCCACCCTCCCACTCCTGTCTTCCCTCCCTGGCATTCCCTATACTGGGGCATCTAACACCCTCAGGCCCAAGTCTCCTCTCACTGATGGCCAACAAGGCTCTCCTCTGCCACATATGTGGCCAGCATCATGGGTCCCTCCATGTGTATACTTTGGTTGGTGGTCTAGTCTCCTGGAGCACCCTGGTGTCAGGCCAGTTGACATTGTTTCTCCCTCCATGGGGCTGCAAACTCCCTCAGCTCCTTCAGTCCCTTCTCAAACTCCTCCATCTGCGACCACACAAAAATTGGCTGTGAATTGAATCTTGGATATTCTGAATTTTGGGGCTAATATCCACTTATTAGTGAGTACACACCTTGTTCATTCTTTTCTGACTGAGTTACCTCACTCAGGATGATATTTTCAAGTTCCATCCATTTGCCTGCGAATTTCATGAAGTCATTGTTTTTAATAGCTGAGTAGTATTCCATTGTGTAAATGTACCACATTTTCTGTATCCATTCCTCTGTTGAGGGACATCTGGGTTGTTTCCAGCTTCTGGCTATTATAAATATGGCTGCTATGAACATAGTGGAGCATGTGTCCTTATTACATGTTTGAGCATCTTTTGGGTATATGCCCAGGAGTGATATAGCTAGGTCCTAGGTAGGATTATGTCCATTTTTCTGAAGGTTCACCAAACTGATTTCCAGAGTGGTTATACCAGCTTGCAATCCCACCAGCAATGGAGGAGTGTTTCTCTTTCTCCACATCCTTGCCAACACGTTTTCACCTGAGTTTTTGAGCTTAGCTATTCTGACTGGTGTGAGGTGGAATCTCAGTGTTGTTTTGATTTGCATTTCCCTGATGACTAGGGATGTTGAACATTTCTTTAGATGCTTCTTATACCACATTTTTTTTTAATGATTTGTTTGGGCTTTGGGGGGTTAGCTTTTTGAGTTCTTTATAAATTTTGGATATTAGCCCTCTATCTGATGTGGGGTTAGTGAGGTTTTTTTTTCCCAATCTGTAGGCAGCTGTTTTGTCTCTCATTGAATATTTCCTTGCCTTACAGAAGCTTTTCTGTTTCATGAGGTCTCATTTATTAGTTCTGGATCTGATATTCAAACTCCATTCAATTCAATTATCAGTTCAAGATCTTGATCTTGATCCAATGGCCTGAGCCATTGGAGTTTTGTTTAGAAATCCAATCCCCCACACCAGGGCAAAAAGTTCAAGGGTCTTCCCCACTTTCTCTTCTATTAGATTCAGTGTATGTGGTTTTATGTTGAGGTACTTGATCCACTTGCACTTGAGCTTTGTGCAAGGTGACAAATATGGATCTATTTTCATTTTACCACATACTGATTGCCAATTAGAACTAAATCATTTATTGAAGATGTTTTTTTTTTTCATTGTATATTTTTGGCTTCTTTGTCAAAGATGAAGTGTTCATAAGTGTGTGGTTTTATTTCTGGGCCTTCAATTCTATTCCATTAATGAACCTGTCTGTCTCTTTATCAATACCATCCAGTTTGTATCACTATTGCTCTGAAGTACCACTTGAGATCAGAGATGATGATTCCTCCAGAAGTTCTTTTATTGTTAAAAACAGTTTTCTCTTCCCTGTGGGCTTTTTTTGTTGTTGTTTTTTGTTTTTTGGGTTTTTTTTTTGGGTTTTTTTGTTTGTTTGTTTTTCTATATGAAGTTGAGAATTGCTCTTTCATCTTTCAACATCTTAGAAGAATTTTGTTGGAATTTTGATGAGGATTGCATTGAATATGTAGACTTCTTTTGGGAAAAAGGCCATTTTTACTATGTTAATCCTTCCAATCTATGAGCATTGGAGATCTCTCCATTTTCTGAAGTTTCCTTTGATTTCTTTCTTGAGAGACTTGAAGTTCTTGTCATACAGATCTTTCACTTGTTTGGTTAGAGCTACCCCAATATGTTTTATATTATTTGTTACTATTGTGAAGGGTGTTGTTTTCCTAATCTCTTTCTCAGCCCATTTATTATTTGTATAAAGGAAGGCTACAGATTTGATTGAGTTAATTTTATATCCAGCCACTTTGCTGAAGTTGTTTATCTTCTGTAGATATTCTCTGATAGAACTTTTTGGGTCACTTATATATACTATCATATCATCTGCAAATAGTGATACCTGACTTCTTCTTTGCTAGTTTGTATACCCTTATCTCCTTTTGTTGTCTTATTATGCTAGGTAGAACTTCAAGTCCTTTATTGAATAAATATGGTGAGAGTGGGCATCCTGTCCCATCCCTGATTTTAGTGGAATTGCTTCAAGTAACTCTCCATTTAATTTAATATTAGCTGTTGTATTTCTGCAGATTGCTTTTATTATGTTTAGGTATGAACCTGGAATTCCTGATATCACCAATACTTTTAACATGAAGGGGTGTTGTATTTTGTCAAGTACTTTAATAGCATCTTATAAGATGATCATGTGATTTTTCCCTTTGAGTTTTTTTATATAGTGCATTAAGTTAATGGATGTTCATATATTGAACCAATCTTGCATCCCTGACATGAAGTCTACTTGATTGTGTTGAATGTTAGTATTGATGTGTTCTTCTATTCGGTTTGCTAGAACTTTATTAAGTATTTTTGCATAGATACTCATAAACATAATTGATTTGAAGTTCTCTTTCTTTGTTGGGTCCTTGTGTTGTTTAGGTATCCGAGTAATTGTAGCTTCATAGAATGAATTAGGTAGTGTTTCTTCTGTTTCTATGTTATGGAAAAGTTTGAGGAGTATTGATATTAGGGCTTCTTTGAAAGTCTGGTAGAGTTCTACACAAAAGCCATCTGGCCCTCAGCTTTTTTGGGGGGCGGGGGGAGTTTTAAATGATGTCTTATATTTCCTTAGGTTATATGGGCCTATTTAAATAGTTTAGCTGCGCTTGATTTAACTTTGGCATGTTATACTCGTCTAGAAAATCATCCATTTCATCTAGATTTTCCAGTTTCGTTGAATATAGGCTTTTGTGGTAGGATTTGGTGATTTTTTGAATTTCCATTTCTTTTGTTGTGTCTCCTTTTTCAGTTCTGATTTTGTTAATTTGGATACTGTCTCTGTGCCTTTAGTTAGGTTGGCTAGGGGCTTATGTATCTTGTTGATTTTCTAAAAGAACCAGCTTTTAGATTTATTAACTCTTTGTATCATTCTCTTTCTTTTTATTTGGTTGATTTCAACACTGAGTTTGACTATTTTCTGCAGTCTATTCCTCTTAGGTATGTTTGCTTCTTTTTCGTTCTAGGGCTTTCAGGTATGCTGTTAAGTTGCTAGTGTAGAATGTCTCCAATTTCTTTACCAGGGTATTTAGTGCTATGAATTTTCCTATTAGCACTGCTTTCATTGTGCCCATAATTTTGGGTATGCTTTGACATCATTTTCACTGAATTCCATGAAATCTTTAATTTCTTTCTTTATTTCTTTCCTGACCAAGTTCTCATTGAGTTGTTCAGTTTCCATGAGTATGTAGGTTTTCTCTTGTTTTTGTTGTTATTGAAGACCAGCCATAGTTTTGTTGATCTGATAGGATGCATGGGGTTATTTCAATCTTCTTGTATCTATTGAGGCTTGTTTTGTGACCAATTATATGGTCATCTTAGGAGAAGGTACCGTGAGGTGATAAGAAAAGAGTGTATCTTTTGTTGTTGTTGTTGTAGGGTGTACTATTCTGTGTATATCAGGTGAACTCATTTGGTTCTTCTGGAGACTTGTGACCATGGCAATAGCAGATTTCCCAGGAGGCCTTCAGACTGTGGGATCTAATGCCCTAAGAGCAGCAGATCTTCTGGGAGGCCTTTTCATTATGGGGTCTTCAGAGGAGCAGACAAGCTGCTTATCTGCCCTGGCTGAAGGTCCAGGCCAGAAGGGAGGTGGAGTTTGAGGAGAGGGGATAGGAGGGGATGGGTCTTGCATCAGCTGAGCTCCTTGGAGTTCACACCTGCTGCTGTTTTTTGAGAGAGTCCCTTACTCTGGGTACAGCAGATCTCCTGGGAGGGCTTCACACTGTGGGGTCTTCAGAGGGGGAGAAAAGCTGCTGATCTGACCCAGTGGAAGGCACAGACTTCATACTGTAAATTTTAATGTAATAAATCTAATTTTATAAGTTAATTTGCCATCTGTTATACTGTGCAATTACATATTTGTTACATTTATTTGTTTGTCTTTTGAGCTGATATAAGTCAACACAGCCATGAAGCAATTGTTAGGATTTAGTTTTTGTTCAGTATTGGCACTTCTGGCCGTGAATATAGGTGACATCTGAATGTTCTTTATTCTGAAACTCAGGACCAGTTTTTATGAGTAAGTATAAAATAAGTATATGTGAGCCTTACACAGAAATCTGAGCAGTAGGCAGTAACAAATAGCCAGGTTTTTCTTTTCACAGGTGTGTGTGTGTGTGTGTGTGTGTGTATGTGTGTGTGTGTGTGTGTGTGTGTGTGTGTGTTATGTGTGTGCAAGTCTATGTCAAGCCTATGTCAGGATGTCATGATGACTCTTCCATTGTTCTAATTTGTATGGGTGCTCTCAATCAAACTCAGAACTCTCTGCCAGCTCATTCTGGTGACCCACTTTCT
Source organism: Rhynchomys soricoides (assembly GCA_019843965.1). Classification (NCBI taxonomy): domain Eukaryota; kingdom Metazoa; phylum Chordata; class Mammalia; order Rodentia; family Muridae; genus Rhynchomys; species Rhynchomys soricoides. The sequence continues at coordinate 2,914,420 of JADRCH010000030.1, forward strand.
CAGCCTTTCCAGGCTGGATTTACAGGTAGGTTATCATACCCACTGGCATTTAAATGGGTTTCTGAAGATTTGAACTCTGGTTCTTGCATATGAGCAAAAATGCTTTAATCAAGTGCTTGAAACAACTCTGGGCACATCATGCAATGTTCAAGTAAATGGATCCAAGAAGCAAGCTGTAGTAGTCATTCTAATATCTAATAAAATAGACTTTCAATCAACAGTAATTAAAAGAGATTGGAAGAATATTTCATACTCATCAAAGGAAAAATCCACCAAGATGACATCTCAATTCTGAACAGGTATGCCCAAATGCAAGGGCAACTATGATAGTAAAAGAAACATCACTAAAGTTTAAATCACACAATAAACCTGAGTTTGATTATTCGTGCTAAAAGGAAAATGCATTGCATTCAATGCCTTCATAAAGAAATTGGAAAGATCTCATACTAGCAACTTAAAAGCACACCTGAAAGATCTAGAAAAAAGAAGCAAACACATCCAAGAGGAGTAGACAGCAAGAAATGATCAAACTCAGGTTGAAATCAATAAACTAGATACAAAGAGAGCAATACAATAAATCAATGAAACCAAGAGCTGTTTCTTTGAAAAAATCAACAAGATAGATAAACCCTTAGTCAAACTAACTAGAAGGAGAAAGACAGTATCCAAGAAATGAAAAGGGAGACATAATACCAGATACTGAAGAAAACCAACAAATCATTAGTTCATACTTCAAAAACCTGTACTCCATAAAATTGGAAAATCTAAATGAAATGGATGATTTTTTTTGACAGATGCCACTTAGCAAAATTAAATCAAGATCAGGTAAACTATCTAAATAGTCTTATAACCCCTAAGGAAATAGAAAGAGTAATTAAAAGTCTCTCAACCACAAAAATCCCAGGCACAGATGTTTAGGGCAGAATTCTACCAGACTTTCAAAGAAGAGTTAATACAAATACTCCTCAAACTATTTCACAAAAAAAGAAAGAGAAGAAAGATATCCAAACTCATTCTATGAGGCTATGATAACTAAACCATACAAAGACTCAACAGAGAGAAATTCAGACCAATTTCCCTTATAAACATTGATGAAAAATGCTTAATAAAATACTTACAAACCAAGGACACATCAAAATCATCATCCATAGTGATCAAATCAAGTAGGCTTCATCCCAGGAACAGAGATGTTTCAATAAACGAAAATCCATCTATGTATACAAACTGGAAAAAAACTGCATGATCATCTCTTTAGATGCTGAAAACACCTTTGACAAAATCCAACACCCCTTCAAGTTAAAAGTCTTAGGGAGATCATGGATATAAGGTACATAATAAAGACAATATACAGCAAGCAAATATGCAATATCAAATTAAATGGAAAAAACTAAAGTAATTCCACTAAAATCATACACAAGACAAAGCTACCCACTCTCTTCATACTTATTCAATATAGTACTTGAAGTTCTATCAACAACAATAAGACAATTAAAGAAGATCAAGGTGATACATTATAAAGACAGAAAAGTCAAAGTATTGCTAGTCACAGATTATATTATAGTGTACATAACTGACCCCAAAATTCTACCGGATAACCCCTATAGTTGATATGTTCAGCAACATGACTGGATCCAAAATTGATCCAAAAACTCAATAGCCCTCTTTTATACAAATGATAAACAGGCTGAGAAAGAAATTAGGGAACAAACACCCTTTAAAATTGCCACAAATAATAAAAAATATACTGATATAACTATAATCAAGCAAGTGAGATATCTATATTACAAGAACTTCAAGTATCTGATGAAAGAAATTAAGGAAGATATCAGAAGATGGAAATATTTCCCATGGTCATAGGTCTGTAGGATTACCGTAGAAAAAAATGTTCATGTTACCAAAAGCAATCTACAAATTCAATGAACTTCCATCAAAATCCCAAAACAAGTTTTTCCAGATCTTGAAAAAGCAACTCTCAATGTCATATGGACAAACAGAAAACCCAGGATAGCTTAAACAATCCTGTACAATAAATGATCTTCTGGAGGTATTACCATCCCTGAATTCAAGCTGTACTACAGAGCAACAGTAATAATAAATGCATGGTATTAGCATAAAAACAGGCAGTTGATTAGTGGAATAGAATCAAAGACTCAGAAATAAACCCTAAAACCTATGTACACTTTATTTTTTAGAAGGAAGCCAAATGTATACAATGGAAAAAATAAAGTATCTTCAACCTATGGAGATGGTCTAACAGGATGCATGTAGGAGAATATTAATAGATATTTATCACTCTGTACAGCACTCAAGTCTATTAGGTCAAACATGTCAATCTAAAACTGAACACAGCAAATCTAATAGAAGAAAACAAGTGGAACTTCCCTGAACACATTGGCACAGGAGACAAATCCCTGAACAGAATAGCAACTAGTGCTCAGGCACTAAGATCAAAAATTATTAAATGGGACCTCATGAAACTGAAAGGCTTTTGCAAGGCAAGGAAATATTCAATGAGACAAAACAGCTGCCTACAGATTGGGAAAAAATTTAACCTACTCTACATCAGACAGAAGAATAATATCCAAAATATATAAAGAACTCAAGAAATTAAACACCAACAAGCCAAATAATCCAATTAAAAATGTGGTACAGAGGTAAACAGAAAATTCTCAACAGAATATGCCCTAGGGGCCTATAAGCACTTAAGGAAAAGATTGACATCCTTAGTCATGAGGGAATGAAAATCAAAATAACTCTGAGACTCTGTCTAAACAACCACAGCATAGCTCAGATCAAAAACTCAAATGACAGCACATGGAAGCAAGGATGTGGAGAAAGAAGAACACTCCTCCATTACTGGTGTGAGTTCACACTGGTACAACCATTTTGGAAATCAATTTGGTGGTTTATCAGAAAATTGGGAGTAGTTGTACACTGGACCCAGCTATAGCACTTCCAGGTATATACCCAAAACATGCCCCACTATACCATAGGGACTCTTGCTCAACTATGCTCACTGCAGCTTTATTCATAATAGCCAGAAAGTGGAAACAATCCAGATGTCCCTCAACTGAAGAGTGGATAAAGAAAATGTGGTACATACACACAATGGGAATACTACTCAGCTATTTAGAAAAAAAGACATGAATTTTGCAGGCAAATGGAAGGAATTAGAAAATATCATCACAAGTGAGACAACCAAACTCAGAAAGACACACATGGTATATATTCACTTAAAGTGGACATTACCCATAAAGTACAGGATAACCATAATACAAGCCACAGACCCTAGGAAACAAAGTAATAACAACAGCTCAAGAGAGGATGTATGAATCTCACTCAGAAGCAGAAGTAAAATAGACATGTATCTTAGGATCAAGTAAGATGTAATGGCTAATTTTCTGTCAAATTGTCGTAAACTAGGATCATCTAGGATGGAGATCCTAATAGAGAAAATATTAGGGTTGGCAAGGATTAGCCTGCAAGCAAGTCATAAGTAATTGTTGATGTGGGAGGGCCCTGCTCACTGTAGGTGGTGCTACCCCATACTGGGGTTCCAAGGTCTAAAAGAAAGCAGACTGAGATAGGTGTAGACAAACAAGCCAGTACACAGTGTTGCTCCAGGGCCTCTGTGTCAGTTCAGGCTTCCATGTATCTGCCTTGGATTCCTGCCCTGGCATCTCTGGATGATGAAGCCCATTTCTCCCCAAGTTATTTTTCATGGTGTTTTATCACATCAATAGAAACCTCAACTCAGACAGAAGAAACCTATGTTTTGCTAGTTTTAGACAACACTATTAATAGATAAACATTTAGAACACCTCAAAAAGAACTCTTTCGTTTCCACGGTTGTGCTATATGATAGGAAGGTTAATATTAGGAATATTTGATTTAGGAGCCACTAGTCACAGAATTGGAATAAAGAAACTTCTATGGACTTTTAAATATTCCCAGAAGGAGTTTAATTTTCAGAACTATTAATATTTATGCAGCCTCCATAATAATCCTGTCTTAAAAATAAAAATAAAAATAAAGTAAATATATTCTGCTTTAAGAGACAAAATCCAAGATTCAACAGTTCAAGTTAGTTTTTTAGAGAGTGCATTAATGGGGAAGTTCCTCTTAATAAATCCCATCCACTGTGCACATGACAGAGGACGAGCAGGTCCTCTGTGTTTCCTAGTAGTACAAACTGAAATCTTCAAATCCTCAATTATAATTTTCATGTCCCCCACTTGCCAAGAGATGACAAATCTCCTTCTATGGTCTCTCACCTCAAGTTGTAATGCCATAACCCTGATGGCGTGGCCTGCACACAGATGCTTCACTGAGCTTCTATTAGCATGCATATCAGTTTCTGTACATGCTTCTTTATAGGCAGCTCCCACACAGCTTGAGAGAAAGAGCCATCTAATAATCTATCTTTGAAATAATTAAAACACTTGACATCCTCACTTGAAGAAATGTCTTGTTCATTATTTCCACAAGCACAGTTTTTTTACTCCATTTCCATCTCCATTTCCATTCTTTCCCACTTTCTCCAGTCTGTTCTTGAGATAATATTACTGATTATTCCAAGTGTAATCAATTAGCTTGTGTAATCTTTCAAGCTTAGTTCCTGACACTGAGCCTTGAAAATGGCTCAAAGTGACCAGAGATGAATCCTTATAGATTTGAAAGGCAACCTTTACTGTATTAAAAAGCACTGATCATAAACTATGTTGATACTACCTTCCCTTTCACAGTGAAGCTAGACCACTTTAAAACACTTAGGACAAAGGCTGAAAAGATGACCCAGGCACTAAAACTGTGTACTGCTCTTCCAGAGGACCTGGCTTGATTTCCACCATTCAGTTCAGACAGTTCAAAACTGCCTATAGCTCCTGTCCCAGTATATGTGTGTATGTATCACATACATATACTCGGCCATGCAATATACATTTAATAATAAATAAATAACGAATAAGTAAATAAATAAATTATAAGTAAATAAATGGAATAAATAAAGGATAAAATGAAAAACAAATAAACTAATAAATCTTTAAAAGGCTAAGTACAAAGAGATATAAACAAGATTTTAGAACACAAAAGATGGAATCAATTTTAAACTCTTTTTTTTTTTTTTTAGACTTGGTTTCTCTGTATAGGTCTGGCTGTCCTGGAACTCACTCTGTAGACCAGGCTGGCCTAGAACTGGGAAATCTGCCTGTCTCTGCCTGCTGAGTGCTGGGATTAAAGGCGTGCACCACCACTGCCCGGCTCAATTTTAAACTCTTAAAGATCACCTACTGATAGAGAGCAAAAAATCACATTAGTAGAGTTTAATTAACTACAGAGAAAGAGAAGAATTGGTAATTGATGAGTTTTAATAGTCTCTGAACATTTAAACACTGTCTTACTAACAGATTTAATCCAAGTTCCACCGAAAAGGAGGATGGGTATGCATGTAGCAAGAGACATAAACATAAGAAAAAAATTTTCTTTACTAAACTAAACATCCCCTAAAAGAAAGAAACATTTAAAGACGTGAGTATTGATTTCTTGCTAACAAAAAATCATTAGACAAGACAAAAATTGAAACATAAATGTAGCTGAATGTATGCCAGGCTTATAAGGACAAAGTACATCATTTTGAAGGGGTTTGGCAGACATCCCACATCAATTAAGGACAAAATCTTGCAGAATATGCAACATAGTCATCTTTGAAAATTTAAATTTAGATAATGCAGCTCAAGAATGGGTACTGGAAAATGAAAAATAAAGGAAGGTGAAGAAGAAAATACTGATATCGGAATTCATCAAGGTGGTGAGCTAATAGCTCAATGACTCATTCACTGAGGCTGAATTGTGTGGCAGAGTGATGAGCAACTAAGGATGATTGAGAAGGATTCTGGATGCTTGCTTCTGTGACCTGTCAAGAGATCCAGGCTGTAAGAGAAAATACATCCAACCCCTACTGATGACACCTGGAAAATACAACCAAGCCCTAGTGATGTCACCTGGAAGTTACTGCTCCAATTGTGTCGATGTTGGAACTCTTAAATGTGTTAGGTGTTTATTTGTAGGATTATAGACAAAATGTACACTTGTGTCTATATGGTCAACATTCCCTGTGCAGAATTCACTGAAAACACCTGGCTTTTGATGGTACTGACATATACAGCAGCTCAGTACAATTCAGGACACAGTGGTATAGATAGGTTCACTCCTGAATTCATAAAACAGAAGTTCTGCTGCTCTTACAACAACACTATCAACTATCTTGTATTTTTAAAAAATATTTACTTATTATGTTTTTGTTGCACGAGTGTATTTTTGTGTATCTGGTATGTGCAATTGTCTATAAAAGGCCAAAAGATGGCTTACATGGAGAATATAATATTTGTCGTAATAGGTGGTTAAACTGCTTTATTCAATTTATTTCACGTTTAATAATATGATAATAAACATGCATATAGCAGAAAATTTTAATTCAAAGGTCACTTATGTTTCAGAGAAAATTACAAGATGAGTCAAAAATGCTAGATTATTTCCTGCCATATAATAGTTTATTTGTAAATGTTAATACATTCTTTACATGCAAATAATTGATTTTTTGAAAAGGAGAAAATTTTTAAAAGTAAAAATAATTTTAAGATTAGGTGCAAAAATCAACATTAGTTTATACTAATTTGACACTTTAGTTTATGTTAATTATTAAATTTTCTAAACCCTGTTGATAATAACATGTAGAAATCTTTTCTCATGTTTGAGTATATGCTAGCTAGTTTTAGCTGTCAACATGACCAAACCTAGAACCATATGAAAAGGGAATTACAATGGAGAAATTGTGAGTACGAGATTAATCTATGGTCGCATCTGTGGGGACTTTGCTAAAGCCCAACCCATTGTGAGCAGCATCACTCCCTGGCCAGGGGATTCTGGACTATGAATAAGTAAAGCTACCTTAGTTAGAACTAAATAATTAGGGAAGAAAACAGACACATGATGTGACTAGTTACTTGAGCTCCTGTCTTGGCTTCCCTGGAGTCATGAACTGTGCTGTAGAATTGTGATGTAAATAAACCCTTTCTCCTTTAAGCTGTTGTCTTTCTGAATATTTTATCATAGCGACAGGAGTGAGTCTACAACAGATTACAGCCAGAGTTTATAACAGAAATGATTAAAATATATGTGGGCTTGAATGAGCCTGCACACATATCACATACTGAAATCGATTTGTGAGAACATATTATAAAAATCAAAACAAAACAAAATGTTCAGAATTCCGAAAGAAAGCTTCTAGGAGGTATTGTAGAAAGGACAGAGTAGAAGTCAGGGGACAGTGTCCTGGACCCCCGAGCTCTTCTGAAACCTATCGAAGGACAGATGGACAACAGAGGAGATCTCTTTGAACTGAGCAGTCACCATAAAAATGACAAATATTCTCAAAAGAATGGTCCTGCATGAGTTACAACTTAAAGATTGGCAGAAGTTCACTTTAATAAAAGGGAACAGGGTGGATGACCCACTTGCAGAGTTGAGAAGTCTTTCAAAAGGCCAGGCCACATATTCTTTCTCCACTGAGGATTTTATAAGCAGCAAAAGAAGCCAAGAATGTTTGAAAATGAAACAGAAAAACAGCATTCTTGGGTCCTATTATAAAGGAAAAGGGCACAGGATAAAAATAGTGTCACATCCTAACTTAACCACGTTACAATTCCTTCCTGATACAGTATTCATTTGGGGTAAACACCATTATGGCTAGACCTATTTATTACAAGAGGCTATTATTTCTTTCATTTTCTTAACAATACATGTACCCTTTAGTTATACAAATTTCAATGGGCAGTGGCTAAATATAATGAGATGATTTACTTAGTTAATCATAATAATAATATGTATAAACCTGATTTCATTGTGTTGGTTCATTCTTCCTAATGGTCCACAAGCAATTAAATGCACTGACTAATTTAGTGTTTGGTTGAGTTAGTTTAAAACACATACAAAACATTTTTGAGATAATCTTCCCTCTTATCTTCATGCCAGAAATTTCCTTAGTGTTAAAGTACTAATATTAAAATTTGTTCTGTGCACAATCATGTCTTTGTGGCTATAACTGGCCTAATTTATAAAAGTTAATTATTAAGTGATGCTCGAAACAAGATTCAAAATAATTAGTTTGATTCAGGTGCCTGATTTTGTGTCTTATTGTTGCACTTAGATTTTTATTGCTATTAAAAATCATGTTGATTGCTGATGTCTTTGACCATTTGCTATCATGTTTTAAGTATGACTTAAAAGTGTGCAGCTTCAGTGCCTCAGATTAAACTACTTTGAATAACTACTGTAAATGCAGTGTTTTAGGTGAGATTGAGACGGACAATTTGAACACTTTTGATACTTGGAATAGTTACATAACCACTGCACATTTTCTCATTCTTCCTTGTTCCTCATGGCTGAACCTAAATATGGAATTGAATGAACATTTCCAACATCTAGAATATGGACTGAATGTTTCAGCAAGCCTTCCACTCCTGCTCTAGGCCTCTGGTCCCTCTTCTTTTATTAACGCAGGCATTTGTTTGCTATGGTTTCTCTGCTTCACTAGGTTATACACTTACGGGATTAAGAACCTTGCCTCAATTGAGTGCTATTGCACCTTCAGGATATTTAGAACAGAGAATGCAATAAAAGTAAACCTAGAGTTTGTTGAATAAACAAAGAGTAACTGTAAAGCTGTGCTTATTTTTAAGTTCGTGTGGTGGCTATATGCATGTGCATGTGTGAAGCCTAAAAGCTAACTCTGGATTTCTCTATTGTTGCCTACTTTAGTTTTTGAGACAGTGTCTCTGGCTGAATCATGAGCTTCTCCTTTACAGTAGTTAAACCCTGGAGACCTACCTCTTTGCTTTACACAGCACTGGAGCTTCATATGTGTACCACAGTGCCCGGCTTTTCCACAGATGTGATGCAGGTCTTCATGCACTTCCTTGACTGTACCATCGCCTGGAGAGCCTACTTTCTATGTTTCAGCTCTGCGCCTTCATCCAGTCCAGATTATAAACTTAAACAATATAAACAGATTTTTCCCCTCCAGGGTTTTCAATTTTATTTATTTTTTAATTATAGGCCACAGAAATAGCATGTACCTTCCCATGCACGAACCTCTAAGACAGTGATATTTCCAAGCAAGAACATCTTCAACGAACTTGATTGAGAACTTTCTTAGTCACTGCTTTCCATTTTACTCACTCAGAAAAAGTGCTGGTGTTGTAATGAAGTAATGCACATCTGTATCCTCCTCAGTACTGGACAGTAAAACTTATAAAGTCTGTGTTGTCATAACCCTCTCTTCTTGGCTGCTTCTAATGAATGATTATCTTCTGTGTCCTACACACTAGACTTTAGGCCTCACTAGACAAGTCATGCAGGGACTTCTGTTTCACAAAGATCACTGGTGAGCAGTTGAGGAAATATGTATGTTTGATTTAGATTCATCTACAAACAAAAATCACGGTCTAAAATTATTCCACTGAATTCTTGCCAAAGTCACACAAAGCATTCCTACTTGTATTAGTACCTAAAGACATTGAGTTTCTGGGGTCCAGTTCTTTCTTGCTTTCCTTCCTCCCACTTGTTCTTGACCTCTGCTCAAATATCCCTCCATTATTTTTTCTAGCGGTTGAACATTTTTAAAATCTAGAAAACCTACAATATTCACAGGATTTTGCCTTGGTTTTTGTTAAACAGGGTCTCCACATAGCCCAGCTGGCCTTGAAATGGAGTTCAGTCTAATGCTTAGGATGGCCTTGAACCCTGACCCAAACCTCCCAAACACTGAAATCACGGGCATTCACCACTACATCTAATTTATTTATGTGTTTGTTAATTTTCTGTTGTTGTTTGAGACCAAGTCCCTCCTTGTAGCTCTCTCCTGCCTCTGCCTCAAGGTGTGCAAACAGCCCCTGCTTCCCTTCCTGAATCTTGTTATTTTACTTAAAACGATGATGTCAGTTACTGCTCTTACTGTTCGAAAGGTCACAAATACACCTGTGCGCCTTGGGAAAGATGACTGGCCTTGTTTTTCAGTTGAAATCACCTGTCAGTTAACTCGGGTCTTACTGACTGGGGCCTCAAGGCAAGCTCAGCGTGGGCTTCTTTGTGATTGTATTTCCCATGGAAGGTGGAGTGAAGTTTTGCTCAGCAGACTGATTTGAGTTGTAATATAATAAACAGTCCTTAGCAGATTCTAGACACCAAGGCCAGCACTTAGTGGCCTGTCAGAGGATTTAACCACTCACCTCTAGAGAAGTTCTAGCCTCTTCTCAATTCTCCTGACCACTTTGTGCCCTGCTCCTGGTCAATTTCTATAAAACCCTGTGAGATGGGAAGGATCTGGACCACCTTCCAACTGGGCATGCTCAGTGACAGAGCTATTTTGGCTGGGACTGTGAGCCAGGACTCCAGGATCCCTGCTCCCAGCCGCACCGCACAGCGTCCCTTCCTCAGGAGAGCCAGACGTTGTGACGCCCGCCCCCTGCAGCCTGTGCTGCAGCCGCCGGCCACCGGAGGGGGGCGAATCCACGTCAACCTGTTGTTTGTCCAGTCCCTATTGATTAAGTCAGCGCCACAAGGAAGTGCGGCACCCACACGCGCTTGGAAAGTTCAGCATGCAGGAAGTTTTGGGAGAGCTGTGCCAGTAGCTGAGCGGCCCGGGCAGCGCGGGGCAGCACGGGGCAGCACAGGAGGCGACCGCGCGGGGCTGCGCGATAGAAGTCCACTGGCCCAACCCCGTGGGCTTTATTTATTTATTTATTTATTTTTGGAGCGACGCTGTCCCTAGGTCGCTGATCCCAAATGCGCCGGCTCGTCTTAGTCTCCATTCTGGCGTGCGCGAACTTTTGCGGCTATCAGTACACTTTTGCGACTCCGCAGAGCACATCCATCAAAGCTTTGCGCAATGCCAACCTCAGGAGAGATGGTAAGCGACTCATTTGATTTGTGTTTATCATTGAAAAGGTCACGTTTGCTATTGTCAAGGTTCTTTGGGCCATTCACCCTGCCCCCACCTCCTCCGTTTTTGATTTTTTTCAAATGAACTCAGAAGGAAGGCATCCTCTGGGAGGGATTCTCCTGCCTGCCCCCCACCCCTGCTAAGATTGCCTCTCCTTCTAGAACTGTACTAGAGAGTGTGTGAAGTGTTCTGGGGGCCGTTGGGGGGCGCTACTATGGGTCAAGTGGCTTTCTTCCCTGCACCTTAGAAGTTACATAGGTAGGTATGTGTCCTGGAGAAGTTGATACCAGGATATGGGTGCCTCCTTCCAGGGAGGCACTCATCTTGGGTCAGGCTAATCTGACTCTCTTAAAAACCAGGCATTGTAGTGGGCGGTGGAGTCCAGTGGCCTTTACTGAATGATACGATTCTTATTTATTTATTTCTTTATTTTAGTTAGGGGAACAGGGATGACACGTTTCAACATTGTGCTTATTGTTGCAGCAGATTATCAATGTATAAGCCGTTTATTTTCAAAAGAAGTTAGTGTTGTCTTTTATGTCCCTCATTTGACTTTCCCTTGGAGTTCAGTAAAGCTAAGTAACTAAGAGTGTGGGAGGCAGAATGTTCCTGCACCACAGAGGACCTGACTTCTCTGGTTGGTTTCCTGTGTACTGAAGTTCTCCAAGCTCCTGAAATGGCTGTCCTATGAAAGGTGCTGAACAGGCACACTTGTTTGCCTGTCCTGTGGAAGACATATGGGAAAACAGGTGCCAGAAACTCCAAATTCAGTTTGTTTTCTCCTAAGACTTAGGCCCTTAACTGTAGCTTGTGGTCCCAGCATGGTACAGTCCTTGAAGCTGGGTACCTGAAATGGCCCAAGGTGTTTTTTGGCTTTTGTTTTCCTACATGGAGCTCTCTCTTACTTGCTTAAAGTACCGAGAGCCTCCACTTTCTTCCATATCACTGCTCCACCCACTAAGGACATCATTGAGTTGTTCTTAGTGGCTTGGTTGAACTAGCAACATTTAACCATCTTGGTAAATTTGTAGTCACTAATCAGTGTCTTTCTTAATGTGTTCTAGATTCAGACTTCCTTAAAAGCTTCTTGGAAATTGAGCCAGGGTTGGGGGGAGAGAGAATCCACCTCCATGCTTTCTGATGACAAGTAGAACAAAGAACAAAAGGTGATGTCTCCAAGTTATCTGAAGTGTTGAGGTTTGTGGCCTAGCTACTCAGCTCCCTACTGGATAGCAGTGTTTTTGTAAAAGATTGTGATGGTATGTTTTGGATGACCTCTCTCCCAAGTAAAGTACAGAGGTTTTGCTTTCAACTTTAAAGCAAACAAGGTTGAGTGTCAGTACACAGTGCACATTTGTAGTAGGTTTTGCTGGGTAGTGTCTCCGGCATGCACAGATCTTCCTTGAGTTTCTACCTTGCCTTTTGGCTTTAGAGCGTTGAACACCATGTTCATGCATGACTTCATAGCTATAATTTGTAACCCTCCCAAGTACTGGTTACAAGAAGTCAAGGGCAGAAAATGAAAAACATGCAGTCACTGCTTATTAACCCAAGAATTTGACCCAAATCCAGTCAGACAGCTCAGAGGTTTTTCATGCCCCCTTTCTTTTGTTGGAGAGTACGCTCTGATTTTAATTTTCTTTATTAGAACTCTGTATCTTGATCTAGTCTACATGGGTACTTCTCAAAAACTGAAGATGTCTCTTGATTCCTTCAATTTTAGCTAAAGCTATTTCACTCCTATACTAGACACACGAACACACACACACATTCAATATTGCTTAATATTTTTCTCTTTAACAATCTTACCTTTAAAAACTTTAAAAACTGACTGGAAAGTAGGAAACACCGAGACATACTTAGAGAAGACAATACTGACATTCAGAATGAGCTGTTCATTTCTGGGAAAGATGGCTAAAAGGTATGAGGTTGGGTTAAAGGGGCTGGAAATTGAAAGATCTTGTTACAGTAATGTGTGTTTTCCCGAATAATGAGCTTTCATTATCTGTGCACAGATGATTCAGTTATATTAAAATATCAGAGCAGGAGGATGATTAAAAAAAAAGTCTAGAACTGTTCTTTGAAGGTATCTTGGTGATAATGGAGGATAAAGAGTTGAGTGACAGCCAGAGAATATTGTTGAAATAGTCTTTGTACATTCTTAGAGCTTGGATTGACTGCCCAATGTTGGAGTCAATAAGGTAACCATAAGAGAAGGCCAGGTATCTGATAGAAATGGCTTCTGATGATGTGTTGG